>NW_020868493.1:208304-215804 GCF_003789085.1 Penaeus vannamei | reverse complement strand
TTTTTTTTTTTTTTTTAGTTGCTGTTTTTGTTTATATATCTTTTGTGGGAAACTGCGCGAGCGATTCGGGGAAATAGAGAATCCGAGAGAATGTGAAAAGAATGAACAATGAATGAAATGGAAAAAAGAACATGAAAAGAGAGGATGGAAGGAAAGAGGGAGAAGGAGGTAGTGAGGAGAGACAGGAGGAAGGGATGAGGAAAGGTGATAGAGAAGGGTGAGGAGAGAGGAGGTAAAAGGGGAAGAGGGAGAAAGGGTGAGGAGAGAGAGTAAAGAAAAGGCGAGAAGAAAAGTGAGGAGAGAGGAGGAAAGGGGGAAGAGGGAGAAAGAGTGAGGAGAGAGAAGGAAAGAGGGAAAGGTGAAGAAAAGAGGAAGTGGCGAGGTGAGAGGAGGAAAGGGGGAAGAAGGAGAAAGAGTGAGGAGAGAGGAGGAAAGGGGGAAGAGGAGAAAGAGTGAGGAGAGAGAGGAAAGGGGGAAAGAGGGAAAAGAGTGAGGAGAGAGGAGGAAAGGGGGAAGAGGGAGAAAGAGTGAGGAGAGAGGAGGAAAGGGAAAGAGGGAGAAAGAGTGAGGAGGAGGAGTGAGGAGAAGGAGGAGAGGGGAAAGAGGGAGAAAGAGTGAGGAGAAGGAGGAAAGGGGGAAGAGGGAGAAAGAGTGAGGAGAGAGGAGGAAAGGGGGAAGAGGGAGAAAGAGGAGGAGAGAGGAGGATGAGAGAGAGGAGGAAGGGGGAAAGAGTGAGGAGAGAGGAGGAAGAGGGAGAAAGAGTGAGGAGAGAGGAGGAAAGGGGAAGAGGGAGAAAGAGTGAGGAGAGGATGAGAGGAGAGAGGAGGAAAGGAAGGGAGAAAGAGTGAGGAGAGAGGAGGAGAGGGGGAAAGAGGGAGAAAGAGTGAGGAGAGAGGAGGAAAGGGGGAAGAGGGAGAAAGAGTGAGGAGAGAGCAGGAGAGGGGACAAGAGTGAGGAGAGAGGAGGAGAGGGGAAAGAGTGAGGAGAGAGGAGGAAAGGGGGAAGAGGGAGATGAGGAGAGAGGAGGAAAAGAGGAGAAAGAGTGAGGAGAGAGGAGGAAAAGGGGAAGAGGAGAAAGAGTGAGGAGAGAGGAGGAAAGGGGAAGAGGGAAAGAGTGAGGAGAGAGGAGGAGAGGGGAAGAGGGAGAAAGAGTGAGGAGAGAGGAGGAGAGGGGAGAGGGAAGAGTGAGGAGAGAGGAGGAGAGGGGACAAGAGGGAGAAAGAGTGAGGAGAGAGGAGGAAGAGGGGACAAGAGGGAGAAAGAGTGAGGAGAGAGGAGGAGAGGGGACAAGAGGGAGAAAGAGTGAGGAGAGAGCAAGAGGGAGAAAGAGTGAGGAGAGAGGAGGAAAGGGGAAGAGGGAGAAAGAGTGAGAGAGAGAGGGGGAAGAGGAGAGAGTGAGGAGAGAGAGGAGGGGGAAGAGGGAGAAAGAGTGAGGAGAGAGGAGGAAAGGGGGAAGAGGGAGAAGAGTGAGAGGAGAGAGGAGAAAGGGGGAAGAGGAGAAGAGTGAGGAGAGAGGAGGAGGGGGAAGAGGGAGAAAGAGTGAGGAGAGGAGGGGGGAGAGGAGAATGAGGAGAGAGGAGGAAAGGGGGAAGAGGGAGAGAGTGATGAGGAGAGAGAGTCTTCTTTCTTTGCCGGGGTCTTCCTCAGCGTGAGTGATGAAGGTCTTGGGGGCCTCCTTCCCCGCTCTCGATGACGAAATGCGAAAAAAAAAAAGAAAAAAGGGCAAAAAACAAAAGAAAATATATATATATATATATATATATATATATATATATATATATATATATATATATATATATATATATATATATATATATATATATATATATATATATATACACACACACACACACACACACACACACTCGTCTCTCTCCCCTTCCCTCCTTCCCTCCTTCTCTCTCCCCTCCTCTCTCTCCCTCCTTCCCTCCCTTCTGTCTCTCTCTCCCTCCTTCCCTCCCTTCTCTTCCTCCCCCTCCCTTCTCTCTCCCTTCCTCCTTCCCTTCTTCTCAAGATGCTTGAAGGTCTTTTAGGATCGTCAAGCATCTTGAGAAGTTAAAGATGAGTTTAAGTCCAGGGAAGGTGGGGAAACGCGGCCGTCTTTCATAGAAAACGGGAGCGTATCGAGAATGGGAAACTAATGGAGGGGCGAATAAGGAAATACTGAATGGATGTGCGAATAACTGAATCTCTCTCTCTCTCTCTCTCTCTCTCTCTCTCTCTCTCTCTCTCTCTCTCTCTCTCTCTCTCTCTCTCTCTCTCTCTCTCTCTCTCTCTCTCTCTCTCTCTCTCTCTCTCTCTCTCTCTCTCTCTCGTCTATCTATCTGTCCTATCTATCTATCTATCTATCTATCTATCTATATATCTATCTATATGTATATATATCTATCTATATCTATATATATATATATCTATATATATACATATATAATAATATATATATATATATATATATATATATATATATATATATATATATATATATTCATTCGCGCAATTTTCATTTATAATTCTAATTCTGTTTTAGATAAATAGGATATATATTTACTAATACCAACACTGAAAAGATATTTTATATATTTTCAGTGAAGAATTTTTAAAAAGTACCCATAAAAGGGAATTTCTTAATATTATGTGACCATTTTTACTCTTTTGCATAGAACAGAAAGATCTAATATCATAATTGATCTTTATTTTGATTAAGATATACGTATTCCAGTGATAAATGGTGTATTAAAAGCAATAAAAGTATCGCTACTACGTAACCCGGAGCGAGTGAGTCGTCGTCGTACCTGAGGCGAAGAGAGTAGACAGGTTATCTTTCGTTCCAGGAATTGGCTCCTTAAAACCTTGAAAAGTAAGTGAATTCTCGATATATTTCGGTCTTTCTTTGATAATTCTTGATGAACAGGTATCGAGATATGATGTGAGGTGGGTGAGAGGACTTGACACTCGTCTTAGGAGGTTGAAATAGGTTTAATTATGGTTTTAGGCCCTGTTGCTATGTAGGCCTACGTCCCGAATATTTCCATGTCATTTGTTTATTTTTATTTAAATATTTGTCTTCGGGAAAATCTTTAGAATTCGTAGCAGATTAGCTGTCAGGCCCTTCGATGATTATTTTTTTTTTTTTTTTTTTTTTACAGTAGAATAAGAAAGAAATTATTAGTTTCTCCATATACATTTTTTGAGAGGAGAATCAGTGGAATTTTTTCAGTAACATGATGGAAAAATCCTCGATGTAAGGGAAGAGCGAGAGGATGGGGGATTTATCGCTCAAGCCTGATATATGATGACATTAGAGAGTTTGTGAATGAAGGTGATATTCCTGTGAGAATAGAAAATATTTACGAGCACCCAAATTTAGTAAGATTTATATTTTCTCTGAATAGCTTTCATCCTTTTCATCTGTTTACATTTATCAAATTCCTCAAAATGATGATATGAAAACTAGGATGCCTCTGAATTTAAGATTTATTCCCAGTTGAGAGAGAGAGAGAGAGAGAGAGAGAGAGAGAGAGAGAGAGAGAGCTGTTAAGATTATTATACATATGTGAATAATAGAAACTTTTTCTCCTTCTCTGTCTGCTTCTCCTCCTCTCCTCCTTCATCTCTATCCTCATCATTCTTCTTCTTCCTCTCCATCTTCTCTTCTTCCTCCTCTTCCTCCTCCTCCTCCTCCATCTCCATCTCCATCTCCATCTCCTCCCTCCTCCTCCATCTCCATCTCCTCTCCATCTCCATCTCCTCTCCTCCTCCTCCTCCTCCTCCTCTCTCCTCCTCCTCCTCCTCCTCCTCCTCCTCCTTCATCCTGTTCAGTGCAGTAGTAACGCAATGATCATACGTCTTTCTTTTCCAATATCAGATGGCAAGTGGCCTCAGCTCCCGAGTGATCAGCCGAAACATTACGAGGACCATCCGCGGCCCATGGAACTTCGTGGCTGGCAAGCGTTGTCTTCCGGTTGATAGTTCTGGATCGATGAAGGTGCTTTAAGCTTTTATCATTTTTCTATGTACTTCTAGGGTTTAAGGTTTTATATGTTGGTGAGGTTTATTATTATTATTATTTTTTTTTTTTTTTTTTTTTTTTTTTTTTTTTTTTGGTTTGATATATGTTTTTTTTTTAGTAGGTGATGAAATTTTTAGTGTAAGACAACTTGGTTTTCATATAAAACGTGATGTTTTTTGTGTACATTGAGATGACAAATCGGCCGTTTATTTCCGTCGTGGAGCATTCGTTTCTGTGTTAACAACCCCCTATTCTATCCAGTCCAGCGGCACGTGGTACATTAGGGGGAAGGGAGAGACATATTTCATAAAGTATGCACTATCTTCTATGTCTCGAAGATTTTAAAATATAAAGATATAAGACCTTTGATTTCCTGAAGCACAGATAGTAAACTGTGCGTAGAGGTTATAGGGCACCTGTTAATGTTTTGATATGAATTACATGTTTGTGGGATTGATCATTGATGAACGTTGTGGGATTGTTATATTTAGCATTAAGGTGTCAATATCTCGTGTAGTATAGAATGAAGGCTTTTATGAAGAATGCAGTAGAACTTTTATTATTATTATTATTATTATTATTATTATTATTATTATTATTATTATATATCATCATCATCATCATTATCATCATCATCATCATCATCATCATCATCATCATCATCATCATCATCATTATCATTATTATTATTATTATTATTATTATTATTATTATTATTATTAAGAGTATCACTCAACTTATGGCACTGGCTGGCTTGGCACACTAAAGAGGCCCACCTTGGAGGAATTTCATGCTTTTTTGTGCACATGCACTTGCTATGGCAAGGCTTTGTCACTTAGATCCTAGTGAAGAGTAACATTATCCAGCCAAGGCAAGGGAGAGGGAATTTCCGAACCTACCACTCTCACTAGGGCCCCTTTTTAAAACCCTCTGCGGAGACCACTTTATGGGAGCTGTATAAAGATAATGGTAATGATGATACGCATTTATTATCATTATTTGCTCTCTGATATGTGCTGGTCTTTTTGCTGCTTGACTATTTTCATTGATGAATTTTGTTTATCCAGAATAGTTTAAAGACCATTTTGCCTTTGAACTTTTATGCATGCACCACCAAGCAAGATAGTTACACATTCCCCAGGAAAATAGATATCCCCAGCAGATACTACACTCAATATAACTTAAAATACTTCTTGAGAAAGTTAGCTGCACCACAAATTTTATTTTGGACAGGAGCAATGAGACATAGCTGCTGGAGGTGCAAGTGGATTTAGCCTCATGTGAGCAAAGAGTAGCAGGCTTTGTAACTGATTATAGGCATGCATTTGCTTTGTCCAGAATTTGTTTGATAGTATTGTTTTGCGTGTTCTTTTTTATTGTAACCTTACCTTTTCTCCTTCTCCTTGCTGTTGCTGTATTCATGGATTGCTGCTTTTCTTTTCTAATTAAAAAAAATCATGTAGCCTTTGATTTTTTTAATTTGTTGGTCCCTTTTGATTTCACTGTGTTAATTTTGTAGTCCTTTACAATTTATCAGCAAGAAGCATTAAGTATAATTTTCTTTAATTCTGGATAGTAACAAAGTAGATGACCACATGTCAAGCTAGAGTATAATTAATCCTATTTAGGGAATGCTCTGTCTTATCAAATATTTTGCTTAATAAGTAGTAAATGAAAATTATTAGGAAGTCTATTGATAATAGAAGCCTAAGACGAAATGCCTGAATTCTTAGTGAATGTGCCACTCTAATGTATATATGTAAAACATAAGGAGAGTTAGCCAAAAAGGAATATATTTGATGAAGATTATCTTTTGTAGGTTATTGAACCTGCCTCTGGAGAGCTCCTTTGCGGTGTACCCATCTCTGGAACAGAAGAAGTCAACCGAGCTGTTGGCGTTGCTAAAGGAGTATTTGCAACATGGAGTAAAGTAAGGCTTTCTTTTCTCTTTTAAAAGTCATTGAAAGATTACTCTGTACCAGTGTTATTTGCTGTATATTTTAGATACAAAATCAGTAATCTCCCTGAAGAATGTTTAGAAAACATGAGAGTAAGAATTATTTCCTCTCAGCTCTCAGGAAGAGAAAGAGGAGAGAAGCTGTTAAGAGCAGGACAGATTATCAGGGAAAACCTTGAAGATATATCCAGGTTGGAGGTTAGTGCTTCATAGTCATGGTTATGAGAAATATTGTCATAGATGAATAATTATTACATGGTTGTGTATGAACCTGTTTAATGATGTCCATTTAAATTTCACAACAGGTGCGGGACACTGGAAAACCTATTTGGGAAGCACGTCTGGATATTACCTCGTGTGCTGATGCTTTGGAGTACTATGGGGGTCTTGCTCCCTGTATTGTTGGTGGGTGACATATTTTACGGTATAAGACGTTTGTGTTATTGCTTTGTGCTTTAGTGTTGTTTTGCAAGGAGAGGTTTACTTCTTTTCCCTCACTTACACACATGCAAAAACACATATATACTTACTTATTACATAGTAAATGCTGCTTTTGTTTACAGTATGTTTTTCAGGAAATTGAAATAGTGCTTGTTATAATTGTTTAAAAGTAATCCTCAGAGCCACTGTTTCAGTGTCATAGACATCAACCTACCTAGAACTAACATGACATCTCTTGTCTCATGTAGGTCAGCACGTTCCATTACCCGGAGGATCCTTTGCCATGGTACAAAAGGAGCCACTTGGGGTCATAGGAGGTGTTGGTGCGTGGAACTTCCCCATGCAGACCTGCATTTGGAAGGTGATTTGATTTGTCCGTGTTTGCTCATATGTAGTGGACCATGTTACGTCCATCCATAATGATACCTCATGCTTGGTATATTCTTTGATGTGTTAGTGTTTGTGACTGATAGAGTAAGAAGCTAATTCAGTGTTTACTGGTGATTTATTTCATGTGAAACAGATATGGTAATTATAAAGGGATTTTGTGCTATAGATAAGCTTATCAGAAATCCCTACTTTGTTTTATCTTGCAACATTGTAAACGTACTAGATCTTAGTGCGTCATAGTATCAGCTGATTTTTAACATGATTTAGTTTTTTTGAGTTTCAGCATTTAGCTGTTTTTCTTCATAATGTCATTCACGATTTCTCATAATTGGTAATATTTCTAGAATTATTGCATTTGCTGTTGTCTTATCAGTTTTAATTTCTGCAATACTCAAGATTGAAGGATTCAGTCCTGAAATGTTGATTCCTAGTCGTAGTCACAAATAAATTATTCAAAACATATTGGTCCTTTGCAGGTTGCTCCAGCTTTGGCCTGTGGGAATACATTTGTGTACAAACCATCACAGTTCACTCACAGCTGTAACCTTAGGGGAGGTCCTGGCTGATGCAGGTGTACCAGATGGAGTGTATAATGTTGTTCAGGTAAAGAGGGAATTAACTGGACTTTTGGTATAAATTTTGTCTCATTCTCTTTCTTTGTATCTCTCATTCTCTCTTTCTCCATGTGTCTCATTAACTGGAC
>NW_020868493.1:172500-193219 GCF_003789085.1 Penaeus vannamei | reverse complement strand
GCATATATTAGGTATATCGGCCATATATATATATATTCATATATATATATATATAATATATATATATTATATATATATATATAATATTTATTTATATGTGTGTGTGGTGTGGTGTGTGTATGTGTGCATATATATTTATATGTGCTGTATGTGTATGTGTATATATGTATATATACACATTTACTATATATAATATTTTATGTATTATGTATGCATGTGTGGTGTGTGTTATATATATATATATATATTATATAATATTATATATATATATATATATATATATATATATATAGTTATAGTATGTACATGTGGTGTAATAATATTATATATATATATATTATTTATATATATTATATATATATATATGAATATATAATTATATATATATATATATATATATATATATATCATGTATAGTGTATCTTATGTTAATATTGTATGTATATATATATATTATAGTAATATAATATATATACTATATATGTATAATATTAATATTATATATATATATATAATAATATATAATATATATTAGTATATATATATATATATATATATATATATAGTATATAATATATTATATATATCATATATATAATATATGTAGTGTGTGTATGTATTGTTTTTTATGAATATATTATAATATAATCATATGTATGTATATGTATTATTCGTATATGTATTTGTATATATACATAAATGTATGTATGTAATACGTACATATATGTATTATGTATGTACATAATATGTATGTATGTGTATACGTACATATATGTATGTATGTATACGTACATTATATATATGTATGTATATGTATGTATACGTACATATATATGTATGTATATTATTACAAATGTATGTACGTATACATACATATATAAGTATACATACGAGTACATTTATACATATACATACATACATATAACATATATAACATATGTATAATGTTATATGTATATGTATGTATGTATGTATTATATAATATATATATATATTTATGGTGTGTGTATGTGTGTGTTAACTGTAGTAACTACAGCCTGAAAGCAATGTGGATATCTGTATGATTAATCTTTCTATGGCATATGCTTGTTAAAAAGGGGCATTAAAGATAACCTTACATTGTTTAAACTATTTAGTGCAGTCCACACAATGGGTAAACCTGTGAAAACATTACCATTATAACAGGTTTATCTATTTTTGCTAAATCAATCTAACTTGGATCTTGGATATGTAAAATGAAATATTTGTTTACTCCAGATATTCTAGATTTAGGTTAATTATGATAAAAGCATAAAAAATAAAACTTTATTTCAGACCTTCTGTGATTATAAAACTATAAAACTGGTAAGATACATACAGTAAATATATATTACAAAAGTAGTGTAAAAAATCTATATATACAGAATGTACTGAGACTTTTTATATTGCCTTATGACTACAAGACAGTTACTACATTTGAAACAAAATCAACAAAAACCTTTGGGGGCAAATAATGTATATTGCACAAATAACATAAGTTTTATGCATAAAAAATATGCAAATTAAAGAATATAATGAAAATAAAAGAATATAATGCAAATAAAGGAATATAATAACATAATTAAAATAAAGCTGTCCCTGAAACCATATAACTATTTTGAATGAATATTAGAATAGAATCAAATAAAATTTGCTTTCTCCTGAACTCTACAAAATTAAGAGAAGGAAAAAATCTAAATTAAATATTGCTCTGTCTCAGTAACAAATAAACCAAAATCTTAAATAACAGCATCAGAAAGATTAAAGCTTGACCTGCTCAGTTCTTGAAAGGTTTCTCTCTCTTGGACCATTGCACTGTCTCGGCTAAATCCATCCTTATAGTTACTCTTCTGTGAAGAAATGGGGTAATTCCGCAGAGTATGTGTAGTCCATTGTTACAATGGGTACTGTAACTTCTTGCTCCTCCAAAGTGTTCTCATCCATTGTTACAATTTCAGAATCCATTATGGGTTGAGATGCTATCCCAGATGGCCCAGGGGTTGGTTCTTCAACATCTAAAAAAATAAATATCAATATTTAATTTTGATACGTACTTCTTGAGTCAAATATGACAATAAATTTACAAAATCCTAAACCAACATTCAGCTTACTATGATTAAAAATAAGAATAAATATCAATCTATCTATCTATCTATACTATATATATATATATATATATATATATAATATATATATATATATATATATATATCAATTGCTTGTATTATTTAGGCTGTGTTGCTTCATGTAATGAAAATTGGCAAATATTACAGGTAACACAATTATTTACCCCCTCCCCCTTTCATTAGAAACATGTTTACTTACCATCTACTTCTGTCTCATCTTCACAGACCCTGGTAAGCCAGAAATAATAAAAGCCTCAATCAAAGCTAACATAGCTTCTTCAACTGCTGTGTAGTTTGTAAGAACTGCTGGGCCACCATCTGGGAAACAAGAAATAAATAAATAAATGAATCAGATATACATGAAGTTTGAACTTGTCATGTATTTTATCTTAAACTGTAGTGACAATGATAACTTTTTCTGATTTTGTTAATACCTTGCATACTGTTGTGGTTTTGTGTCATCGTCAATATGGGTAATGATTTTATGATCTGAATAAGTCTGCTAATATTCATTTCTGTAGTCTTCACTACTTTATAGGATGAATTTGCTATTTATAATTACTTCAAAAAATTAATATCTATATTAGACTACATTTGTGAAGCACATTTACATGGTGAAAATTCTTCATTTAATGAAGTTAATTCAAGAAATAAGATTAATCAGTAAGTACTGAACCCAAATAATCATACCAAACAAATAAGATCCTGTGTGTAATTTTGCTTTATTTACGATGAGTTGTGTTTATTCTTATAAATAGAAAATAAATATCTCCTTTAGTTAGAGTTTGTGAAGAATGTTAATACAGTAAAAGTTATATAATTGCAGATATTCTAAGAAATAAATTATTTCAGTAATAAACATACAGAACTAAAATAATAGCAAACAAATAAGGTTTTGCATGTACTAATACATACTTAATGCTATATTGTTGACCTTTGCCTTAACTCGTCAATTTCCTAGAATGATACATATAGCTCATTACTTTTTCAACAATCTACTTTCTTTATGACATTATCCTTTGTTTTCATACTAAGTTGTGTATCTGTGAGTGCACCATTATGTTCTGTACTTGATATCACCTTCACATTTACTTTGAGTTAATTTTTTCATATGTTCAATAATAAAACGTTAATTTAATACATGAACAATTCCGTGACAAGAACATAAGTTATTAAATTATATAATGTATTTGCTTTACTCCTTCTGTGCCAACATTTCAACACTAATATTTTGGGTTCCTACAGTATATAATAAACAAAATTTATTTAGAAATCTTACCTGTTCCTTCCATGTATTACTTCTCTCGTTTTTTTTTTTTTTTTTTTTTTCACGGCTGCTCTGAGGTCTGTCAACTTCCTACGCGTTTCAGCCTCAGTCCTCGGAACGCGAGCGACAAGATTCACCTCACTAGTCACACACTCCCAGGCGTTATTTATCACTTGTCCGGTTATTTTTGTGGTCTATTTTCCATAGAACCACACTCTTCCTCTTGACCACAGCTTCTGTTAGAGGCAACATCTATTTATCTGGGAAATTTGGCCTTCTTTTTGTTTGAGTAGGACCTTCCGTGGCATTATTTACTTTTGGAAGAGCGAGGTGATAAATCAGCTGAGATCTGTGGCTTTCTATTGGCTGTTACATCTACGAGGCTGACTGCTGATTGGTCAATCAATTACCGATCTGCCCTCTCTTGGCAGCTTAGGGAACTAACTTACAATATGGACATTGGCTTTACAATGTGCTTACTACTTGCGTTTCGAGTATGGGTCTTTACAATGAGTAAGGAGTTCGTAAAGTACAATGTGTAAGGTGGTTACAACGTCCTTCGACCTTGGTAACTACACGAAGTTTTGAGTATCTCGACCCTCTCCGTCATGCCTCGTGCCGTGTGTCTCAAGGTCATGCATCCTATTCTGACATTGCTTATACTGGTCTTAAACGTTAATGTCTGCATTGCACCTATACTGTTCCATGGCATAACTGCACACACGCTTCACGCTTTTCATTTTCATTTACAGTTCTTGCATAATGGAGCCTCTCGCATCTACTTGATGGATTTGTATCTTTTGCGTAACCAACCAACGCAACTTGGGCCCTGTGTAAAGGTGCTTTATACGTGCTATGGAACGGAAGAAGGGCCATATGGCACTGCAGGTCAAAGGTCAGCGTTGTTATGGCTTTATTAGGAAATGCGCAAAAGAGGAATGAAGGGATGTGCGAATGGAAGAGATAAAAGCAAGAGAAGCAAGCGCTGGCGGCTACAAAATGATTAAAGTTTCCTTTTTGACCACAGCCTTATTTGGGCTCAAGACCGGCCTAAGAGGTTTCCACTTGCTCGCCCGGTAGCCCCTCTTGAGCTCCTTGGTTGAGTTATATATTAGAATGACAGCTCGTCACTTTTTTGTAACACGCAAAAATATATATTAAGACTTAGAAGCAAAATTTTAGTCTGTGTTGTGTTGTAGTGAATTTTTACACTAGAAACATATGACCTCTACGTACTTTTACATAATATGTGTGACGTACTAAGAATACATAAACCGTAATATACAGCCTATTGCACACATGCTGGATATCATCCTGACGTGAAATGCGAATCCATATTTAACATTTTTTTAACATACTCTGGTCCAGCCTTTTTTTTTTTTTTTTTTTTTTTTTTTTTTTTTTTTTTTTTTTTTTACAGAACAGGCTTGATTATATCATGTGAATACATTTTCTGTTAATCGATGCATAGCAACAGAAACTGTGTATAGCAACCAGTTAGCTTTTTAGCTATGGAAGAGAAACTTTCGGCCTGATAAGAAATAATGGCAAAAATATCGTCATCTGTATCATTCTAAATTTGGTTGTTGTAGATTGCTTAATTTCGGAATTAAACCTGCAAACTACTCAAATCAGAGTCAAATTATTTGGTCGCTGCCAGTAGCGTAACACCCTTAAGTATATGGACACATTTCATTAAACATTTTATGGTGGTTTGACCTTTAGTCAGTGTTCTTTTTAATCAGCCCAAGTTTAGAAAATAACGCTCGCTGTTACAAGGCATTTTAAGATGCAAAGAACTACAGATTGTCATTAAAAATGTGAAAGAAAATACGTCAAATGCTTTCCAAATCCCCTTGTAAGTAATCTCTTGGTACTTTCTGAATCCACATAGCTTCCTTTCAACTAGGTATGTGAGTTCGATTCACTTGTGCCCGGAATTACTAATAGGAGCGTCTTCAGTTCATCAGGGCGCTGTAATTCTAATAACTAATTACCTAATAGCAGGACATTTTGCCTAAAGTGAAACGGCAGTCAAGAATTACATCCGTGTATGTATGGTATGGTATAAGAATGAATAGTTTTCTGATTGAGGTAAATTCACATAGCTACCACGATATTACCATATCTAATAAAGTTTCTTTTAAGAATTATAAGCAAAGAACGTCTAGACAACAAATACTATCTATTTCAGTGTATAAGCACGTCCATATGTATGAATGTTCACTGGTCGAGCCTTATGCGATTTTAATAAACCGGCAGATAGTGTGGGTAGGTGTTTTGTTCTTCACACAGATCACGTGCTAAAGGTTTAATAAACGTTTGTGATATATTTACTGATGCCGGAAAACAACCTTTACATTCGCAGCGATGCAAGGGGCTGACCTGAGACACAACTCAACTGCCGTGAAAATTGTCGCTGACCTAGATATTTACATTTCTATCGTCATGCTTGCGTCCATGGCGAATGTATCCTCCAGGTATCCACTCAGTATCATCCCGTGACGCCAACTGATTTCATGGCATTATATGAAAAGGCTTATGATGAATGCATGTCCAGATGAGCGTGTCATGTATATCGACCTCGACTACGACCTCAGGGTGAGAATGACGTCATAGGAGGGGCCAAAACGGGCAAACTACCGCCAGACAACTGGGAATCACCTCCTCTGGCACTGTCTTCTCCTGTGCAAGTTGTGCCTGGCATGGATCCCGACAGGCACACTCAATCGTCCGGACATGCCTCTAGAAGTTAAGTGTGACCTGGGTGCACGTGGATTCACTATGATATTCTTCATAATCTATTTTAAGGGGAAATAAACTATATTCTAAAACGCCAAACTTATATTTGTCAGTGTTTTGTTTCGTTAGTAAACAAAAAATGACGAAAACAAACAAAGTAAGGTTTGTCTAATTTAGTGCATGATCTGAATGAAACCAAAAGACAAATTATACAACGAACACTTTGCATAACAGTCAACCTCCTTTCCCAGCCGTTTTTCTATCCCTTCCTTGCTCCTATCCACGCAGTATTTTGTAGCACTTATTTATAACCATAATATCATTCAATGTAAATGCATTATTTCCAGATTGATACGTAAAGTATTCGTATTTTATCCTTTTCAGGCAGTTAAACTAGACATTATGGATATACCCATTTATAACTTGAAAATGATTGTATGAGAGAGAGAGAAACAGGAGACAGGGAAGTCTAGAGAATATTTGTATGAACTATTAATCGAAGTATTGGTTAAGTGAAGCAACCAAAATCGTCCATGGTGCGGCAGACAGCTGAGCTCAGAGACAAAAGTGGCGGACACAAGTCTTTTAGTGTGATGCGTTAGCTATGGATTAACCAGAAGGTGAAGCAGTTATTGATAGACACGGTATCGGTGAAGAGTGAGGTCACTTAGTGGGTTGATAGCAGTGAAGATAAGTCAAGGTCACTTATGAACTGCAGAAGAATTTACCTTTCATTTCCAAAATTACTGCAAAAATGCTTTTGCTGAATGAAACATTTCACCGTACCAACGAGCAGTAAAAAAAACCGGCAGTGCTTTTGTTAAGCTAAACTTCTGGCCAAGCAAAGATCAGACAAAGATTTAGAAAGCATTCCGGTTTCATAAAAATAGGTCAAAGGCGCAGATGCAATACTCGTTTCTCACAGAATGTCCAGATTCTCTCTTCACCATGACAGTAAGATAATATCATGGTCCAGGATATGCCTTGCAACAGGAACAACGAAGGGAAGAACAAGAAATATTCGTGTGTTTTCTTGTTCTTCCCTTCGTTGTTCCAGTTGCAATTTGTTAGACATGAATTCCACACAGGATATGCCCTATAAGATAGTGATGCTGTAATATTAAAAATTACATCGAGTGGAAAATATCAGCCGAAAAAAAATATTCGTAAGAACAGAAACAAATCACGAAACATGATAAGGCAAAGCGAACGATATAACACCCAAGACATGACAAAGAACCAAATGTAGAATCAAAGACACAAAGATTAATATATACCAGCAAAGCTTAAAGGATTCTACGGGGCGATCCCTTCGTATTTCATTTACTTCTGCACGAACTAATGGCGTCGTGAATTGCTAAAAGTTCCAGAGGAAGGATTTATGGAGGACGGCGATACAGGTAACGGAGAAGGTTCCATATGCGTGTGTGACGTTGAACTCTTATAAACAGCCTTTCTTTCATCCTCTCTTTCTCTGTCTCTTTCTCTCTCTCTCTCTCTCTCTCTGTCTCTCTGTCTCTTTGGTCTCTCTGTCTCTCTCTCTCTCTCTGTCTCCTCTCTCTCTCCTCTCTCTCTCTCTTCTCTCTCTCTCTCTCTCTCTCTCTCTCTCTCTCTCTCTCTCTCTCTCTCTCTCTCTCTCTCTCTCTCTCCTCTCTCTTCTCTGTCTCTCTCTCTCTGTGTCTCTTTGTCTCTCTGTCTGTCTCTTTGTCTCTCTGTCTGTTCTCTTTGTCTCTCTGGTCTGTCTCTGTCTCTCTGTCTCTCTCTCTCTCTCTCTTTCTGGCTCTCTCTCTCTCTCTCTCTCTTCCTCTCTCTTGNTATAATATGTATATATATAATATATATATAATATATATATATTATATATATATATAAACCTATTTGTTTTCTATCTAGCTACCCATCTATCTATTATAAATCTATCTGAATGCCCAATAACCTTCGAAGTTGAAAATCACAAACAAAAAAAAAAAAATAAAAAATAAAAAAATAAAAAAAAAAAATAAATAAATAGATAAAATGAAAATAAAAATTATAATAAAAAAAATATAAATAATCCCCCCCTACATACGCACCTACACCCATTCCACATGTGCGTATGTCAACCCAGATTTCTCAACATGCCTCACTTGTCATAACTCTATAACTCCGACATAACTCACATCGACCTCCTCGAGTGACTCAGGAGCTAGAACAAAAGAACCAGAACACAGAACAAACACATTATGAAGGGTGTGGGTGTGTGTGTGTGTGTGGGGGGGGGGGTGACGTCATATCTTGTTATTATTTTTTTTTTGTTTGTTTGTTTGTTATTTTTGTTGTTTTTTCTTGTTTGTGATTTGAACTTCGAATGTTATTAGCATTCAGTTAGATATATAGATAGATGGGTAGATTGCTAGATAAACAAATAGGTTAGTAGGTAGATAGATGGACAGATAGATAGATAGAGACATACAAGTAGATCTGGCTACATCTGAGTCACAAAGGGTGGACACAAAAAACACACACACACACACACACACACACACACACACACACACACACACACACACACACACACACAAACCCAGAAGCCCAGTATGAAAACAAACACATTCCTTCATATTAACATTCATGGCTGTTTTTAACACGAGCATAAATCTCTCTCACTAACAGGACATGATGAATGATAATGCTCGCTGCACAATAATATTATAATAGAACTGGTCATGACAATAAAAGAAATTGTCTTTTTCCAAGACACTAAAAAGAAAATGGAAAAAAAATATGAATATATAGGAAAAACTCGCTTTATCTATCTATCTATATCTATCTATCTATTCTTTCTATCTATATTTGCCTATATCTCTATCTATCTATCTATCCATATCTATCAATCTATATCTATCTATCTATCTATTTCTATCTATCCATCTCTATCAATCTATATCTATCTATCTATATCTATCTATCTATATTCTATATTCAATATCTATCTATCTATCTATTTATACAATATCTACCTATATCTAAATCTATATGTCTATATCTAGCTATTCATTTATCATCTACCTAACTACATCTATATCTATCTATCTATTCATATATCATCTACCTAACAGTATCTTTACCTATCTATCTATCTATCTATCTATCTATCTATCTATCTATCTTCTATATATATAATATATATATATATATATATATATATATATATATATATATATATATAATATAAAGTCAACGGTTAGAATGCCTGTTTTACAATGTTCTATAAATAGCAGCACGTGTTGCTTCACACAGCCTTCAAAGACAACTTGAAGCGATATAAGTACGTCTTTTTTGTAACGGATTCACTTTCTTTGTACCCTGTGATCTGTATGTTCATTTGTGTAATGTTTTTATTCTTATTTGCGTGTGTATGCATTTGTGTGTGTATGTGTATGTGTAAGTGTGTGTGTGTTTTTGTTTGTGGCTGTGTGTGTGTGTGGTGTGTGTCTGTGTGTTGTGTGTTGTGTGTGTGTGTGTGTGTGTGTGTGTGTGTGTGTGTGTGTTGTGTGTGTGTGTGTGTGTGTGTGTGTGTGTGTGTGCGTGTGTGCGTGTGCGTGTGCGTGTGCGTGTGTGTGTGTGTGTGTGTGTAAGTGTAAAGTGTGTGTATATTATATGTATTTATGTATTTATGTATGTATATATGTATGTATGTATGTATCCATGTATGAATCCCCATACATACGCATGAATCGAGGTGTGAAATATGCGCATGCATTATATATCACATATTCGTGTGTTCATCTACGTGTGTCCCTGCTCATGTGTATTAAGTACCAGCGTCCGTGACCGCGTGTGGGTGTGTGTGCGTTGTGTGTGCGTGAAGGTTTCCCAGCGCTGCTTATCTCCAAATGGAACCGGAACTTGATAAGTCTTAAGGCGTGGCCAAGGAACAGCAAGGGAAGGGCGGTCGCGTGGTCAGCGGCGGTGAAGGATGGTGGAGGATGGGGTGAAAGACTGGTGTTGCGCTGGGAGGGAAGGGTTCTTCCGTGTGGTGAGGGGGGGGGTGAAAATTAGCGTTGGGTGATGAAATACAGTGTTTTTATGAAATGAGGTTTTGTGATTACATGTTTTCCTTTCTTCTTCTTCACATTTTTATTAATTATTTTTTTTATTATTTTTTTCCTTCTCTTTCTCCTTCTCTGTCTCTGTCTCCGTCTCCTCTTTCTCCTTCTTCTCCTCCTTCCCCTTCTTCTCTTTTGTATCTTTTATTTTTCATCTTGTTTTCTTCTTCTTTTCTTTTATAAAGCACGGTGTTACGTTTTGAAGAATAGCGGTCTGTGGTGAAGCATGGTGCCGTGTGGTGAAAATCGGTGTTTTATTATGGAATGTATATTTTTTTTCTTTTTTGTAGTTAGTGCTGTGTGGTGTGATGAAAATTCATGTTGTGTGATGAAATACAGCACTGCATGGTGAAGAGGTGACGTGTTGTGAAAGTAGTGATGTGGAATTTTTTTTTTTTTTTTTTTTACTTAGTATTGTGTGGTATAGTGAATGAAAGTAGCGTATAACGAAATAGCGTTGTGTGGTGAAGAATGGTAGTGTGTGATGAAGTGCAGTGTCATATATCATTAGGGACTATCTCTGGTGACGAAAATAAGTGAAATCTGCTATAAAATGAAGTGATGAGTTATGGAATATGGTAAAATATTGTGATATATAGTGTTCTATGGTGAAACTAGAATTGCATAGTGAGTAGATGTCTTATATGATGAAATATAGTGTGTGGTATAAATCCTGGCGCTCCATGTAAAATAGTGGTGAAAATGAAATTGCTCAAGTATTTTTTAAAAAGTGCTCAGTGGTGAAGAATAGTAATAATAAGTGATGAGATTAAGGTGCGCTGTGATGAAATGCACATCAATATTCACCATACCATAATGATCATTACCATATTAGAATTAAATACAAGTCAAAATACAATGCAAAACCCACATTAACACAGTGAATAGGAAAAAAGTCAATATAGTGCAAACCCCGCACTAGAGTACAGTGATTATAAAAAAAAGCCTACGGCCAATATGGTGAATGGTGAGCCAAGGACGATGACGTCACAGGGGGTGTGTCCGCGGGCAGATGGCGAAAGGGGCGTGTCTTCAGGCGCATAAGGGGTGTGGTTAGAGCTGGCCTTGGAATCATAAATTATCTAACCGCAACAGTGACAAGTGCAAGGGACTGTGGGGGGGTGGGTGGGGGAGGGGGGAAGGGGGAAGGTTGGGGGTGAACTATATGTGTATAGAGGGTGAGAAGTGTATTTTTGGGGGAGGGTTATGGGTGGGGGGGGAAGTGGAAGTGTATGGTGTGTGTGGGTGTGGTGTCGGGGGGAAAGTGTGAATAATAAAAAAATAAATAAAGAGAACGGAGAGGACTTATCAATACAAAAAAAATAAAATAATAATAAAATAAAAAAAAAAATACACATAGGCCTACACATATCCCCGTATCTCTCAGGACGCGTATGTAAGCTTATAGACGCGTGTGTATACGTACGTACATGTATACAGATATGTACACGTGTCCCGAGCCCTCCTAGGCCCCGACCGAGCTCCGTGCCGGCCGGGTCCCTCCCTCGGCCACTCCACCACGCCACTCCGCAGAAACTCCGCATTAATGGCCATGTTTACACCGCAAACAACCTTGTCTATCTCTATAATTAAAAACCCCGCCACCTTCACCGGGGCGCTCTCATTTTATCAAACTTAGGCCATTAACTTAAGTAATTACTCACTCACTCAGTCAACTCACCCTTCCCCTCCCTCCCCTCCCCACCTCCTTTCCCCTCCTCCACCCTTTCGCTCCTTTCTTCTACCCCCCCCACCCCTCCCCCTTTCAAGGCAGGTGGAATAGGGTTAAAAAATTTGATATGTGGCGTCAGTGTGGATTAGGATTCCGGTCTGGCACTCACTTCCTTTCTTTTTTGTTTATTTTGTTTGTTTTGTTTGCGCGTAATTTCTGTTGTTTTTATTCACTATTTCCTTCTTCATCTTGTACTTCTCATATTAACGTCATTCCTTCTCCCTATTCCTCTTCCTCTCTCACCCTCCTTCCCTCCCTCTTCCTCTCTCTCTCTCTTTCTCCCTTTCATCCCTTTCAAACTCCCTTTCCCTCTCCTTCCTCTCTTTCATTCCTCCTCCTCCCTCCTCCCTTCCCTCCCTTCCTCCCTCCCCCTCCTCCCCCTCCCCCCCTCTTCCCTCCTCCTCCTTACCCCTCACCCTCCCTCCCTCCCTCACCCACCTGCCCCCGACCCTCCCCCCCCCTCGACGAAAAGCAACGAATCAGCTGTTCTCACCGTAGCGTCGACTGGTCCGAGCTATTAACGGCGTGGGAAGTCAGGGTCGTGTTAACTGAGGGTGAAATAAGCAAGGCGGATGTTGTTGTGGTGTGTGTGTGTGTGGTGTGTGTGTTGTGGGGCGGTGGTGTGTTGTGGGCGGGGGGGGCGGGGGGAGGAGGTCGAGGGGTGGAACGCTTTTTTTTTGGGGGGTTGTTTTCTTCTGTTTTTTATACCGTCTTCTTTCCGCTTCTTTCTTTTTTTTTCGATTCGTCTCCTTCCTTCTCATCGTTTTCCTTTTTTCTTTTCTTTCCTCTCTTCCTTTATTTATATCTTCCTTCTCTCTTCTCATTTTTTTTTTCTTATTCTTTGTCTTCGTGTGGCTCCAAAAAATTCACTCAAATATTCCATCGATCTCAAAAAAAAAAAAAAAAAAAAAAAAAAAAAAAAAGTACACAATTCAACTTATCCATCTATCACAGAAGTAAATAAAAGAACAAATAAAAAAAATAATGAGTGTCAAAATCTACTCAGTTGACTCATCAACGACAAAACAATAATAACAATGACAAAAATAATGATA
Organism: Penaeus vannamei; assembly: GCF_003789085.1. Lineage (NCBI taxonomy): Eukaryota > Metazoa > Arthropoda > Malacostraca > Decapoda > Penaeidae > Penaeus > Penaeus vannamei. Next base: position 180,191 of record NW_020868493.1, on the reverse strand, counting down.
ATGATAATAATAATAACAATAACAACAACAACAACACAATAACATAATAATAATAATAATAATAATAATAATAATAATAAATAATAACAAATAATAACAGTAATAACAACAACAATAATACCACTACTACCAATAACGATAATAATAATAACAATAACAAAACAAAACAAAACAAAAAAAAAAATTAAAAAAAAAAAAACCGTCCCTTACCCAAACCCCGCGCCAAATTAAACCCCAAAGAAACGACCGGATTTAATCACGATAAACTGGAGGTGCGATTCTGAAGGACGAATTTCCACCCGAATGATGATGACCTTAATTGCGTCATGTAGTTGCGGTGATGACGGATGAAGATGTGGTGATTAAGCGGGGGGGGAGGGGAGGGGGGGAGGGGGGAAGGGAGGAGGGGAGGGAGGGGGAGGAAAGGAGGAAGGGAGGGGAAGGAGGAGGAAGGAGGGAGGGGGGAAGAAGGAGGGGAGGGAGGAAGGGGAGGGGAGGGAGGGAAGGGGGAGGGAAAGGAGGGAAGGGAGGGGGAGGGAGGAGGGGGGAGGGAGGGAAGGGAGGGAGGGGGAAGGAAGGAGGGGGGAAGGAGGGTGAGAGGGAGTGAGAAAGGGGAGGGGAGGGGGTGAAAGAGGGGAGGGGGGAAGGGGAGGGAGGAGGAAGGAAAGGAGGGGAGACGGGGAGGATGTAGGAAGGAGGGTGAAAAGAGTGAGAGAAGGGGAGGGGAGGGGGGAAAGAGGGAAGGGGAGGGAGGAAGAAGGGGAAGGGAGGCGGAGAGATGGGGAGGGGGAAGGGGAGGGAAGGAGAGATGGGGAGGGGGAAGGAGGGGAGTGAAGGGGGTAGGGGGGGTAGGAGGAGGAAGAGGGTGAAGGAGGGAAGGGAAGGAGGGAGAGGAAATGAAAATGAGGGAATAGGTGAAAGAGCAGAGAAAAGAAGGAGGAAGGAGAGAGGGAAAAAAGAAGGAGAGAGAAGGAAAAGGTAGGAGAGGGAAGGAAAAAAAAAAAGGAACGGGAGAGAGACAAGAAAAGGGAGGGAAGAGAGGGAAAAGCAGTAGAAAGAAGAGAGAGAAAAGAAAAAGATAAAGGAGGAAGGAGGAGGAGTAGGAAGAGGACACGTGGAAAATGAGGAGGAAATGAACGGACCTCTAATCATGCCATTTACCTAAGTGTCAGCGGTCCAGGTCCACCCCCCCCTTCCCTACACTCTCTCTTTCCCTCACCCCCCCCTCTTTCCTTCCTTCCTTCCTGCCCCCCCCCCCCCCAACTCCCTTTCCTCCTCTACTTCCTCTCCTTTGTATGTGTGTAAGACAGGTTGTCATCCTGTGGTGCACACTTTCTCTCTGCTCTCGCTTTCTCTCTTTTCTCTTTCTCTTCATTGTTTGAACTCTTTGCTCTTGTCACCACCCTCTCTTTTGCCTCTTTTTCTCTTTCCTTGGCTCACTGTCAGCTGAGCCGCTTCCTCTCTCTTCTTACTTTTTGTTTCTCTTTTTTCTCTCTCTTCTCTCTCTCTCTCTCTCTCTCTCTCTCTCTCTCTCTCCTCTCTCTCTCTCTCTCTCTCTCTCTCTCTCCTCTCTTCTCTCTCTCTCTCTCTCTTCGCTCTCGCCTGTCTTTCTTTCTTTCTCCTTCCCTTCCTTACTCACTCCCTCCATCCTTTCCTCCCTTCCTCCCACTCTCTTTCTCTCCTCTTTCCTCACTTCTCCCCTCTTTTCTCTCACTCTCTCCCTCTCCCACTCTCACCCTCTCCCACCCCACTCCCCTTCCTTCCCCCTCCCCTTTTCCCCCTTCCTCCTCCCTTCAACATCGCCAACACGAACACAAAACCCCTCAGAACGGCGTCACTTACCACTTAGAAGCACACGCAACGTCACGCTACACTTTACCATTGGGCGCGTTAATGGTGACGTTATTTATAGTGAAGAGGCTTTTGGTGATAGTGACGGTGGTGATGTTGGTGGCGGTGGTGATGTTGGTGGCGGTGGTGGTATGTTTGGTGTGCGTGTGGTTGATGTTGTGTGCGGGTGACGTTTGGTGGCGGTGGTGATAGTGACGATAGCTTTGCGACTGGTGGTGGTGACGATGCTGCTGATAACGGCAATGGTTATGATGGTGATGAAATGAGGATTCAGTCAGGATGATGGTGATGATGATAATTGAATGCATGAGAATCATGCGTAAAAACCGCAAAATAGTGCGTAAAAAACACCCAAACGATCTTATAATTATTATCATCATTACTAATGATACTAATTATAATAACAATAATAATTATTATCATTTTTATCATTACAGCAACAATAATGATAATAATAACAATAATAACAAAAGTAATGATAGCAATACCAACAAAATCCTGGCACTGCTTCTACTACCACTACAACAACGAACAATAATATCACCAACGATAATTACTATCATCTCTTCGCGTTGAAAATATCTGAATATGATCATAGTATGAATTTCTATTGCCTGAAAAGCTCTACTTCAAAAGAGGCTCGCTTTGAAATTAATATTGCACATGATAATCTGTAAATAATGTATTTGATATCATATCATGATCTATACTAAATTCAGTATTGGCAATGAATAAACGTTTCTAAATGCTTCAAAAAGTTTCGAAACGTTTCAAATCCCCCTTCCATCCCGTTTATAAACAGCCGCTGACAGGCTACACCAGAACGACCCCGTTTAGAACGACCTGCGGCTGCCACAGAAAACCCGGCTGGTCGTCGCTGTCGCCTTGAAGGAGCGCGGGGGTCCCCAAGGTCTGAGGGCGGGCTGGCCGAGGGCGAGGGGCCGGGGGCGGCAGGGGGAGAGAGAGGGGGGATGGAAGGGGGGATAGAAAGGAGCGGAAGTGGGGGGCGGGAGAGGAGGGAGGGGGATGATGCAAGGTGGGGAAGGGAGGGAGGGAGGGAGGGGAGGAGAGGAAAAGGGGAGGGGGAAGGGAGAGAGGGAGGAAGGAAAAAGGGAAGGGGGAGGAGGGACGAGAGAGGGTGAGGGGGAGAACGGGAAAAGGGTAGGAAGGAAGAGGGGAGAGGGAGAGGGGATAGGAAAGGAGGGAGGAGGGAGAGGGGGTAGAGAGAAGGGTACAGGAGGAGGTAAGGGAGGAGTAGGGGATAGAGAGAGAGAGGAGGGAAGGAGGGAGGAGGGCGAGGGGCGGGGGAGGTAGGAGAGGGCAGGGGGGGAGCATTGTGTTGTACTGTATAAATGGATGGTCGGGTGTACATATAGATAGATAAGTATGATAAAGAAATAAACGTTATGAACTAACTACATTCTGTTTACATCTACATCTATATATCTATATCCTAAATTTACATCTACTGTTTAAATATCTATACACACACACACACACACACACACACACACACACACACATATATATATATATATATATATATAATATATATTATATATATATATATATATATATATATATATATATATATATATATATACGTGTATATACATACATAGATAGATAGATATAGAGATATATAATACACACACACATACATATATACATAACAATAATACTGATAAATAACAAGGTTCGTGCGTGGCCTACTCATCTATCAATAGACCAATACCTGAGCAGCAAACGTAACAAAAGCAAAGACCTTACGTGTTTATTCATCAATCGTGAATGAACCTCACATGACATGGTGTTGGACGTTGTCATGGCAACATACCCCCCCCCCATTCCCTCCTTCCCTCCCTCTTCCTTCCGTCTTTCTCTCATTCCTTCCTCCCCTCTCTTCCCTCCCTCCCTCCCCTCTCTCCTCCCTCTCCCTCTCCCCCCTCCTCCCTCCCTCCTCCCTCCCTCCCCTCCCCTTCTCCTCCCTCCTCCCTCCCCTCTCCTCCCTTCCCTCCCTCCCCTCCCTAGAAACCCAGTGATGAAAATGGGTTTAATTAATATCTATTGCTTGTGTTATCATTTTTTCCATCATAATTAACTTTAATTACAAGCCTTATTACATAATTTGTACATAGTGACAATGAATAAATAATGAGTATCTTTCGGTCGTTAAGGGTGTTATTCGCGCTGTACGATCTCTATTCAAAGTACAAAGATATTATTGTCCATATGATTACCATCATTGTTAATCTTTTAATCATCATTTTCATAACTGTCATTGTTATCATCATTATGTTAATTACTGTTATAACCATTATTACTATTACTATTTTATCACTATCATTATTATCTTTATTATTATTATCATTATTGTCATCATCATCATTATCATTTTTATCATTACTATTGTTATTTTGTTGTTTTCCTATAACTCTTCATTGTTCTCATCACTTTTCATTAATTTCATATCAGGCTTTTCTCTATAATATTTTCTCTCTCTTCTCTTTCTCTCTCTCTCTCTCTCTCTCTCATCTCTCTCTCTTCGTCTCTCTCTCTCTCTCTCTCTCTCTCTCTCTCTCCCTCTCTCCTCCTCTCCTCTCTCCCTCTCTCCCTCTCTCCCTCTCTCCCTCTCTCCTCTCTCTCCTCTCTCTCTCTCTCTCCCTCTCTCCCATCCTCCCTCCTTCTTTCCCATCTTCCCTACCTCTTTTCCCCCACCCTTCACCTTCACCCTCCCCCTCACCTTCACCCTCCCCCCTCACCTTCACCCTCCCCCCTCAACCTTCACCCTCCCCTCACCTTCACCTCCCCCCTCACCTTCACCCTCCCCCCTCACCTCACCCTCCCCTTTCACCTTCACCCTCCACCCTCTCCCTTCACCCTCCCCTCACCAATCTCTCTTTCTCTCTCCTCTCTCTCTCTCTCTCTCTCTCTCTCTCTCTCTCACTCTTCTCTCTCTCTCTCTCCTCTCCTCTCCTCTCTCTCTCTCTCTCTCTCCCCTCTCCCTCTCCTCTCTCCCTCTCCCTCTCCCCCCCTCTCCTCTCCCTCTCTGCCCTCTCCCTCTCCCTCTTCCCCTCTCCCTCTCCCTCTCCCTCTCCCTCTCCCTCTCCTTCCTCCGACCTGACCTCCGCCATTTTGGAAATTCGGTCTAAATACTACCTGTAAAGGTGTTGTCCTAAGCACAGGTAATTAACAGGTAATGCAGTAATTAGGTGATTAAGAGAAGCACCCGGCGGTAGTTTCTCGCCTCGCCTGAGTGAAGGTAGGCCTATAACATAGGTCTAAACTGCTCGACTTTTATACGAGGAGAATCGTAGAATTATAAAAGTTTGAATATTTAACGGCAATAAAGTTATTCGGATTAGTCCCCGTAAGGAGATAATTAGGACAATAACACTAAATTACTTTACAGATTAATTTAAATGAAAAAATGAAGCAAAATACAGATAATCATGACCATAATAATACATAATAAATAAGGATATATGGGAAAAGTAAAATAAAATTAAAGATACAATTGTAGAACTGATAACGAATATGACTGAATCGAAGAGAATCGATTTATTCAATAAACATATATAAATAGCCTATAACAAAACAATAAAAATAGCAACGATAAATAAAATCAACACTTTATTACAAGACAACAAAAGACGAAAAGGGGAAAGAGAAAAAAGTAATAATAAAAAAAAAACAAAGAACACAGTCCAACAAATAATAAACAAAACAACAAACAAGAAAAATAACACCACAAGAACAACAAACAAACAAACGGACAAAAAAGCAAGTCAATTTCCCCCAAGAATTCCCACACCGAGCTGTCAATACCCCGCTGTCAAGAGGATTAAAAGCCTGTCAGCGCTTGACATAACAAGAAAGGGGGGAGATGGAAGGGTTAAATTCCCGCTTCTTAGTCTGTCAAGGAGTGGGGGGGGGTTACACGGGGAGGGGGGGTAAATCACCAGGGGGTGGGTAGGGGAAGGTTTTGCTGTATGTAAGCACGTATGTATATATGCATTCACGTGTGTATCATTTTCGTAAGCACGGGTGTAGAGATGTACAAATTTGCTTACATACACACACATACACACACATACACACACACACACACACACACACACACACACACACACACACACACACACACACACACACACACACACACACACACACACACCTCCGCAGTCAAGATGACAAACAGACCAACATAGGCAAGGTGACGCGAAGAGAAGCAGGAAGAAAATGAGGAGGAAAAGAAGGAGAAGAATACGAGGATTAAGGAGGAAGAGGAGGAGGAGGAGAGGAGGAGGAGGGTAGGAGAAGGGAAAGGAGAAAGGAGAGGAGAGGAGGAGGAGGAGAAGTGGGAAAAAGGAGGAGGAAAGAGAGGAAGAGAGAGGAGGAGGAAATTGAGATGATTGCGAGGAGTAAGGCGTAGGAGGAGAATGAAGAAGACAAAAAAAAACGTAGAAAGAGAAGGAAGGAAAATGAAGAAAAGAAAATAGGAGACGAAATGAAGAAACAGGAGGAGGAGGGTTTGAAAGGATTAAGAAAAAGGGGGAGGAGGAAAGGGGAATGAGAGACAGGAATGTGAACGAGAGATAGAGAGGATGATAAGAAATCAGATGTAATTATGGGACAATGGATGTGTTAACGTGTGGGTGAACGGGTGACAAGGTGAGTGTGGGTGTGAGTGGGTGAATGAGTGAGTGGATGTGTGAGTGAGTGAGTGTGCTAGTAAGAGTGAGTGAGTGTCTGAGTGAGTGAGCGAGTGAGTGAATGAGCGAGCGAGCTAGTGAGTGATTGAGTGAGTGAGTGAGTGAGTGAGTGAGTGAGTGAGTGAGTGAGTGAGTGAGTGAGCGAGTGAGTGAGTGAGTGACTGAGTAAGAGTGAGTGAGTGAGCGAGCGAATGAGTGAGTGAGATAGATGAGGACGCGAGAGAGTGGATGGGCTTTAGTGAATAAGAGTTAGTGAGCTAGGAGTGAATAAGTGAGTATAAGTAAGTGGATGAATCAAGACAAAAAAAAAATGGATAGTGAATGGGTGACTGACTGACGGGAAGCGAGGAAATGAGTACGGATGGGTGAACGTACATATGAATGAACGTACTTACAGAAGCGTGCATGAATGAATTCGGATATGAATGAGTAGATGAGAACGGATAGAAGAGTGTCTGCCTGGGTGCGGGCGTGAGTACGGGCGAGGGGGAGTGGGTGGGTGGCCTGTCGTGGGCGTGCGTGCAGAGCGTGTGCAAAGAGGCGGGGGGGAAGGGAGGGAGGGGAAGGGAGGGAGGGAGGGAGGGAGGAGGGAGGGAGGGAGAGAGAGGAGAGGGAGAGAGAGAGGAGAGGAGAGAGAGAGAGAGAGAGAGAGAGGGAGGGGAGAGAGAGAGAGAGGGAGGGAGGAAGAGAAGGAAAGAGGGAGGAGGAAAGAAGGAGAGAGGGAGGGAGGAAGAGAAAAGAGGGGGAGGGAGGAAATTGGGAGAACAGACAGAAAGACAGAAAGAGAAAGAGAATAAGAGAGAGAGAGCGGGAGAAGGGCGTCCATACGTAGCCGCCAAGGACGTGTGTGCAGTGTCCTGGAAAACAGACCGCTCAAGCAAGGACATTGATGATGGACTAGTTCAGAAGACGAGAAGAGAGAGAAGAGAGAGAGAGAGAGAGAGAGAGAGAGAGAGAGAGAGAGAGAGAGAGAGAGAGAGAGAGAGAGAGAGAGAGAGAGAGAGAGGAGAGAGAGAGAGAGTGAGTTAGAGTGAGTTACGAGATACGGAAGAAAGGACGAAGACGAAGAGAGAAAAGAAAGAAGGAAAACAAATGAAAAAAAAAATAGAAAAAAGCAAGAGAGAG
>NW_020868493.1:162500-165000 GCF_003789085.1 Penaeus vannamei | reverse complement strand
CTACAACCTCATCATTAAATGCCATCCTCCTCATCACTACCCCACGTGGATATCATAACAAAACAGCGCTAATTTCTCACACAGCTTCACATTACAACCCCTTTCTACAACCTCATCATCAAATATAATCACCACCACTACAACCTCATCATCAAATGTCATCATCCTCATCATCACTACCCCACGTGGATACCATAACATAACAGCACTAAATCACATAACATCACTACAATGCAACACCCTTCTACAACCTCACCATCAATTAAATCTCATCCTCATCATCACAACCTCACGTGGCTATAACACAACAAAACAACCTCATCATCTACAAACCTCATCACAACCTCACGTGGCTATAACACAACAAAACAACCTCATCACCCCCCTTCTACAACCTCATCACAACCTCACGTGGCTATAACACAACAAAAACAACCTCATCACCCCCTTCTACAACCTTCACATTAATCTCATCACTATCATCATGTGGCTATAACACAACAAACAACCTCATCACCCCCCTTCTACAACCTCCTCGTCAAATCTCATCACTATCATCACAACCTCACGTGGCTATAACACAACAAACAACCTCATCACCCCTCTACAACCTCATCATTAAATCTCATCACTATCATCACAACCTCACGTGGCTATAACACAACAAAACAACCTCATCACCCCCTTCTACAACCTCATCACAACCTCACGTGGCTATAACACAACAACAAAAACAACAACAACAACAAAACATTTCTCACACGCCATCACCACTACGGAATCCCTCTCTACAACCTCGCCCTCAGATGTCATCACAGCAGAGCGAATAGATTTCCCCCTCGGCCCTCAAGCATGGATAATCCAGGCAGTGGCACCGGCGAATCGAGCTGGCACTGTGCGCTGGAGTGAGGGCCAGGGATCATCGACCGAACAGTGCCAAGCGTCCGGCGGCTGGCATATGAGCGCTGGTCGAGTCGCTTTTGATTTGTGTGCGTGGTGCGTGGTGTGGTTGTGGGTGGTGGGGGTTGTGGGGGGGTGGAAGGGGTTGTGTGGTGGGGGGGAGTGGGTTGGTGGGGAGGGGGTAGTGTGTAGGAGAGTTGTGTGTGGGGGGGAGGGGGGGAGAGTGGTGGGGGGTGAGGGGGGAGTGTGTGGGTGTGGGTGTGCGTGTGCGTGTGGGGGGGTAGTGTGTGGTGGTGTGTAGTGTGGTTGTGTGGGTGTGGTTGTGTGTTGTGTGGGGAGGGTAGAGTGTTATATGTGGGGCGGTGTAGTGTGTGGGGGTGGGGGGAAGGGGTAGTGTGGGGGTAGTGTTAGGGGGGTAGTGTGTGTAGTATTTGTGTGTTGTGTGTGTGTGTAAGCGAGTGCGCGCGTGTGCAGGAGAGGTAAGCGAAGTTGTATGTATGTGTATGTGTCTGCACGTGTCTGTATTCGCAAATATGTATATGCGCCTATGTACCCGCATGTGTACAAGAGAAAGAGAAGACATGCCGCACACAATAGGAAAGAGAAGCCCAAACCCTCGACTTGAATGAAAGGAAAAAAACTCAAAGCAGACGGTCGCGCGGTGGAGGCCGGGACGCTCAGCTGATCAGCGGCGATAATGGCTTATTATGATAATCACGTCAATATTTTCATTCGGCGTCGAGCAAAAATTGTTTTGTTGGTCTTGACTGAGGGATACAAACTCCAATTGTTCTCTTGATTTGCTTCTTTGTTTGTTTCTTTCTTTCTTTCTTTCTTTCTTTTATTCTTTCTTTCCGTCTTTTTTCTTTTATTCTTTCTTTCTTTCTTCTTTCTTCTTTCTTCTTTCTTTCTTTCTTTCTTTCTTTCTTTCTTTCCTTCTTTCTTTTCTTTCCTTCCTTCTTTTCTTTCTTTCTTTCTTTCCTTCTTTCCTTCTTTCTTCCTTTCTTTCCTTCTTTCTTTTATTCTTTCTTTCATTCTTTCTTTTATTCTTTCTTTCTTTCTTTCTTTTATGTCCTCTACTCTCATTTTCCATCTTTCGGTTTATTTGTTTAAGTCATTCTCCCTCTCTGACTCCCTCTTCTCCCTTCTTTCCATTTCTTTCTCCCTCCCTCTTTCCATTTCTTTCTCCCTCCCTCTTTTCTGTCTTCTCTTCCTACCTCTCGCACGCTCTTCATCCTTCCTCCCCCTCTCTTTCCTTCCTCTTTTAGTCCTCCTTCCAATTCTCTCTCTTCGTCCATATCTCCCTTGCTCTTAACATTCCTCTATTCCTTTTTTACTTCCTCTCTCCCTTCCTTTCTTCTTTCTCTCCTCTCTTATCCATTCCCTGCCTCATACACACACATACACACACAGACACACACACACACACACGTCACACACACATACACACACGCACACACACACGTACACACACACACACACACATTCGCACAAAGACCACAAAACAACACCGGCTTGGCACATGTCTGTTTATCTCTCTGCTCAATCCAACCTTTTGTCTGTTTTCCCTATTCTTCCTCTCTTCCCCTCTTCATCTCTG
>NW_020868493.1:155000-157500 GCF_003789085.1 Penaeus vannamei | reverse complement strand
TCCATCGACGTGTCCGAAATCATTTGCGTTCGCTTATCGTTTATGGATTCATCTCTGTTCTCGAATGCATCTTATTTCTCACATTCACCGGTATTCGCAGATTTATACACTCTTATCGCTGTTTACGAATAAGTCGACGTTCGCAAATTCGCTGGCGTTCGCGGATTCATCTACGTTCGCGGATTTTCCAGCCACTACGTCATAATTCGGCGCCTCGTCTACCTAGCCTGGCTCAAGTCGGATTCTTGGACGAGAAAAGTTTGCCAATACCATTAGGAGGGGAGAGTAGATATAGAGGGAGAGGAGGAGAAGGGTAGGGGAAAGGAGGGAAGGAGTGAGATGCGGGAGGTTTTGGAAAGAAGGGATGGGAATGGATGGGAGGTAGGGTGGGAAAAGGGAGGAGAAGGGAAAGAGGGAAGGGGAGAAGAAGAGAGGGTTCAAGTGGATGGGAGGTGGGGAGGAGAAAAGGGGAAAAAGGATAGGGAGAGGCGTCAGAAATGAGAATAGGGGTGGGAAGGGAAAAAAAAGAAGGGAGAGAGAAAGAAAAAAGAAGAAGAGTCGTTCAGGAACGGAAAGGAGGTGAGAAAACGAGAGGGAAAAGAAGAATAAAAATAGAGAAAAAATAGGACTAGAAAAGAAGGAGGCAAAATGAGAGAGGAAGAGAAAGGGAAAGGAAAGAAAGAGAAGGGTAGGAAGAACATGGGGCTAGTTTACGGTATGTATGGGAGCAAGAAAGAGGGGAAAGGGGGGTAGGGAGAGAAGCATTAACCCCTTTGAACACCAAGACAGCGAGGGGCATCGAGGAGAGAACGAGAAGTTTTGTTGTTGTTTGTTTTCGAAAGAAAGAAAAAAAAAAGAAATGATTGGACGTAGGGAGAAGAGGGAGAAGAGGGAGAGAAAGGGGGGGGGGGAGGAAGAGGTAGGGGGGGGAGAAGGAAAGAGGAAAATGGGGGATTACGAAATGGGAGGATGATGGAGGAAGGATGTGAAAAAAGAAAGAGGTGAAGAGAGATGAGTTAAGAAAAATTAGAAGGAATGAAAGAGGAAGAACGAAAGTGATAGGAAGAAGGAAGAACGAAGGAAGGAGGTGGGATGAAGGGAGGTAAGGAGAGAAAGGAAAAGGGAGGAAATAAGAAGGGAAGTGGAAGGAAAAAAAAAAGAGAAACGAAAAAGAAATAAAGATGGAAGAAAATGGGAGAGGGAGGAGGGGGTTAAAGTTAAAAACCTAGAGAAAGAGATGACGAGAACGGAAAAATGCTGGAAGGATATAGCTAAAGAGGACATAAAACGGGAATGAGAAGGAGGGAGGCGTGGAAGAAAGAGGGAAGAGGAAGGAGATGGAGGAATAGGAGCAGGGTGACTAATCGAGAGGAGGAGAAGGAAGATGAGAAGTAGGAGGAGGAGAGAAAGTAAAAGAAAGAGAAGGAGGAGGAAGAGGAAGAGGATGATGAAGAAGGGGAAAGAAGAAAAGAAGGAGGAGGAGGAGGAGAGCGGAAAAAGAATGAGGAGAGGGAAGGAGGAAGGAAGGCTAAGAGGAAGAGAAAGAAGATGGTGAAGTAGGAGGCGGATGAAGCTGAGAAGAAGGAGATGGAGAACGAGGAAGAAGAGAGGAGTGAAAAGATAGGGAAGGAGGGACGAAAGGGGAAGAAGAAGAAGAAAAGGGAAAAGAAGCAATTTATTCCCGGCGCAGCAAGTAGCTCTCTATTGCCGCAAATTACAACAACGTCACAGAAAATCACCCTTCTCCACCCCGCCACCTTCACCCTTACCCCCTACCCCTCTCCCATACCCCCTGCCTCCTCCTTAACCACCCCTCCTCCAGTCCCCTACCCCCTACCCGTCTCCCATCCCTACCCTCTCCCACCCTGCCAGTTTCACCCCTACACCCTACACCTCTCCCATACCCCCCCCCCTGCCCCTCTCCAGAACCTCACATCCAACCCCCTACTCTCCTACCCATCTCCTATACCCCCTGCCCCCTATTTCACCAACAGCTCCATCTCTCTACCCCCTATCCCCCCTCTCCAGAACCTCACATTCAACCCCTACTCCTTACCCATCCCCTATACCCCCCTGCCCCCTACTCCACCAACAGCTTCAGCTCTCTACCCCCTATCCCCTCTCCCATACCCCCTGCCACCTCTCCACCACATCTCCCTCAGCCCTGCCCCTTCTCCACCACCTCTCCCTCAACCCTCTAACCACCTTTCACCGACCGTCTATTCTCCTACCCATCTGCCCCCTACCCTCACTACCCATACCCCTCTTGTATCCTACCCCTCGTACCCCCCCCCCCTAGAACCCTCCCTCTCGTACCCCCCCCCCCCTCACGCTCACCCCGATGCTTTTCCAATAACAGCTGAAAGCACTAAGACACACAAGACTTTCATGCTGTATCAAGTGCTCTATCTATCTGTCTGTCTTCCTTTTATCTTCCTTTTTTTCAGTTAGTTTCTCTCTCCGGTTCATTTTCTCTCTTTTCTGTCTGTTTTTGTCTGTC
>NW_020868493.1:115000-125000 GCF_003789085.1 Penaeus vannamei | reverse complement strand
ATATACATGCATACACACACACACACACACACACACACACTATATATATATATATATATATATATATATATATATATATATATATATATATATATATATATATATATATATATATATATATATATATATATATGTATGTATGTATGTATGTGTGTGTGTGTGTTATGTGTGTGTGTGTGTGTGTTATATATTATGTATGAATATATTATATCACACACTTTTTGAGCATATATAGGGCATTGTCCTTAACCGCCGAGCACAAACCCCCACTCGGCCACCCCCCATCGGCACCAAATCCGCACAGACATCCTCTTCCACAAACGGATTCTTCCCCCATAGCGATCTCTTTATGACGTCATCGCTCTCTTTATGACGTCATCGCTCTCTTTATGACGTCATCGCTCTTGCCGAAGAAAGATTCCGCGTTCGAAACTTCAGCGATTCCGGCGACTGGAATAACGGAAGGAGGGATAATAATACGTTGTTCATGAACCGAAACGGAGGAGAAGTGGAATGGACTGTTTGCCGATCGAAATTGGTCGTGGAATGAGGCGAATGCAGCAGGAAAGTTGGGGGCTTGCTTATCGCTGTCCTCTTTCTTGCCTCGCTTTTTTTCTCTCTTGATTTTCGGGTTTTTCGTTTTTTTTTTTTTTCTCTCTCTGTCTGTCTGTCTCTCTCTCTGTCTCTGTCTCTCTCTCTCTGTCTTTTGTTCTCTTTGTTTCCCCGTTTCGGTTTTCTTGCTGCATCCTCACTTCCTCTCTCTTGTTTTTCTCTTTCTTTTTCCTTCATTTTTCTTTTTTTGATATTTTTTTCTCTCTCCTCTTTTCTTTTTTCGTCTTTTGATTTCTTTGTTTCTCCTTTTCCGTTTTCTTGTCCTCCCTCTCTTCCTCTCTCTTGCTTTTCTCTTCCTTTCTTTTACGTTTCCCCTTCGGCTTTCTTACTTTTCCTTCTTCCTCTCTCTCTCTTGCTCTCCCTATTCTCTTCTGTTACTTCTCTTCCTTTCCGTTGCTTCCTGTAGCTCTCTCATCCTCTCTCCATCGCTCTTACTCCCCTTCTTCCTTCTTCTCACAATCTTTCTTCCTTTCTTTCCTCCTCTTCCTGTCTCTCACTCCTCCCTCTCTCTCATTCTCTTGCTTCCTTCCTTTACTCCCTTTCTTCCCACTCATTTTCTCTTTTTTATGCCGTGCTCCTCTCATCTCAATTGCTCTCCCTTTCTTTACTAAATCCCCATCACCAAAGGTAGAGATTGGAGAGGGGGAAAGGAAGGGAAGCAGATAATGAGAAGGGGGGGGAGTGAGAGACGGAAAGGGGAGGGAAAAAGGGGAGAAAGGGGGAGAAGGAGAAAAGGGGAGTAAGAGGAGGAGAAGGGAGAAGCACAGGAAGGCAAGGAGGAAGGAAGGGAGGAGATAAGGGCAGAACAGAGGGAGAGTCCGGAGAGGAAGGAGAAAAGGGAGAAAAGGGGGAGATGGAGAAGGGAAGAAAGCAAAGGAGGGAGGAGAAGGGGAGAAGGGGGGAGGAGAAAGGAGGGAGGCAGCGTGAAGGAGAAAAAAGGGAGGGAGAAGGGGAGAGGAGAGGGAAGGAGCGTTAAAACTTCCCTCCACGCAGTCTTTGAGAAGAAAATTTTCCGTGGAAACTGCAGCGTAGTTCTTATCCATACTTAAACCTCAGACAGGTGTTTTTGAGGAGGTTCCATTACTTAGGAGAGGTAACATTCGTCTTTTGGGGGAGGGGGGCGAGAATTAAAGGGGGGAGGGGGAAGTTTAAGGAAGGGAGAGGGAGAGGGGAGAAGGTGGAGGGGGAGGGAGAGTTAGGGAGGAAGGGGGGAAAGGGGAGGGAGAGGTGAGGTTTAAGGGGAAGGGGGAGAGGGGAAGGGAGAGGGGGGGAGGGAGGGGGAAGGGTGAGGTTTAAGGGAGGGGGGAGGGGAGGGAGGGTGGAAGGGGGTTTTAGGAAAGGAGGGTATGGGAGGAAGTATTTTCTTTAGGGTTTTAAGGGAAGGGGAGCGGAAAGTGGGTGGAAGAGAGGGGGAGGGGAGGAGGGTTGGGGGTTAATGGGAAGGTAAGGGGAGGGAGGGCGGAAGGGATTTTAGGGAAGTGGATGGTAAAGGAAGAAGTTTTTTTAGGGTTTTAATGAAAGGGGAGCGGAGAGCGGATGGAAGGGGGTTTTAGGGAACGGAAAAAAGGGGAAGTGTTAGTTTTAGGTGTTTTAGGGAAGAAGGGGGGGGGGTAGGGTTTTAGGGAAGGGGAGGGAAAATGGAAGGGAGGAGTTTAAAGGTTTTAGGGTTAAGGGAAGTTGGGTTTAAGGGTATAGGGAATGGAAGGCGGGTAGAGGGGATGGGGCGGCGTACTGGATAGGGAGAGGGTTAACAGAGAGGGGAAAGGAGGATGGGTAGAGAGAGAGGGGAAAGGAAGAGAGGGAAGGGGGAAGGGGGAAGGAGGAACGGAGGGACTGGCAGAGGAGGGGTGAAGGATAAGATAGAAATAGCAAGAAACGCAGAGAAAGAGAGGGAGAGAGAAAGAATGAGAGAGAGAGAGAAAGATAGATAGATAGACAGATAGATAGGTAGATAGAGAGGGAGTGAGAAGGAGTGTGTGTGCGTGTGTGTGTGAAAGAGAGAGAGAGAGGGAGAGAGGGAGAGGGGAAGAGAGAGAAAGAGAGAGAAAAGAGAAGAGAGAGAAGAGAAAGAGAGAGAAAGAGAGAGAGAGAAGAGAAGAGAGAGAGAAGAGAGAGGAGAGAGAGAGAGAGAAAGCGAAAACAAAGTGTGAAAGAGAAGCTTCTTGCCCTATTGAATCATCTATTTTTTCTCTCTCTCTCTCCCTTTCTCTTCTTTACCAAAAAACCTCATTATTATCATTTCTTAACCTTTTCTTACCGATTGCAATTTTTATTCCCTCTTATCTCTGCATAAAATCCCAAGATGCCTCACTGGTCTTAATCTTAAAAAAAAAAAAAAAATGAAAAAGAAGAAGAAAAAAAAGATTCGAGAGTAAATTTCTCTGGAGATTAAGGGCAAATCCTGTAGATTAAGAGTTTCCTTTGAGATTCCCTTCAGTAATGAAAAATTGGTAACTTCTCAAGTCAATTTAAGCCAAACGCACTTGCAAAAAAAAAAAAAAAAAAAAAAAAAAAAAAAAAAAAAAAAGTAAAAGAAAAAAAAAGATCGGTCTGCTAACTTCAAACAAACGGAAGGCATTCTATTGTTTGTTTGTTTTTGTTTTTACTTATTTATTTATTTTTTGTTATTCGACCGAGCTAAAACCGTATTTGAATCGCATAAAGTGTTCACAAAGCGACCATCTCACCAGCCGACGCACCTCCTCGCCTCTCTCCTTTCTTCTCTCTCCTCTCGCCTTTCTTGCCTCCTGCTTCTCCCTTCGCCTTTCGCCTCTTCGTGTCTTCCTTCCCATCGTCTCTCTCCTCTCTCCTCAACCATCGCCTCTCGCCTCTCCCCTCCCGCTTCTTTTTTTCCTTCCCTCCTTTCCCTCGCCTCGTGCCTCTCGTCTCTCGCTTTTCTTCCCTCCTCTCGCCTCTCTTCCCTCTCCTCTCTTTCTCGCCTCTCTTGCCTCTCCCTTCCTCTCTCCCCTCTCCTCTCCTCTTGCCTCTCTTCCCTCTCCTCGCCTCTCTCCCCTCGCCCCACCCTTTTCTTGTTACATTGCATTCTCTGTCTTGTTTCCCTTCTTTCAATTCCTTGCTTCCCCTCTTCCTCAATCTTGTTTCTCCTTCGACTGAGTGGCATATCCTCTCCCTCTTCTCTGTTTCCCTTCTTTCGTGTTTTTGCCTCCCCTTTGCCTCATTCTTGTTTCTCTTCCATTCTCTTGCTTCTTCTCTTCGTCTCCCTTGCTTCTCCTCTTCCTTACGCACGCTCTTTCTCTCTTTTGATTCTACTTTCCCCTTCTTTTTAATTTCATCTTCTTGTCTCTCGTTTCTCCCTTCTTCGTGGAAAGGTATGAAGGAGAACGAATATCTTCACAAGACAAGGGATGTATTTAACCGGTTTCGATTATATCTTCGTCGGAAATACATGCATTTCTGACGGAGATACAATCGAAACCGGTTAACTGAATTTCTGACGAAGATACAATCGAAACCGGTTTTCTGACGAAGATACAGTCGAAACCGGTTAAATGTATTTCTGACGAAGTACAGTCGAAACCGGTTAAATGAATTTCTGACGAAGATACAATCGAAACCGGTTAAATGAATTTCTGACGAAGATACGATCGAAACCGGTTAAATGAATTTCTGACGAAGATACGATCGAAACCGGTTAAATTTCTGATATCGAAACCGGTTAAATGAATTTCTGACGAAGATACAATCGAAAACCGGTTAAAATGATTTCTGACGAAGATACAATCGAAACCGGTTAACTGTATTTCTGACGAAGATACGATCGAAACCGGTTAAAATATTTCTGACGAAGATACAATCGAAACCGGTTAAATGAATTTCTGACGAAGATACGACGAAACCGGTCATTTCTGACGAAGATACAGTTTAAATGAATTTCTGACGGAGATACGATCGAAACCGGTTAAATGAATTTCTGACGAAGATACGATCGAAACCGGTTAAATGAATTTCTGACGAAGATACGAATCGAAACCGGTTAAAATGCAATTTCTGACGAAGATACAGTCGAAACCGGGTTAAAATGAATTTACTGACGAAGATACAGTCGAAACGGTTAAATGAATTTCTGACGAAGATACAATCGAAAACCGGTTAAATGATTTCTGACGGAGATACAGTCGAAACCGGTTAAATGATTTCTGACGCAGATACGCAATCGAAACCGGTTAAATGAATTTCTGACGAAGATACAGTCGAAACCGGTTAAATGCATTTCTGACGAAGATACAATCGAAAACCGGTTAAATGTATTTCTGACGAAGATACAATCGAAACCGGTTAAATGAATTTCTGACGAAGATACAGTCGAAACCGGGTTAACTGTATTTCTGACGAAGATACAGTCGAAACCGGTTAAAATGTATTTTCTGATGGATTACAGTCGAAACCGGTTAAATGTTTTCCTGACGAAGATACAATCGAGAGCCGGTTAAATGCATTTTTCTGACGGAGATACAATCGAAACCGGTTAATGCCATCGTTCTGACGAAGATGCAACGAAACGTTAAGATGCAATTCTGACGAGATACGATCGGAAACCGGTTATAATGAATGTTTCGTTGGACCGGGAAGATACAAATGGAATACCGCTTAAATGAGATGTTCTGGACGAAGAATACGATCGAAGGTTAACGGTAGATTTCTGACGAAGGATACGATCGAAACCCGGTTGCGAATGAATTTCTCTGGACGAATGGATACGATCGACAACTGGCTTCAACCACTGGAAATTCCATCCTGACGAAGGATGAACGAAATGTGAAACGTTAATCGATGCAAGTGTACTCTGAGAAAAGATTACGAGTCGAAACGCGGTTTATAGCGCGGTATTTCTGACGAAGATACGATCGAAACCGGTTTAGAAAGGATGTTCTGGACGGAATGTATACAGGTCGAAACCGGGTTAACATGAATATCTGACGAGATAAAGATGGAAACGCAGGTGTAAGAAAGTTTTCCTGAACGATAGAAGGACGATCGAACGGTTAAGCTTGTATTGTTCTGACGAAAGAAACGAATCGGAACGGTTAATAGGAATTTCAGGACGAAGATACGAGTCGAAACCAGGGTTGTAAATGTTTTCCTGAACGAAGATACGATCGAAACCGGTTAAATACAGTGTCCGCTTATCTTGTGAGATATTCGTTCTCCTTCAATGCCTTCCACATTTGTCACATTGAATACGGTTCTCCCTTCTTTTTCTTCCTGTCCCTAAGTAGGGGCTAGCGTACTGGGAGCTGTCTCCTTCTTTCTCTTATGCGTTAGTTGTCTCCTTTTCTTTGTGTTGACATTCTCTGTCTATTTTTTACCATCTGTCCTGTCGGCTTTTCTGTCTTCTGTTTGTACTGGTGTCCTGTCTGTCTGTCTGTCTCTCTTTCTTCTTCTCTCTCTCTGTCTCTTCTCTCTTCTCTTCTCTTCTTCGGAACGCTACGGCGTGAGTTTTCCCCCGGATCTCCGTCTCTCTCTCTCCTCTCTCTCTCTCTCTCTTAATCTCGTCTGCTCCTCTCGAAGTCTCCTTTCTCTCTCCTCTTCAGAAGGAGATACAAAGTCTTACAAACGCCTTAACTCCCCTCAACCAACCCTTCCCACCCAATATTTCCTCTACCCACCCTCCCTCACCCAGATCTCCCCTCACCACCTCATTTACTCCTCCCTTCTACCCACCCTCCCCCAATCCCCCTCTCCCTCAAGCCCACCCTCCCCCCACCCAAATCACCCCCTCAACACCCAACCCACCCACTCCCCTCTCCCTTCAACCACCCCCAATCCCCCTCCTTCAACCCACCTCCTCCCAACCCACCTCGCCCACTCCCCCACCCCAACCCCTCCCCACCCCCCCACTCCCCCTCCCTTCAACCCACCCTCCCCAAATCTCCACTCCCCCTCAACCCACCCTCCCCTACCACCCTCCCTCAGTACTTCTCCCCCACCCAATGCCCTCTCCCCCTCAAGCTACCCGGCCATACTTAAGCCCTCCCTAAACGAACACACCCACTCACAAACCCCCTGGCCCCACTAACCCACCCTCCCCTAACCCACCGCCCACCTCACCTCTCCCCTCAACCCACCTTAACCCCTCCCTCAGCCCACCTCAACCCAAACCCTCACCCAATCACCCCTCAACCCACCCTCCCACCCTATCCCCCCTCAACCAACCCTGCCACTCCCCTCCCTCAACCCACCCTTCCCCAATCCCCTCTCTTCCCACACTCCCCCACCCAATCACCCCTCAACCACACCACCCTGCCCACTCCTCCTCACCCTCAACCACCTCCCCCAATCCCCCTTCCCCTTCAACCCACCTTCCCAAATCCCACTCCCCCTCAACCCACCCTCCCCTAACCCACCACCCCTCAGTACCCCCCCACCCAATCCCTTCTCCCCCTCAACCCAACCCTGCCCCTAACCACCCTCCCTAACACCACCGCCCACCTCCAATCCCTCTCTCACCTCAACCCACCCCCCGCCCAGAGTTTCCCCTCAACCCAGCCTCCCACCCAATCACCCCGCTCACCAACCCTCCCACTCCCCCTCCCCTTCAACCACACCTTGCCCCCAATCCCCCTCTCTTCAACCCAGCCCCCCCCACCCAATTACCCCTCAACCACCCTCCCCCGCCCAGAGTTAACCTCCAACCCCCCCCCCTCAACCCACCCTCCCTCGCCCCAACCCAATACCCCCTCCCCACCCTGCCACTAACCCACCCTCCTCTAACCCAGCCTCCCCCACCTCCTCGAGTCTCACGTCCCAGTAAGGCTCCCGAGATAAAGACTGATAGCGCGGGCGGTGGATATATTAGGTTGCCAGTATCGATGAGGTTTATGGCTCGAAACTTGAGAATGATATCCGAGAGGTGTTGGGAGGGGAGTGGGGGGAGAGGGGGGGGATTGGGGGGGGAGGAAGGATTTTTTGGGGGTGGAGGAAGGATTGGAGGGGGTAGGGGGAGGGGAAGGATTTTTTTTGGGGGAGGGGGGAGGATTTGAGGGGGGGAGGGGGGAAGGGGATGGAATTGAAGGAGGGATGGAGGAGGATTGGGAGGGAGGCGGAGGGAGGGGATGGAGGGGTGACTGGGGTGAAGGGATGGGAAGGGGGGTAGGGGGAGGATGGGAGGGTGTCCTAGCTGGTGTGGGGAGGGGGAGTGGAGGATGGGGTAGGTTAAGGAGAGGATTGAGGGGACAGGTGAATGGGAAGATGGTGGGGATTGGGGGAGGAGGGGGAGGGGGGATAGGGAAGTGGGAGAGGATAGATGTTACCTAAGAGAGAGTTAAAAGTGAGGCTGGAAAGTGGGCTAAGGGAAGTGGCGGGGGGGGGGGATAGGGAGATGGAGACTGGAAACTGACTAAGGTGGGGGGGGGGTTTGGACGTCAGGTAAGAGGAGATGGAAGTCAGCCAGGGGGTGGGGTAGGGTGGGGCGAGGAGGGGGGGGTAGAGGGCTAGACTGAAGGGAGCTGAAGGTCAAGTTGGGGAAGGAAGGGCAGGCTAAAGGTCAGGTGGGGGAGGGAGGGGAGGGGTAGGATAGAAGGGGAATGGGGAGAAGGGGGGAGGGAAGGGGGAGGGAATGGGGGAGAGAAGGAGGAGGGAATGGGGAGGGAAGGGGCCTGGGAAGTTTGAAGGGAGGGAGAAGGGAAATGGAAGTCGAATGGGGGAGAAAGGGAGGGAGGGAGAGAGGGGAAGGAGAGAAAGGTGAGAGGGAAAGAGAGAAGGATGAGGGGCGATTGAGAGGGAAGCAAGAAGGAATAGGAGGAGAATAGGAAGAGAAGAAGAAATGAATAAGGAGGAAGAGGCATCAACATTTGAAAAGGGAAGGAGATGAGAAGGAAAGAGAGGGAAGGAGAAAGAGAGAAAGTTGGGCTAGAGAAAGGGGAGACGGCTAGTGGGGACGGAAGGAGGAGGTGGAAGAAGGAAAAGGGAAAGGAGGGGAAGGAGATAAAAGGGAAAAGGGGATGGGAAAGGAAAGAAGTGGAAGGAGGGAAGGGAGAATGGAGGGAAAAATAGAAGGGAAGGGAAGGGGAAGTGGAAAGCGGAAGGGGGAATGGAGAGGAAAAGGAAAGGGAGGAGAAAAGGGAAGAGAAAGGAAGGGGGAATGGAGGGTAAAGGAAAAAGAGGGGAAAGAAGGGAAGGGAAGGGAAGGGGAGAGGGGGAAGTGAGGGGAAAGGACCCGGGGTTAAAGGTCGAGTTATGTGCCGGTAATAGGAAGAAGAATGAGGCTGAGAGCGTGAGGTGGACGAAGATGGAGAGGAGAGGAAGTGGAAGAAGAGGTGGCGAAAGAGGAAGAGAGAATGGTAATGACAAGGAGAAGGAAGAAGAGAATTGGGAGAAATGGTAATGACAAGGAGAAGGAAGAAGAGAATTGGGAGAAAGGAACGAGTGAGAACGGATGGAATGAGGAGGGGGAATAGAGAGGAAGAGAGGATGATAATGAGGAGAAGGAAGAAGAGAATTGGGAGAAAGGAACGAGTGAGAACGGATGGAACGAGGAGGGGAAATAGAGAGGAAGAGAAGGTGAAGAAGAGGAGTTACAGGAGATGGAAAAAAAAAGTGAGAAGAGTAAAAGAAGAAATAATGACTAGGAGAAAGAGCAAGGAAGAGAATTAGAGGAGGAGAGCAGATGAGAGTAAAGAAGAAAATAGGAGACGAAATAAAAGATATCGAGAGGAGAAAGAGAAGAAAAAGACGAGAGAATAAATATTAGACAAAGGACAAGACGAACCCGCTTATGCAGAGAAAACAGAGGATAATAATAACACAAAATAAACACAAAAAAAAAAAAAAAGCCAATAACATATGAAGAATAAGAAAAAGAAAAAGAGGGAGAAGAGAGACGAGGAGAGGGTCGGTGGGGGGGGGGGGAGAATGAGGAGAGAGTGGAGGGGCGAAAGATGAGGAGGGTAGGGGGTAGGGGGGAGAATGAGAGGGAGAGGGGGGAGGGGGGGGAGAGTATAAATGATGTTGGTATCTAGTAAAAGGGAAAAAGATGAGGGGAGAGAACCGATGCGGAAGGGGAATGACACAGGAGGGAATAGAGCGAGGCTTTAGGGTCCGAAGGATAAAAAAAGGAGGAAAAGAAAAACGTGTAAAAATATGTTTGGTTAAATGAGGAGATGGAGGAGGGAAGGGGGAGAGAGGGGGAGGGAGGGAGGGAGGGAGGGAGAAGGAGGGAAGGGGAGGAAGAGAGGGAATGAGAGGAGGAGGAGAGAGAGAGAGAGGAGAGGGAGGGAGAGGGAGAGGGAGAGGGAGAGGGAGAGGGAGAGGGAGGGGAGAGGGAGAGGGAGAAGAGAGAGAGAGAGAGAGAGAGAGAGAGAGAGAGAGAGAGAGAGAGAGAGAGAGAGAGAGAGAGAGAGAGAGAGAGAGAGAGACAGGAGAGACAGAG
>NW_020868493.1:100000-105000 GCF_003789085.1 Penaeus vannamei | reverse complement strand
ATAAGAAATAATAATCAGAAACGAAAGACAAAGATGAAATACAGATAGATAAAAAATATAGATATGTAAGTGAATGAATAAGAATGGATAAATGAGTCAGTAATTTTAGTTTATTTTCTATTTAGACGTTAAGATTTTTTTTAAAGTATAGTTACCCCTGATTATCTTGATATCATTTGCTTATCTCGGTCCTTATCAGCTGCGTGGGATAACTTACGATGTGTCTGTTAGTTAGTGAAGGAGATCAGATAATGGCTAATTTTCATGCTATCTCGATCAGAAATAAAAGAAAATTTAAAAGTAGTTTCGATAAAAAAATACTAATATTGATATTTGAAAAAGATCTGAATATTAGTTATTGATAATAAAAAAACTGAAAAGATATGCAGTGATAACATTATTTGAAATCAATAGAAATAACAGATGCAAGCACGCACAGAAACATACATTTTAAAAAGAAGATTTAAAAGATAGTTTATTTAAAAAGATGAAAAATATACAGCGATGAAAATATTACGTAAAATCAATAGAAATAACTAACTAGAGCAAGCACAGTAGGTCACTGCGTAATCTCCATTATGAAACCCACTGTTGCAACACACGCGCACACAACCGACAACGTTTTGCAATACGGCAGCGCTGTTGCAGAGCGGGATAAGCCACGTTTCTACATTCTGATGGTTTTTTTTATAATTTTTATTTTCTTCGTTTTTTTATTTTTCTATTTTTTTTTTTTTTTTATTTTGTAAGAGGAACCCAAGTAGCCGGTCTGGTGATCACGGCTGCAAAGTGCAACTTGCAAGGCCATCTGAGAAGTGCCTTTCATGGCTAATGCAGACCTGGATAAAGGGGGTATGGCAAGGACAGATAGATAGAAGGAGGGGAAGAGAGGGAGAGAAGAAAACACATACACACGCACGCGCACACACACACACACACACACACACACACACACACACACACACACACACACACACACACACACACACACACACACACACACACACACACACACACACACACACACACGCAACGCACACACACACACCACACACACACACTCACACACACACACACACACACACACAATATACAGACAGTAGGAAAGACAGACAAACAGAAATCAAGAACGTAAAAGCTGTAAAAGATTAAAAGAAAAGAAAAGAAAGATAGAAAAAAAGAAAGAAAAAAAACAGAACGACCCCACAACCCCTCCCCCCTTCCTTTTTTTTAAAGGACTCGTAGAGAAGGAGGGAGGGAGAGGAAGGGAAGGGGGAAAGGAAGAGAAGAAGGAGGGAGGGGAGGAGGAGGAGGGTACACATGGCTCTGATAATGCCCTTTAGTGATGCTTCGGATGACGCATCTTACGAGGATGCTGCTGCCGCTGCCGCTGCTGCTGCTGCTGCTGTTGCTGCTGCTCCTGCTCCCGAGGCCAAAGATGCTCAAGTGATTCTGGAAGATGCGGAGGTCATCGGGCACACGCGAGGGGCATTTTGCTCCAGATGTGTCGGGGTCGGAAGCTGTTTTCCTGGAGAGGAGGGAGGGGGGGGGGGAAGAGGAGAGGGGGATGAGGGGGAAGGAGAAGGAAGAAGAGGGAGGATAGGATGAGAGGGAAATAGGGGGGAGGGGAGGGAAGAGGTGGGATGAGGGGAGAAGGAGAATGAAGAAGGAAGAGGGAATAGGGGAGGAGTAAGATGGAGGAGAGAAGGAGAAGGAAGAGAGGGAGGATAGGATGAGAGGAAATTGAAGAGAGAGAGAAAGAGGGGAATGGAAGAGAGGGAGGATAGGATGAGAGGGAAATAGGAGGAGAGGGGGGTGAAAGAGGTCGACGGGGGAGAGAAGGAGAAGGAAGAGAAGGAGAAGAGAGAGAAGGAGGATAAGATGAGAGGGAAATAGGAAGAGAAGAGAGAGAAAGGGGGATGGGGGAGAGAAGGAGAAGGAAGAGGAAAGGGGAAATAGGACGAGAGGGAGAAAGAGGGATTGGAGGTGAGAAAGAGTGTGGGATGGAGAGGGAAGGAGAAGGAAGAAGAAGAGGATAGGAGAGAGGGAGGGAGAGAAAGGGGTGGAGGAGGGGATGACAGGACGAGGGAAATAGGAAGAGGGAGGAGAAAGAGGTGGATGGAGGAGAGAAGGAAGAGGGGAGGAGGAGAGAAGGAGAAGGAACAAGGCAGGATAGGAACGAAGAAATAGGTAAGAGAGAGAAAGAGGGGTTGGAGGAGATGAAGAACGAAAGGGAGGGGGGAGAAAGGGAAGACGAGAGAGAACGAAAGAAAGAAAGAGAAATGGAAAGAGGGGTTGGAGAGGAGAAGGAGAAGGAAGAGGGAATAGGAAGAAAGAGAGAAAGAGGGGTTGAGGGAGAGGAGAAGGAAGAGGAGAGGAAAACGAAAGAGAGAGAGGGAGAGGGAGAAAGGGAAGACGAGAGATAGAAGGTGAAGGAAAGAAAGAGAGAGAGAAAGAGGAGTGGTGGAAAGAAGGAAAGAGATGAGGGGAGGAAGAACGAGAGAGAAGATGAGAGAGGATGAGAGGGAAACGGAGAAAAAGAAGACGAGAGAGATGGATGGTGAGGGAAAGAAAGAGAAAGGGAAAGAGGAGCGGAGGAAAGGACGAGAGGGAGGTGAAAGAACGGACGAAAAAGATGAGAGAAAAGAAAGAGGGATGGGTGAAAGAAGAAGGAAGACAAGAGGAAGGACGAAAGGGAAGAAAGGGAAGACGAGAGAAGTGGATGATGAGGGAAAGGGAAAGGGAGAGAAAGAGAGATGGAGGAAGGAGGAGGAAGGACGAGAGAGAGGAGAAAAGAGGGAGGGGGGGGGGAAGAAGGAGAGAAGCCAGACAGGAGGAAGAAGGAAAAGGGAGAGAGGGAGAGGGAGAAAGGAAAGACAAGAGAGATAGAGGGTGAGGGAGAGGAAGAGAGGAAGAGAGAGAGAGACGAGAGAGAGAGAGAGAAATCAAAATCGAAATCGAAAGAGAGACAGAGAGGCAGAGAGACTTAAAGACGGAGAAAGAGAAAGAGAGAAGAGAGAAAGAAGAAGAAAGAGAGAGAAAGAGAAGAGAGAGAGAGAGAGAAAGAGACAGAGAAAGAGAAAAGAAAGAAAAGAGAGAGAGAGATAAAAGAAGAAAAAAGAGAAGAAAAGGAAATGAGGAAAAAAGAAAGAGAGAAAGAGAAAGAGAGAGAAAGCGAGCGAGAGAGAGCGCGAGGGTGATATCTCTCTCCCTCCCTTGACTATAGGTAATAGACAGCTTGAAAGACCTCGACCTCCCTAGAGTTTAAAACTTTGTGGCCATTTTTAGGCGAAATATCTGGTTTGCTCGAAATACGGAAGGGGAAAAGTCCTCTTCTCTTCTCTTCTTCTCTCTCTTTTTTTCGTCTTCTTTTCTTACTTTCTTTTTTGATCTGTCTCTTAATTTTTCTCTCTTTCTCTTTCTCTCACTGTCTCTCTTTCTCTGTCTTACTCTTTCTCTTTCTCTCTCTTTGTCTGTCTTACTGTCTTACTCTCTCTAACTTTCTCTCTCTCTCTCTCTTTCTCTGCCTTATTCCCTCTCTCTCACTTTCTCTTACTCTCTCTCCCTCTCTCTCTCCTGCTACCTATCTATCTGATTATCTACCTATTCCTCTATCAACCCATCCTCTCAATCTGTCTATCTAACTTTTTATTTCATCTTTTAATTCATTTTTTTCATTATTGATATCATTTTTTTTATACTCGTTGCCCTCGAAGTTAGCACAAAAAGGTTTTCATTTCTGCGACAATGTATCAAATATTTGCATAAGCTTGGCTGGCATCTCTCGCCATCTGGAATCAATCTATGTGTGTAAGGGAGAGAGAGAAAGAATGGGGAATGGGAGAATGTTGATAAAAGAAAGTCTAAAAGGAAGAGAGATAATAAAAAAGGGGGTTGCATAGAGCGAGAGGGAGATGGAGAGAGAGAGAGAGATAGGGTCGGGGAATGGGAGAATGTTGATAAAAGAAAGTCTAAAAGGGAGAGAGATAATAAAAAAGGGGGGTTGCATAGAAGGAGAGGGAGAAGGAGGGTGGGATTGGGGGGAAGAGGGAGAGAGAGAGAGGGTCGGGGAATGGAAGAATGTTGATAAAAGAATCTAAAAGGAAGAGAGATAATAAGAAGGGGTTTGCATAGAGGGAGAGGGAGGGTGGGGTTGAGGGGAAGAGAGAGAGAGAGAGAGGGAGAGGGTCAGGGAATGGGAGAATGTTGATAAAAGAAAGTCTAAAAGGGAGAGAGATAATAAAAAAAGGGTTTGCATAGAGGGAGAGGGAGATGGAGGGTGGGGTTGGGGGGAAGAGGGAGAGAAAGACAGGGTCGGGGAATGGGAGAATGTTGATAAAAGAAAGTCTAAAAGGGAGAGAGATAATAAAAAGGGGGTTTGCATAGAGGGAGAGGGAAAGGGGGGTGGGGTTGTGTGTAAGGGAGAGAGAGATAGGGTCGGGGAATGGGGGATGTTGATAAAAGAATCTAATAGGAAGAGATAATAAAAAAAAGGGGTTCGCATAGAGGGAGAGGGAGAAGGAGGGTGGGGTTGAGGAGAAGAGGGAGAGGAAGAGAAAGAGGGAGAAGGAGGGGGAGAGGGAGAGGGAGAGAACATAGACGAAATAGCGGAAGCAAACACATAAATAGGTAAAAAAAATCATATATAAGGGACCCAAAATAACAAGAAACACCCGAGAAAAAACAAGAAGCAACAGAAGAATAAAAAGAGAAAAAGAAAAATAGAAAGGAAAAAAAAGCAAAAAAAGAAAAAAATACAAAAGAGAAAGGAAAAAGGAAAACGAAGAAAAAACAAAAAAAGAAAAAAAAAGAAAAGAAAAAGAAAAAACCTTACCACCACCAACCTCAACACCCCTCCCCCCCACCTCCACCCCACACCCACCCAACCCCGCATTATCCCAACGCATAGAACAGCAAGGGAGGTTCCACGCACCCCCCCCCCCCCCCAAACCGAGAGAGCTCCCGTGTAAAGGGAAGTGTGCAAGAAATTGACAAATTAA
>NW_020868493.1:90000-95000 GCF_003789085.1 Penaeus vannamei | reverse complement strand
TATATATATATATATATATATATATATATATATATATTATATATATATGTTCCTATTTTACTACCCACTTTCACCTTTGACAGAAGACCAACTGGCGGAGACTCATCAGATTAATCTTGCGAGTGATTAGTGCTGCAAAAATCGCCAATTACACAAGGCTTCAGACCCCATGCAAAGGTGGAAGCTGAGGGAAGCGAAAAGGAGGGGAGGGAGGGGAGGGAGGGAGGGAGGGGGCGGGCGGGGATGGGGGGGTGCAGGGGCAGGGGAGTGGGGGTGAGGGGAGGGGCCGTGGGGGTGAGGCTTAGGGAGGGGAGAGGGGTGAGGGGGAGGGGAGGGGAGAGGGGGGATGGGGGTGAGGGGAAGAGGGGTGAGGGGAGAGGGAGCGGGGATAGGGATGGGTGAGGGAGGAAGGGGCGGGGAGAGAGCAGGGCGGGATAGGGGTGAGGGGGGGGTCTAGGGGTGAGGGAGAGGGGGCGGGGATAGGGAGTGAGGGGGGGTTGTCAGGGGTGAGGGGGGAGGGGGAGGAGCGCTGAGAAGATTAAGAAGTGGCAAAGTCGCTGTGGGCGTGTGGGCGTGAGTTACTGGGCTCTTTGTGGGTTGGTGTGGCAGCATAGGTGGAGGTAAAAGAGTGTGACGTAATTCACTTCTGGCGGTGGAAAAGGTTATGTGCGAAAGAGAAAAAAAGGGAGCGAGCGAGGGAAGGTGAGGGAAAGGAGGAAGAAGGTGAGAGGAAGAGAGTGGAGGTAAGGAGAGAGAGAGGAAGAGAGCGAAAGGGAAAGAAAGGAAGAGAGATAGATCGATAGATAGATAGATAGATAGAGAGAGAGAGAAAAAAGAGACGAGAAGAGAAAGAGAGGAGAGAGAGACAGAAGAGAGGAGAGAGAGAAACAGTGAGAAAAAGAGAGAGAGTGAGAAAGAGAGAGAGAGAAAGAGAGACAGAGAGAGAGAAAGAGTAATAGACTAAAAAAAAGAGACAGAAAATTAAAAATAGACCGACTGAAGGAGATTAGATAGATAAACATACAAACGAATAGATAGATAGACTCACAGACAGATAGATAGATAGAGAGCGCGATGCTTAAAGCTTAAAGCGGACGCGAACTTTGTATATCTCTTCGGCTAAAAAAGCTATTACAGGGATCTTATATTTTTCCACCTCGAACAATAAGGAACTTTTACGCCCCCTTCCCCCTCTCTCCCCACCCCCCTTACTCCTTCTCCTCCCTCCTCTCTCTCTCTCGCCTCACCCGATTACCCTTCGTTTTCTCTTTGAACGATCAGTGATGCTCAGTTCGAAAAGAAAGAAAAAGAAGAAAAAAGTAAAAAAAAAAAAAAAAAAAAAAAAAAAAAAAAAAAAAAAAAAAAAAAAAAAAAAAAAAAAGGGGGGGGGGGGGTAAAAAGACGGTAGCTTATAATGACCTGTTTTGTGCCCTTGTTCCCCGAAATTACCGCGCGATTTGAAACACTTTTGTTTTCAAAGAAGCAATCGATGATATTTTTGTATCCTGTTCGGGGGCCAATTAATGTCTTTATCAACCGAGTATTTTTCCTTTTTCTTTTTTCTTGTACACACTCTTTCATTTTTGTCTTCGCAACACACGACTTGAAAAGAAAAAGAAAAAACACAAAAAAAAAAACTCGAGAACTAAACCCAAATTCTCGATACAAAACAAAAGGTTCACACAACGGCATAACACACATTAACGCCCAAACAAACTTCAATTAAAGAACCGACAAAGAAAAATGGAAACCGAAATAGCAAGGAGCAGACAAGCAACCCTTTTTAACATACAGACAGCGGGAGAAGAGGCGCGAGTGTACCACAAAGCAGTTCCATTAGAGTTGTACCATTCGTCAAGTACGTGCTGCCTTTCCCTCGTCAAGCGAAGGCTCTGGACTGTACCATAGTTTCGCATTATTATTTATTTGTTATTACTTTATTATTATTGTTTTATTTCTTTTTTTTTTTTTTATTTCATTTTCTGTTATTTATTTATTTAATGATGATGATGAAATATTATGATGATGTGATGATTTGATGATGATGATGATTGATGAATTATGATGATGATGATGATGATATTATCGTTTATTATTGTTTATTTTTATTTTATTTTTATTTTTTTTGGGGGGGGAGGGGGCATTTTGGTGAAACTTTATTGTATATTATCATTCTGTAGGTATTCAGTTTTATCATTGTCAAAATTGTTCCGATTATTCTTATCGTCGTTGCTCATGTTGCTAATATATAATCATCTATCTATCATAATATCCATTATCACCGAAGATATTTTTTGTTGTTGCTGTTGTTAATACCGTCTTTATTGCCTATTATTCCTTCATCAGTCCATGAAACTGTTCGATAATTTTCTATCTATTTTACCACTATCATTATACCTGAACAAAGTCAGATCTCACTCGACGGACAAGAGGATACACTCAGTTTAGCTGAAAATGCAACGCTCTTTGAAGTTAAGTTGAAGTGTCCGATAAAAGTTCTTTTGCCAAAATTCAGAAGTAAAAAAAATAGAGTTTGCTAAATTACTCGTGTAATTATCCTGGTATTTTCGCATTATGTTTCTTACTTTTGCATCATCACATTTTTTTTTCTTTAACAAGAGGAAAGTTTCATGGTATATTGGTATATTCTGAAATACAGGGAACAAGTTATTACAAGTCGATAGTTGTCCAATAATCATTAAAAAAATTCTACCGAGGCAAGACCCACATGTTTATACAATTAAGATAACTCATAAATAAAGGCTAATGATGAATTATCAACCATGATCACTCATTTCCTTAAAAAATCCTTAGATAACAGAAGTCAAAATCAAATCTATATGCTGAATCTTTCACCACAAAGTTCCAATAGGAGAATCAGCAGATACAATTAGTAATTCCTTAAAGCTAATAGAATATTTGCATTCCATTTCCTTTCCAAACACAAGTGGAGATGCTCTGCGCTCTTTTGAACGAAGGAAGTGAGCGAAATGGAGAGCGTGACATCACAAAAGACAAAAAAAGGAAGAAAAGTCATCATCTTTATGGCCTCTCCGAGCTGATCACTTGCGGAAGATATCTTAGTAATCCTCTTTGGTTTTTGTTCCACACAATCCAGGGACCATGAACTGACCAAAAATCGAAAAGGAGGCGGTGGAACTGTGCCTTTATGCGCTCTCTCTCTCTCTGTTTTTCTCTTATTCTCTCAGTTTCTCTCTGTCTTTTTGTATAACTGCTTGTTTGTCTCCCATGTAACTATTTCTGTTTTTTCTCCTATTTTCTGTTTCTCTCTTTTTCTCTTTCCGTATAACTGTTTATCTCGAAAGTTACTTTTTTAAAAATTTATGTAGCTCTGTGGTTTTATGGTTTCTCATTTTTACGATTTTTTAATATATTTATCCATTGGTTAATGATATGTGATGTAAGTGATTTAGAGTGATCATCGCATTATAAAAAAGGAAACATGTCTTACTAATGACGAAAAAATATACATTGCCTATGCCTATTTATTTGTTGAGCATTATTGAAAAAAGCTACGTAAACAAACGACCGAACTCCGAAGCATATAAATAACTTAACAACCGAACACCTAAACAACCAATTCTCCATATACAAAATGATATAGGAAATAAATATGAATGATAAATAATCGAACAACGAATGCGAAACAATCGGACAACCATTTGTCTGTCAAGAACAAAAGAATCGAAAAAGCCATTAGCTATATTAACAGCCAAACAATCTAACAACCACTTGGTCATCTAAATAACAAACAATCGAATAGCCAGTTTACAAGATAAGCAACAGCCGAACAAACCAACAACCATTAGCCAAATTAAACTACTGGCGAAACAAATAAACAACCCAGTTAGTTATATAATGTATTGTATTTAAACAATATAACAACCATCTGAAAGATAATCAACTAAGCAATTTAACAACCAACATCCAAATAATTGTGCAAATACCATAACAATCTATTTTATAAACAGCCAAACAACCGAATGATCTAGTAGATTTATATTTACTAAACAACCAAATATCAAACCTGACAACCTCACAAGCCACTGTAACCAATTTAATTACCTGAAACAACCAAGACATTACCCAACAAACAGCCTAACGACCAATTACCAAGCAAACATCCAGCAATACTAACCAACCAGACAACTTAATTGCCAGACTTTCAACCAATTAACATCATTTACCTTAAAAAAAAGAAAAAAAAAGGGAAAAAAATCGATATACAAAAATCTAACACCAGAAAAATAAATATTCACCTTAACCTCAAAGAAGAAGAAAACGCCTTACCAAAAAATCAAAATCAAAATCCAACTTATAAAGAAGATATCAACAAAAATAAATAAGCCAACAACCGCAAAGAACCGATACAAAACTTCCCTCCGCCCAACCACCGCGACGAAAGGCACCCCGCCCCGCCCGCCCGCCGCAAAGCATAGCCACATTACTCACGCCCAATTTCCCCCCCTCTCCTTATTTCGGCAACGTTTCAGCGCGACTTTCCGTAATTCCGCACATCGGCCCCCTGTCATCTGCCAACTACCGTCGCTAACGAACCGGAGTGTGCGCCTCTCTCATACAACGCAGGAATTTCCAAGGCGGAAAAGGAGGAGGAGGAGGAGGAGGGAAGGAGGGGAGCGGCGGGGAGGGATGCATCCGTCGCCGAGTTCAATATCGAGAAAATTTCCGGAAAATTCTTTATCGCGATGGGTTGTCCCGGGTGGGAGGGGGGGTTGTCTCGGGGGGGGGGGAGGGGTAGGGGGAGGGAGGGAGGCGGGGTGATGGGGAGGGAGTGGAGGGGTGGGTAGTAGGTGGGAGGAGGGAGGAGGTTAGTAGGTGGGGAGGGGAGGGGTGGGAGGAGAGGGTGTGGAGGGGGAGGATGGAGGAGGAGGAGTGGGTAGGTGGGGAGGGGGAGGTGGTAGTGGGGGAGGGAGGAGGTACGAGGGGAAGGGGAGGGGGGGAGGGGGGGAGGAGGGAGG
>NW_020868493.1:82500-85000 GCF_003789085.1 Penaeus vannamei | reverse complement strand
TGAAATAAATGCTGATGAAAACAACGTAAAAATGTAAAGAAAGAAAATATAAAAAGAGAAAGAAGGAAGTGTAAAAAGAATGAATGAATACTGATGATAACAACTCAAAATACAACAGAAAGAAAATATAAAAAAGAGAAAGAAGGAAATGTTAGGAAAAGGTCAAAAGAAAGCTGATAAAAGCTATTTAAAAAAAAAGAAAAAGAAAAAATGTAAATGCTGATAAAAGCTACTTAAAAAAGAAAAAGAAAAAAGAAAGAAAAAATGTGCAGACAGACATAAAATGCCAATAACCCATTTTGTGACGGTCATAAACATGCTTTTTTATTTACATTAATGAGTCTACACTCCATTTCCCTCATTCATTCACCTCCTTTCTCAAAAAAGAAAAAAAACGAAGAAAAAAAAGAGAAACTTCCTTAGAATAATAAAACAAAAACAAAAAGAAAAACGAAGAAAAAAGAAACGTTCTTAGAATAATAAAACCAAAAAAATAGAAAAGAAAAAAAAAGAAAGAAACAAGAGAAACGAAGAAAAAGAGAAACGTCCTTAGGAAAATAAAACCAAAAACAAAAAGAAAAACGAAGAAAAAAAAAAGAGAAACTTCCTTAGAATAACAAAATAAAAAGAAAAACGGAGAAAAAGAGAAACGTCCTTAGGAAAATAAAGTAAAAAAAAAAAAAAGAAAAAAAAGAGATAAATATATAAAAAAAGGGGGAAATAAACCACACCCGCTGGCACTGACCTGGCCTTTGGCACTGGCAGGCGAGTGCGCTGCTTACAAGATGGACTGACCCCACTCCTAACTGACCTTCCCCTCCCCCCCCCCTCTTCCTCTCCCTCCTTCCCTCGTTTGCCTTTCTTTCCCCTCTTTCTCTTCCTTTTCGTTCGCTCACCTTTTTTTTTTTTTATGTCTTCTCTCGGTTTCTCTTTTTCTTTCTCTTTTTTCCCTCTAGCTTTCTTTTTTTTTTTCTTTTTTTTATTCTCTCTCTCTCTCGCTCTTGTCTTCTTCTTCATTTATTATCCTTTTTTATTCCTCTTCTCTGTTCCTCCGCCAAATCTCTCCATCTTTTCATCCACTTCCTCTTTTACCACTTTCTTTATCTATCTCATTTCACTCTTTATCCCCCGTCTTCTTCCGCCCATCGCCATACTCTTTCTTCTTCCTTTCTCTCCGCCTCTTCTTCTCTCCTCCTTTATCTGTCTCTTCTCCCTCACCTTTCCTCCCCTCCTCGCCTCCTTCACTCCCCTTCCCCTCGCCCCCTCCCCTTCCCTCTCACCTCTCTCTCTCTCTCTCACCTCTTCTCCTTCACTCCCCTTCATCTCTCTCTCCCGCCTCCTTCCTCCCCTTCCTCTCCTCTCCTTCCCTTCCCTCCTTCCCCTCGCCCACCCCCTACACCTCCTCGCTCTCCCCTCATCCCTCCTTCCCCCCCTTCCCTCCCCCCCCCCTTCCCTCTCACCTAATCAACGTATTCGCGCCGGCGTTACTCTCCCTTCGGACCCCGGTCAGTTTCCGACGGTGAGGGGAGAAGGAGTGAGGGGAGGAGGGGCGAGGGAGGAGAAGGAGTGAGGGGGAGGAGACGGAGGGGCGAAGGGAGGAAGGAGGGACGATTGGAGGGGAGAGTAGGAGCGGATGGAGTGTGAGGAGAGTGGAAAGAGGGGAGAGGAGGAGTGAGGAATGAGGGGAGGAAGGGAGGGCCGAAGTGAGGAGAAGGAGGGGAGAGGAGAAGAGAGGGAGTGAGGAGATGAGAGGGAGGAGAAGAGAGAGGAGTGAGGAGAGGAGAAGGAGGGGAGAGGGGAGGAGAAGGAGGGACGAGGGAAGGGGAGAGTGAGAGTGGAATGAGCGAGGGGAGGAGTGAGTAGCGAAGGGAGGGGGGAATGGGAGTGGCATGAGTGAGATGGAGGGGAGGAGTGGAACGGATGAGTGTGAGGAGAGAGGAAAGAGTGAGGAAGAAGGAGGAGTGAGGGGAGAGAGGAAGAGAAGAAGGGGCAAAGGGAGTAGAAGAGGAAGAAGGAGGAGAGAGAGGAAGAGGAGGAGGGGCTGATAGGAGAAGGAGCGGAAGAAGGAGGGAGAGAAGGAGTGAGGGAAGAAGGGAAGAAAAGGAGATAAGTAGATGGAAGACCCAAGGTACGTAGGAGGAGCAACCCGAAAGAGCGAACGAAAGGGAAGAAGCGAGAGAAGCATCAAAAACCTCCCCCTCACCCTCCTCCCCTCTTCCCCTCCCCCCAACCCTCCCAAGAAAATATTAGATTTAAAAGCTGAATTGGTGGAAATCGAGCTCCTTTGCAAATGCATGAGGGGAAGCGCTCTCTTTCTCGCCCTCTCCCCTCCCCTCTCCCCCCCTCTCCCCTCTCCCCCCTCTCCCCCTCGTCCCGCCCGCCCGTCCGCCTGGTCAACCTTCGTCTGGGGGTGAAATTGGGTCGAGTCAGCGGAAAAACTCTGACCTGAGCTGACCTGAGCCTATCGCGAGGATCATACTGAGGAGGTGCGAGGATGGGG
>NW_020868493.1:77500-80000 GCF_003789085.1 Penaeus vannamei | reverse complement strand
ATAATGAGATAATGCAAAAGATAAATATAAAGATAATAATGATGATAAAGATTAGGATAAAGATGAATTTAAAGATACATTGAATGAAAATAAAGCTGAAGAGGAATATATATAAGAAAAAGAAATAAAGATAAAAGTGTATATGAAATATGCACTTGAAGATGAAAAAATAAAAATAAAAACAGAAATAAAGATAGGGACAAGAAAAAGATATAAATTCATTTAAAGATAAAGTTTGATTAAAGAGAAAGAAAAAGACAAAGGTAGAAATATAGATAAAAAAGATAGAATAAATTTGATTAATTGAATATGACAAGAAATATGAATATGAATAATGATAATAAATGAAAATAAAGACAAAAAATAATACAAATGGAAAATGAAGATGAAAATGATGATAAAACAGAATAAATATTGATGATGATGAAGATAATGACGATAATGATAACGGCGATAATAGATAACACACTAACATAAACAAAGATAAAGGTAATTATATCAATTTGATACACAATGAGAAGGAATTACAAATATCTTACAAATTAAGATACTAATCACAAAATCCTATTATAATTTATATAAAACCAATAAAATCTATCTATTAAATTATCTATCAAAATACCTCCTATTCTGTGCCCAGTCTTTATTAACCATGGATTTGTCCCAAGAAAATTAAAGCCCATTTTTTATTTATTTATTTATTTTTATCTTTTTTTTTTTTTTTTTTTTTTTTTTGAGAAAGAGTGCATTAGATTAAGAAGAATAAAAAAAGGAGTTAAGTGTTCATATAAACTAACCGAACAGAACGGTATGGTGCGCTGTAATTGAAAAACCTAACCCTTTTACGATTCGAATAAATGGAACTGGGATTAGATTACATAAATTTGAATTCTATAAAGAAGGGAACAGCTGGGATCGCAAAAAAAAAAAAAAAAAAAAAGAAAAATGGCAACCCTTATCGACCTAGGCTAAGAAGGAGAGAAAGAGAGAGAAGAAAGAAGAAAGGGAAGAGAGGGAGGGAGGAAAGGAGGGAGGAGAAGAAGAAGAAGAAGAAGGAGAAGAAGAAAGAAGACTAAGAAGAAGAGAGAAGAGAGAGAGAAGAAGAAGAAAAAAAGAAAGAGGAGAGGGAGGAGAAGAAGAAAGAAGAGAAGAGAGGAAGGAGGAAAAAGAAGAAGAAACCGAAGAAGAAGAACAAGAAGAACAAAGATAACAAGAACAACAAGAAAAAAGAAAGAAAGAACAAAGATAACAAGAACAACAAGAGAAAAGAACGAAAGAAAGAACAAAAAAATGAGTAAGCGTGACTGTCAGCTCCCCCAAACCGCTTTAATATGCAATGAAGAAATATATATACAGTGAGCAGATTGTGCGCTTTGGCCGTTCTTATCATTTATTTAACGACCGGAGAAGAAAATGCTAATTATCGGAAGATAATGAGTGGGTAGTTATCAGCTGAGGTGTGGTTAGATTGTGGTTAAGAAATGCTTATGAATTTTTTTTTTTATAAATCATGTAGTTTCTTCTTTCTCTGCTCTTTCTTTTTCTCTTTTTGTTCTGTCTCTCTTCTCTATCTCTCTCATTCTTCTCTGTCTCTCTCTCTTTCTCTATTTTTTCTCTATCTCATAGAGACAAAACAGCTAACAAATATATTTACTTTTATATGATATATACACCTCAATAAAACAAGTATATACACTAGTACACAACAAATGCACACACACACACGATACACACACTTACCACACTTACACACATTACACTTGTAGAATATTATATTATGACTGTATGTACAGACACACACAAACACACACAACCCCCTCCAACCCACCTCCGCCCCAACCACCCGCTCTCCACCCAAACACAACGCACGCACAAACAAACACACACACGCGCACATTTATACATATATAAGAGTAAATACAAAACAGCGTCTCAGTGAATAACTTTTCCTGGAGGGTGAAAGTAATCCCGGATAATATGCAAATGAGAATGTACAAAGCAAAGCACAGGAAGGAGCCTCCAGATATACGAAATTATATTTTCCTTTAAGATTTTTCCTTTTTCTGTGTTGTGTGTAGGGATGTTAGAAATATGTTTTTATGATAATTGTTGTATGTTTGTATGTTTGTATAGGTGTATATATGGTTGCTTGTATGTATGCATGCACTTATGTCTGTACTTATGTCTGTGTGTGTCTGTGTGTTTTTCTATCTGTTTGTCTGTATATGTGTATGTATGGAAGTATGTATGTATGTACATATGGATGTATGTATGTATGTATGTAAGCATGTATGTATATATGTACATATTTATACATGTATGCATGCATGCATGTATATATGTATGTATGTATGTATGTATGTATGCATGTATGTATGTATGTATGTATGTATGTATGTATGTATGTATGTATGTACGTATGTATGTATGTATGTATGTACATAAGTATGTATGTATGTGTGTATATATGTATGTACGTATGTATGTACGTATGTATGTA
>NW_020868493.1:70000-72500 GCF_003789085.1 Penaeus vannamei | reverse complement strand
TCCATCATGTTCTCCCGCTGTTATTCGGTTCATATTAAACCAAGGAATGATTTGAAGTCTTGTATAATCTTGAATATTACCTAGAAAATATGAACATGAAACAGTGATAACAGAGATTGGTAATGGTAATAATGGTAGTCATGGTAATAACGGTTAGTAGAAATATTAATTGTCATGGCAATTGTATATTGTAATGTTGATGATGATAATGATCATGGTGGTATCAGTTATCGAAATGATAAGTGTAATCACATATATAACGTAATAAAAGGTACAGATATTTGACTTAATTCTGGTATGCACAACAAAAAAGAAAGAAAGAAAAGGGAAGAGAATGGAAAAAACTTCCACTGCCGGTACACAACACACACACACACATCACACACACACAGCATGCTACTAGCAATTATTGCACATCAGGAGCCGATTCGTATCACAACATGCATCACACACACAACACAGCGTTACACATAACACTATAACTATTATATTATCTATAATTTCTTACATAACACTTCTACTAGTTCCTAAGTAATATATAATATTATCACATACAGCACACACTAACATAGTAATTTGTATAATATTACTATACAAATATACACACACACACAGCACACACACATCACGCACATACCGCCAAATGCACCACGTATAAGCAAATGTTTCCCAGACATGTCATTGTAAATTTATCATAGTTTGCTTGTGTCCTCACATCACGAGATCCGATAAAGAAACAAAAATATTACTCACACATAACATAATAATCATTCCTCTTGTCTTTCAATCTCTCTCTCTACTACTCTTCATCTCTATTCTACTATATACTTATCATATCATAATTTTCCTCTCTCTACTACTCGTCTATCCTCTCTACCTCACCTATTAACCTATCCTTTCTCTATCTCTCTCTTCATTCTTCTAACTTCTTTACTATCTTAATATATATTCATTTATAATCCCCTCTTATCCCACACTCTCTCTATCTCATTACCCTCTCTTTCTACCTTCCTCTTTCCCATGTCCCCAATCCTCTCCTCTCTCCCTCTCTCTTCCTCTAGAATATCCTCTTCCTTTACTCTCTACATCTTACCCCTCCCCCATTTCTCTATCTCTCTCCCTCTCGTCTCATCCTGCCCTCTCCCTCCCTTCCATGCTCCCCTACCTCCATCCTTACTCCTAGTCCCTTTCTCTCCTCCTCTCCACCTCCCTTACTTCACCTTTCGTCCCTTTCCTCCTTTCCTCTCCCTCTCCCTCTCCTTCTATCCTCTTTCCCCTTTCTCGCCCTCCCTCCCTACTCTATCATTCATCAACCCTACTCTACCCAATCCCTCTCCTCTCCCCCTTTTCTCACCTACCATACATATTCTTCTCACGACAGACACTCACCATCCGAACGCTCCCTCTCCCTATTCCCCTTATGACCTCTCTCTCGTCCCCTCTTACTCCTCTCCCTTACTCCATCACTCCATTACTCCATCTCCCTCTTCTCCCTATCCACCCTTTAACCTCTCATCCTTCTCACTCTCCCTCTCCAATCCACTCTCTCCTCTCTCCTCTCCCCTCCCTCTCCCCTACTCTCCTCCTCCACTCTCGCCTTCTCATTACCCTCTCCCCTCCCTCTGCCCCTCTTCCCACTTTACCACCCCAGCATCCCTCCTTCGCTCTCCCCTACTCCCTCCCTCTCCCCTGCCTCCCTTCCGCCGTCTCTCTCTAGACCCCCACAATCTCCCTCCCTCTCCCACCCTCCCTCATGCATCTCCTCTCCCCTCTCCCTCCCTCTCTCTCTCCCTCTCTCTCCGAGTCTCAAGCAGAAGTACTTGGCTCGAGGACCCATTTCTTTTCAAGTTATGAAGAGAAATGGCGAGAAAGGTCGAACGTATTTCGGTCTTGAACTGCTGTTAATGTTTGGCATCGATTACTTACTGGCAAAGGTTCAAAGGAGATTCCTGCTAATTCTGCTGCTAGTATTGCTATTATTATTACTTTATTACTATCACTGTTACGTTTATTGTTGTTATTAACTTTGATATTGCTACCACTGTTACGTTTTCTGTTGCTATTTCTTTTACTATTACTATCATTGTTACTATTACTATTACTATCACTGTTACTATTACTATTACAATTATTTTACCTTTTACTGTTACCATTGTTGTAACTTTTACAATTGTTATTTCTATTATTATTACTTTCACTATTTTTACTATTGTTACTTTTACATTTGCTATTACTTTTACTATTCTTGTTGTTACTTTTACAACTGCTACTATTTTTACTTTTACTTTACTACTTCATTCTTACATTGTTATCTCTAAACATTGCAATTATTTGTATCATTACTATTACTATTTTCTTAATATTTGTTAATTTTACAATTGCTATTACCTTTACTAATCTACTTATAGCTTCTTTACTATTGATTTACCATTATTATTTCCATAAATATTTACTGTTACTTTTGCTATAGCAGCTACCATCACGAGTATTATTTGCTTGT
>NW_020868493.1:45000-47500 GCF_003789085.1 Penaeus vannamei | reverse complement strand
GGGGAAGGGGGGGAGGGGGCAGGGGTGGATAAGTAAGGTGGAAAATGGGGAAAAATTTTATCATGAATAGATTTTTTTTTTTTTTTTTGCTTTGTTTTTTCTTTAGATTCTTCTGTCTTTCTCTCTCTCTTTTCTTTCTCTCTCTTTCTCCTTCTCTTTCTGTCTAACCTCTGGTATCTCTCATCCTCCTCTCTCCTCCCCTTTCCCAGTCTTTCTCTTTGACTCTCTCTCTCTGTTCCTGTCTTTATCTTTATTTCCCTCTTCTTCCGTTTCTCCCTTTTCCTCTCCTCTCATGCCCCCCTTTCTCTTTCACTCTTATCACCCTGTCCCTCTCTCTATCCTTATCTTCTTCGCCCTCTCTTTCTTTCTTTTCCTTTCATACCCTTTCCTTTCCTTATCCTCCTCCCCCCCTCCATCTCTCTCTCTCCCTTTCACCCCCTCTCCCCCTCTCTCTCTCCCTCTCCCTTTCCCCTTCCCCTCTCCCTCCCCCTCCCCCTTTCCCCTCTCCTCCTCTCCCTTTCCCCCCTCTCCTTTCTCCCCTCCCCTCCCCTTCCCCCCCTTCTCCCCTCTCCTTCTCCCATTTTCTCTCAATCGCCTTTTTCCTTCTCGCGGGGCAAACAAGTCCCCATCGGCGAGGTGTTTATAAACCATTTTTCAGACTCGGTGGTGATTAACTGCTTTGACAGATCGTATTGCGCAGCGGCTTTGTAAACAGAAAACACCGATGACCCGCTCGCGAAAATTAATTCATTTCGCGCCCTCGCAGAAATTTATAAAAGATGGGGGGGGGGGGGGAGGGGGAGGGAAAGAGAGAGAGAGAGAGAAATACAGGACTAACAGAAGAGAACGAAGCGAGAGAGAGAGAGAGAGGAGAGAGAGAGAGAGAGAGAGAGAGAGAAGAGAGAGAGAGAGAGAGAGAGAGAGAGAGAGAGAGAGAGAGAGAGGAGAGAGAGAGAGAGAGGAGAGAGAGAGAGAGAGAGAGAGAAAGATAGACACAGATACACAGATAGATAGATAGATAGATAAGATAGATAGATAGAGAGAGAGAGAGAGAAGAGAGGAGAGAGAGAGGAGAGAGAGAGAGAGAGAGAGAGAGAGAGAGAGAGAGAGAGAGAGAGAGAGAGAGAGAGAGAGAGAGAGCGAGAGCCCTGTACTTGTCACACACTCCCGCTTAACACGATGATAACAAATTACATCTCATTTTCAAACGAGTAGTGGGAAAAAAAAACTAATTGAAAATATTGCACTAATTTTTTTTTTTTTCAAATACCGCGTTTAGTTATTTTGGAATGATAATGGCTCAATACGTGACTGACATCTGGTATTTTTTTACGTGTTTTATGTCAGATAATGTTGCATCATTCAGGAATTGATGTAAAAGAGAAAAGGAAAAAGGAAAAAGAAAAGAAATAAGGTAGTGTTATGTAGATAGATAAATATCGAGGATGCTTTGCCGAAGACTTTGATTAAATAAGCAGTTGATATTTTTATTACATTGACCAAGTTTTCATGAAACCTTGACGAAAGAGTCAAAGACGTTAACGAAAGGATTTTTAAGAGATAACTGAAGAAATCCAACAAAGAAAAACAAAAACAAAAATAGAGTCCTCTAAATACCGAGAAATCTGTCCCGTTTCTCCTTATCTACTCCTCAAAAAACAAACAAAATAAACAAGTAAACAAACAAACAAACCGGCCATCACCAAACACCCCTTATATCCCCCCAAAATAGAAGAAGAAGAAGAAGAAGAAGAAGAGGAAGAAGAAGAAGAAGACGAAAAAGAAGAAGAAGAAGAAGAAGTAGAAAAGAAAAGGAAGAA
Organism: Penaeus vannamei; assembly: GCF_003789085.1. Classification (NCBI taxonomy): domain Eukaryota; kingdom Metazoa; phylum Arthropoda; class Malacostraca; order Decapoda; family Penaeidae; genus Penaeus; species Penaeus vannamei. The sequence goes on along the minus strand of NW_020868493.1, from coordinate 45,680 downwards.
GAAGAAAAAGAAGAAGAAGAAGAAGAAGAAGAAGAAGGAGAAGAAGAAGAAGTAGAAGAAGAAGAAGAAGAAGGAGGAGGAGAAGAAGAAGTAGAAGAAGAAGAAAGAAGAAGAAGAAGTAGTAGAGGAAGAAGAAAATAAAAAAAGAAAAGAAGAAGAAATAAAAATAATATTAATAATAGTAAGAAGACGACGGAACAAGAAGAAGAAGAAGACGACTGAAACAAGAAGAAGAAAGACAATAACCGACACAACCTCCCCACGAAGTTCCCAGCAGCCGATCCCCACGCCCCAACTTCCCCGCCCACAGCACCTGCCAAGCGCCCCAACTTCAGGGCTACACACGGGCGGCTTCCCCGGCCATGCGCGCGACTGACTTCATATCCCCCGTCAGGCACTGGGAGCTCCTCCTGCGCTGGCGGGCGTGAGAGGAGAGGAGAGGGGAGGGAGGCCGTATCCTGGTCGCTTCCCGTGAATACGAGTCATTTTGGAGGGGCGTGTCGCGGGAAGGAAGAGAGGGGGGCGGGTTTAAGGAGGAGAGGGGGGCGGGGTTTAAGAAGGAAGAGAGGGGCGGGTTAAGAAGGGGAGAGGGGGGCGGGGTTTAAGAAGGAAGAGAGGGGGGCTCCTATGATAAATGAATAGTTAGGTAGAAGAATGAATTGAATGAATATGTATGTATG
>NW_020868493.1:7500-37500 GCF_003789085.1 Penaeus vannamei | reverse complement strand
ACGTGATGGTCATTCTCATTACCATTAATGTAAAAAAAAAAAAAAAATCAAAACTTGACAAAACTACCAAGCCTGAAAAAAATATTCATGTGATTTTGCTACTCACGAAAATACAAAAGAAAACAACAATAAAGAAAAAAATAACAACAAATATTAGATCAATAAAAATTATATTAATATTAAACCAATAAAAAAACAACAACATCAAACGGACAATATTACTAAGCCTGATAACAAAAATAATATTCATTTGATTTTGCTATTCATAAACATACAAAAAAAAAAAAAAAAAAAAACAATAAAGGAAAATGATAATAACAACAAACATTACATCAATTAAATGATATTATATGATTATATTATTTATTATTATTATATTATATTATTAATATTATGATATTGTATTATTATATTACATTAATATTGATTTTATTATATTATAATATTATATTATTATATTTATATTATTATATATATATATATTATTATATTATATTATTATATTATTATATTATATATAAGTGACTATAACAACAAACATTATATCAATGAATATGATGTAAACAATAAAGACAATCCAAATATGAACCTAATACTTCTAGTCACGGTTGAAGATGAGATTCACAACAGTTTTGGTGCAAAAGTTATAACAATACTTAAATTACTTCCTAAGTGCTGCAACATCTGCACGTGACACTGGCAATGTTTGTCAGTTGCACGAATGGCCATTATTGCACTTTCTTCATAATCCTATTGTTTATTGTTTATGATTTTTCCTATTGTTGCTATTGCATTTTATTTCTCCTATTGTCCTATTATCATTCTTGTTGTTAATCACTAGGATCGTTATTATAATGATATTAATGAGGATTATTATTCTTGTAGTTTTTGTGATCTTAATTATTACTTTATTTACTGTTATGAACATTATCACTATTATTGTTATTGTTGATTTCATCATAATTTTTTGTTGTTATTATTACTGTTACTATCATTATTATTTTGTTTATCATCACCCATATCATTATTTTTTTGGTTATCATTATTATTGTTATTACTATAATTGTTGTTATTATATTATAACATCATCATTGTTATTATATCATTATTATTGTTATTATAATATCATTATTATTTGTTACCATAATAATCATTATTATTGTTATTATCATTACAATTAATGTGATTATCATTAATGCTATTATTATTATTGTTATTATTATTTATTATTATTTATTATTATTATTATTATTTATTATTATTATTATTATTATTATCATTATTATATTATTATCATTATTATTATTATTAGTATGTATTAGTAGTTGTAGTAGTAGTAGTATCATTATTATCATTAATATTATTACTATTATTATTATCATTATTATTATTATCATTATCATTATTATTATTATCATTATTATTATCATTATCTCTTTCATCAATATCATTACCATCATCATCATTATCATCGTTATTATGCTTATCAGTATTACCATTACCGTAACCAATATAATCTTGTTGTTATCAATCCAATTTATCTTATCGTTCTGTTACTATCATCATCATTATTCAAAGAGCCGATATTATCAACAAGTTTTTTTTTTTTTTTTAATATTACCACAAAGGCTATTTTCCTTTCAAACGCTAATGAATGTTATGCAATTGCTTTTACTTTATTATTATCATTTATTTTTGTTGTTGCTACTATTCTTATCATCATTATTGCATTATTATCTCATCATGATATTCTTTCTTATCACTAATTGCAATAATAACAATAGCATTAGCATTATCACTAATGTTATAGTTATTGTTATTAATACAATTATGTTTATTATCATTTCCATTATGATAATAGAATTATTTTCCTAATTATTTTAATTGCTAGGATTACTCATTTACATCGTAATGAATTTATTTGTTTGATCGTAAATTTGATTTAACAAAGTTCTTTAGAATTACACGATAATGTAATTAATGTTCAATCACAAACGGATTAGTTTTAATAGATAATCAGCTTGTTGCTACATAGATAGATTTCAAGATATATGAATAGAGACATTAGATAGATAGTGAAATAGATGAAATGATGAATATAGATAAAGCAAAAAAAAAAAAAAAAGAAATATAATAATAAGAAAATTAAAAAAAAGATAATAAATAGAAAAATAAAATTTAAAAAATCAAATGAATAAATAGCTGATACCAACAAATTATTGCAACAAATTATTCATTGACTAAATAAACAACACAATATACTCATAAACAGACAAGAAAATAATAATGCAAGAGAAAGAGACATACAGATAAAAATCATTCACCCTCAAAAAAAAAAAAAAAAAAATCAATGACAACCCCACCTCCCCAATAAAGAAGAAGAAGAAGAAGAAGAAGAAGAAGAAGAAGAAAAGAAAAAAAAAAATCGCTCATTATCCCAGGAACGATTATCTTTGTCTACATCGTCGGCGAAAGAACATTAAATGGCGGGGGGAAATGGGAGGGGTGGGAGGGGGTGGGGGGGAGGGAAGTTTTGTAATAAGTTTTGAATTAAGACTAGAGACATTGCGGGTTGGGGGGGGGAGGGGGAGGGAGTAGGGGGTAAGAGGGAAGAAGAAAGGGGGGGGGGAGGAAAGAGGAGAGGGGAAATGGGAGGGTGGGGGTGAAGGGGGGAATAGGAGAGGTGGGAGAGGGAAAAGGAGGGGGTGGGAGAGGGAAAAAGAGAATGGGGCAATGGGAGAGAAGAGGAATAGGGAAGGAGGGGAGGATGGAAAAGCTAAAAGGGGGGATGGGGGAGGGATGGATGTAGGGTTTAATTGGGAAATCGCAGATAGGGGGGAAGGGGGAGAGGGAGGAAGGAGAAGGAGGCGGGGAAAGAGGGAAGGGAAAAGGGGAGGGAATTCAAGTCTGGGGAGGGTGAGAGGGAGAGGAGGGAGGGAAGGATGTGTAAATGTGTAAAGAGGGAGGGAAATTAGAAAGAGAGAGAAAAGAGAGAGAAGAGGAGAGAGAGAGAGAGAGAGAGATAGATAGAGAGATAGATAGATAGATAGAGAGAGAGAGAGAGAGAGAGAGAGGAGAGAGAGAGAGAGAGAGAGAGAGAGAGAGAGAGAGAGAGAGAGAGAGAGAGAGAGAGAGAAGAGAGACGAGAGGGAGAGAGAGAGAGAGAGAGAGAGAGAGAGAGAGAGAGAGAGAGAGAGAGAGAGAGAGAGAGGAGAGAGAGAGAGAGAGAGAGAGAGAGAGAGAGAGAGAGAAATGAGAGAGAGAGAGGAATGAGAGAAGAAAGAAAGAGAAAGGAGAGAGGAGAGAGAGAGAGAGAGAGAGAGAGAGAGAGAGAGAGAGAGAGAGAGAGAGAGAGAGAGAAGAGAGAGGAGAGAGAGAAGAGAAGAGAGAGAGAGGAGAGAAGATAGTGAGACAGATAAAGATATAAAAGATATAAAGATAGAAATAGAGAGAGAAAAAAGAGAGATAATAGCGGCGAAAGGAGTTGGAGGGGAAGGAGGGGAACAGGGCAAGGCAGGGGTGAGGGGGTGGGGGAGGGGTGGGGGGGAGGTTTCCGGGTGATACAAAAGCCTAAATTCATTACTGTATTGGTTTTCAATCTTGGAAATCGGCCATTACGTTAACGAATTACATGGTGTTTACGTTTTTTTTTTTTTTATGGAAATAATGATATTTGTTATGAGAATCTTAGTAACTTTATCCATTTTCTCTCTGATTATCTGCTGTCATCTTCACCTATTCAAGTGACCTTTGAACGAAACAAATTTGAAAAGACAGAAGACATTTTAGACTATTTTACAAATTTTTTTTTTTTTTTTTTAGTTTCAAATGTCAAGCCCATGTCAAAAATGGTAATACATTTTTTTTTCTCTCTCTTCCCTATGTATCACATGCTATTGTGTGCTAATTATATGCAAACAAGCTATATCGAAAGAGTGACCTGCACTGCTAACGGAAATGGCAAATAAAGTCTATATGTTCGCCAATTAATTCGCTCGTTTATCAAAATCCTTTGGTTGTCTGCACTTTTTACTTGCACAAACTTGTAAGTGTTTGTACGTGCGCGGACGTGTGTCAGAAATGTCAGGATCAATGTCTATGGTATATTTACATCTGTGGACTTCGATATCCTTATCTGTGTATCCATGTATGTATCTGTGTAATATTATTTGTATCTTTATATTGTATGTCTGTCTGCTTCTCTCTCTCTCTGCTCTCGTCTCTCTCTCTCCTCTTCTCTCTCCTCTATACTCTCTCTCTCTTCATCTTCATCTTCTCTCGTCCATCTCTCTCTCTCTTCCAGGACGTTCATTCTCTCTCTGTTCGAATTGTCACACTTCCATCTCGCAGATCTCGTCTAGCTCTCACGGCTCTCCCGCCACCACCCAAACACTTTCTCTGCTCATATTCTCACAGGCTTCTACCCCCCTTCGAACTCTCTCTCTCTCTACTCTTTTTACTCATTCTTATCCTCTCTCTCATATCTCTCTCTCCTCTCTCTTAACTCTCTACCTCTTATCCACCCTTCACCATTTCTTTCCCTTATCTCTCTTTCTTTTTCCTCTCTATTTTCTTTCTTCTCTTTCTCTCTTTCTCTAGCTTCTCTCTTTACTTCTCTATCTCTCTCTCTCTCTCTCTCTCTCTCTCTCTCTCTCTTTACTCTAGTTATCTATATAACTGATATGCATAATTACTTGTAATGCTTATGTGATGTTACATCACAGTGACTATGTAAGGTAAGTTACTATACATCCACACACCGAAGATATATGATACCGACCATGTTTCTTAGTTCGCCATATAACAATTGATAACGCCAACACCTCTTTGCANTATATATATAACATATTAATATATATTATAATAATATAATATTATATATAATATATATACATATATATATAGATATTATAGTATACATATATACATATAGGATATGTGTGTGTGGTTGCTGTAACATAACTGTACGATAGGATTAAAGTTTACTATCTCAATGTTGTGTGAATAACGCGTCACTCTAAGGATGTGTGTGTGTCGATGATTGACTGTGTGCGTGCTGTGGTTGTGTGTGTGTGTGTGTTGATGTGTGTGTGTGTGTGTGTGTGTGTGTGTGTGTGTGTGTGTGTGTGTGGTGTGTTATGAGCCAAGGGATTTCAGAAAAATTTTATATGGAAGAGAGTATCTATACCCTTCACCCCAGCCCTCCTTCCCCTTCACAAAAATACATAAGGTGATACAAGTCAGTGAAATACAACCATAATTATCTATTTTGAGTAGATTATCTGCGCAATCCTTCAAAAAGGAAATGATAATAATAATAGTAATGATAATAATATTAATAATAATAATGATAATGATAATGATAAGAGGAACGATAATTATGATAAAGATAATAATAAGAAGAATAACGATAGTAATAATAATAACAATAATAATGATAATAACAATAATAATAAAAAAAAAAATAATAATAATAATGATGATAATAATAACGGACGAAATCGCTTACAGCACGAAAAGAGCAGTTGGCAACTCAACCCGATATCGTCTGAGAGTTACCGATTTATTTGTTTATTTATTCATCTGTCCTATTCTAATCGCCTGGCACATTCTACTTTTTCTTTCATATATCTAGATTTTTTTTATAGTATATAGAAGGTTATTTTATCTTTTATTTTTATTGAAAATCACAGTCTTAAACACAACTTTATTATTATCGTTATAATCATCATTATTATTTTCATTATTACTACTACTACTATTTTTATCATTATTATTATTATTATTATTATTATCGTTGATTATTATTTTTTTATTGTTCTTCTTATTATTGTTGTTATTATTATTATTATTTATTATTATTATTATTATTATTATTATTATTATTATTATTATTATTATTATTATTATTATTATTATTATTATTATTATTAATTTCCATATTTGGAAATGAGTTGACTATTTTTTTATTTATTAATCTATTTATTTTGTTGTCATTATCATTACCTGAGGTTGAACGCAGGTAAGTTAACACACATAACTGCAGCAAGATTAAACAAAGGAGGATGTTGTTATTAATTCCCTGCATTATCACAAACAGACCAGGAGGTATGGAAACTCTCGTGTGTTGACAGAGCATTACAAGCTCAGATTTTTATTTATTATTCTTTATTTATTTTTCGCTATTTATTTTTCATCTTTTTTTAGTATTATGTGCTAGTCCCTTTATTTGTTTGTTTGTTTGTTTGTTTTTGTAGACGGAAATAAGAGGCGATTTCTTCGTTCTTTTCCATTGTCTGTGTGTCCATTTTACCCATTTTGACTAATGAGATATAAGATATAATATATATAAATAAAATACCCACTTTAACCCCCTCCCCCCGTAGATTAAAAAGAATGAAAATGATAAAATATAGAATGAAAATCTTAATATTCTGCCCACCCTACCTTCTGTTTGATAAAAGTTATATTTGTTTTATTCCCCGGCGCATTTATTTGTTTTTCTTTTGATTGTGTTTCGCTTCTTCCCCTCATTTTTAATTCCTTTCCTTTCTTTTTTTTTTCTTTTCTTCTTTTCCTGCCCCCAACTAATTAGAATAGAATATGTGTATACCCATCCTTCCTTCTGCCTGCTAGGAATTTCTATTTGTTCTCTACCCTTTGCTCTTTTTATCCATTTTTCATACCTTTATTTATTTATTTATTGTCATTGTAATCCAAAAACCCGACGAGACGTATCCCTCGCCTATCCCTGCCCCCCCCCCCCTCCCTCCATGAACAAATACAAATGCCTCCCTTTTTCCCTCACCCCATCTGCCTGCGCCCCCCACCCCACCCCACCCCACCCCACGATGAAAATAAACAAATACCTCCCTTTCCCCTACCCCGTCTGCCTTCCTCCTTTCATTTTCCCCTCACCCCGTGCCTGCCCCTCCCCTTCCTTTTCCCCCTCCCCCCCTCTCCTTTTCCCCTCCTCCTCCTTTATCCCTTTCCCTCCCCTCCCCTCCTTTCCCCTCCCCCCCTCCTTCCCATTTCCCCTCCCCCCTCCCCTCCTTTCCCCTCCCCTCCCCCCCCCCTCGCCCCCTCCCTCCCTCCTTTTCCCTCCCGCCTCCTCCTTTTCTCCTCCCCCCCTCCCCTCCCGCCTCCACCCCCACCACACCTACAAACCACCTGTTTCCCGCCTCAACATCAGTCACCGCGACTTCGTTTATCATCGTTAAGTAATTTCACTAATCGCCAAAGTATAAATATCCAGAAACCGGATTAGGAGATTTCACGAGCTAATAAAATATCTCTGGAGAATGGTTGCCTATTTTTAGCTTTTTTCTGTTTGTCGTTATTCTCTTTCTTTGTTTCTTTTTTTTTATTATTATACGTGTAAATGTTTGTTTATACGATTGATTTTTTTTTTTTTTTTTTTTTTGGTTGGTTGGTTGGTTGTTCGAGGTCTATATGAGATAAAGATAGATGCATAGGGAAATATACAGAAGATGTGTGTGTAAGAGAGAGAGGGGGAGAGAGAGTGAGAAAGAAAGAGAAAGAGAGAGAGAAAGAAAAAGAAAAAGAGAAGAGAAAGAGAGAGAGAGAGAAAGAAAAAGAGGAGAGAGAGATAATACAATACACTCCGGAAAATCGAGTTTAATACATGCTTGTTTTTTTTATATGTTCATTTTTTTCCGTTTTGTTTATGCTCTCAAACTTTTCTGCGAAAACTCCGAAAAAAGGAAGTTGATATTGCAAACTTCTTGCAATTGAAAAGGCATCGTATTTGACTTTGTTGTTGACACTGATGACAAGCGCTTGGTCTTGTTTTGATTGCAAGAACAGGGCATATAAATTTCATTCACTTTATTATTTTACAAAGGCCTATAAACTATGATTTATTTAGCATGTCGAATGGCTTACATGACAGCTCAGTCGGATGTAAGTTATCATTAATATCTGATATCAGTCTGCCCGTATCTGTGACATTTTATCAGTCACCTGATACCAGTCTCTTTAAAGGGGTCATTTCATTTCAATCAACTTGTATCGGTCATCTCACATCTGTCAACTTATATATGTCAACTAGATTATCTTACTTCAGTCACCGTGTATCAGTCACCTTATATTATTCAACTTATATAAGTCATCTTACATGTCAATTTATAAAAGTCACCTTATTTACCAACTTATATCAGTCACCTTTTATCAGTCAATACTATCAGTTAATTTAAATCAGTCATCTCAGTTCAGTAGATTCATATCAGTCAATGCATATTAGTTCATTTAAATCAGTCAACATCCATCAGTCACTTAATATCACTCAATTTATAGCAAAATGTCAATAATTTCCCGCTCGCTGGTCTGACGCGTTTTCATGACAGTCATGCGAAAGTTACTTGACATCAGTGAAAATCATAATGAATAAGAAACTGCTTGGCCATTGTGCGAATCGAAGGCTTTGCCGAACGAATTGTAGGAGTTCATGTTTATCTGTCTGTATTTGTTTGTTTACTTGTTTATTTCGTTCTATCGTCACTTCTTGCTTCCTTTCGTTCTTTGTCATTCATATTCATATATATACATTTTTTTTTTGTTCCTTTTCTATTTATATATGTTGTCTGCCTCCCTTACTTTCTGTGTGTATATGTAAATATGCGCGTGTGTGTGTTGTGTTGTGTGTGTGTGTGTGTGTGTGTGTGTGTGTGTGTGTGTGTGTGTGTGTGTGTGTGTGTGTGTGTGTGTGTGTGTGTGTGCAAAGAGAGAGAGAGAGATTTGTGTTTATGTGTTCATCTATCCACCTACCGTTTCCATCTACCTCTACCTCTCTTCTCTCTCCCTACCCCCCCCCCTCATTCTAGTCATCCAATCACATTTACAAAGTCACGAAGCCAATTTTCCACAAGTCATCAGTCACTGCGCGAGCGACTGTCACCCAAGTGTTTGTTATCTGTTTCCTGACCCCTTTTCGGACAAACTTTTCCCTCTTCATTCTCTTTGTCAAAGTTTTTGTTTGTTATCCCCTTCCTGTGCGAATTCTTGCGCGAGTGTTGTGTGCGAGTTGCGTTTCGCCTTTTCGGTGGGAGGCGGATGGGTTTCAAGCTTTTTTTTTGGGGGGGGGGGGGGGATTTCCGAATTTTAAAATCACTGATTTTAGGATTCCTATTTTTTTTGTATTGCTGATTTTGGATTTTCATATCTTTTGAATTGCCGATTTCTGTATTTTAGAATAGTTAAATTGCTGAATTCTATATATCATTTTAAATTTGCTTATCTCTTACTTTTTCAATCTTAAATTTGATGATTTTAGAATTTCTGAATTGTAAAATTGTTTATTTCTAAATTTCGGAAGTTTAATAATATAGTTTTACATTTTGGAATTACTGACTTCCATACATTTACTTGATTTCAAAATAACTGATTTTTGTATAATGAAATACGCAACGTGCACATCGTGTGTAATTATTATGTAATTATATAATTGTGTGTGAGAGTTCGTGTGCGTTTCTGTATGAGTACGAGTGTACATGTACGTTTTTTCTTTATATCTTATCACTTCTCCTTCTCCTTCCTCTCGTATCCTCTCTCTCTTTCCCTCTTCCTTTATTCCCCTTTCTCTTATCTTCCTTCCTCTCTTTACCTCTTTCCCTCCCTCTCTCTCTATCTATCTATCTCTGTCTCTCTCTCTCTCTCTCTCTCTCTCTCTCTCTCTCTCTCTCTCTCTCTCTCTCTCCTCTCTCTCTCTCTCTCTCTCTCTCTCTCTCTCTCTCTCTCTCTCTCTCTCTCTCTTTCCTCTCTTTATCCCCTTCCTCTCCTCCTCCTCTCTTTTGTCTCTTCCTCTCCTCTCCTTTCTCCTCCTCCCCACCCCTTCCCTTTCTCCTCTCCTCTCCTTTTCTCCCCTCCCCCCTTCCCTTCCTCCCCCTCACCCACCCTTCCCTTTTTCTCCCCCTCACCCCTTCCCTTCCCTCTCCCTTACCCCCTCCCTTTCCCTCACCCCCACCCCTTCCCTTTCTCCTTTCTTCTCTTTCTTCCTTCAACTCCTTTCACCCTCCCCCACCCCTTCCCTTCCCTCTCCCTCACCCCTTTCCTTTCTCCCTCCCCCCACCCCTTCCCTTCCCTTCCCTTCCTCCCTCACCCATACATCCACCCCTTCCCTTCCCCACCCCACCCCTTTCTCCTTCCCACTCTCCCTCGCCCATACATCCGCCCGCACCCTAAACCAAACACGACGACGACAGCAAAATACCCTGAGAGTGAAACGACAGCCCGACGCACTCTTCTCTCGCCGATAAAGTTTATACGAGAGGCGGAATAGAGTGAGATAGGGATCGGCCTCGAGTTCACAAGTTTATCCGCTGCAGAGAGTGAAGGGACGTCTTATCGCTGTCAGGATAAGGGGGCAGGTTATTATTAGCGTTGTTGCTGGTGTTGTCTTTATTGTTGTTGCTGTTGTTGTTGTTATTGTTATTCTCTTTTTCTTTTGTTGTTGTTGTTGTTAACTTTATTATTGTTGTTGTTGTTATTGTTATTATTATTTATTGGTTATTATTATTATTATTGTCATTATTTTTATTCCCTTTTTCTGTTATTGTTGTTGTTGTTTTCTTTATTATTACTATTATTATTATTATTGTTATTATGATTATTATTAGTTATTATTATTATTATTATTATTATTATTATTATTATATTCATTATTATTACTATTATGATGATGATGATTATTACTACTACTACTATCTTTATTATTATTATTATTATTATTATTATTATTATTATTATCATTCCCTGTTGTTGTTCTTTAAATACCATGGATGTTTAAGTGAAAAAAGGTGATAAAGAAAGTAAAAATGAGGATTGAATTGACGATTGTGAGAGGTAATACTGATGGTGAGAAAGACCATTATTTTTTTCATGGAGGCAATGGTAATTAGGAGGGGAATTATGTTTATTATGAAGGTAATGCTGCTGCTGCTGATGAGGGAGATAATGATAATGAGGCAGAAAATTATGTTAATCATGATGGTCATAATGATTATGATATTAATGGTAATGGTATTTATTATGGTAATATTTTATGCGATAATTGCATTTCATGATGATTATCATAATATCCGTAATATTAATTCTAATGATAAAGAGTTAGGTTAATGATAGTAATAATGATAACTTTAATTGCGGATGATGTTGAAAAATGTTGATGATGGTGATAATTATTTTAATAACGGCAATAAGAATGAGAATAATGAAAATGATAATAAAAGTAATAATGATACCAGGATGAATAGAAAAATTAAAATAATGATAACAGTAATAATGAATTTTTCAAATTACTTGTCCTTCTCACTTTCCTTTTTCTTCATTTTTCTTCAATTTTCTTTTTTCTTTTCACCCTTCTTCTTTTCCATCGTTCTTGTTTGTCTTCATATTTTACCTTCTTTCTGTTCTTCATATTCTTCTTTTCTCCCGTTTTTCTTCATCTTTCCACTTCCTCTTTCATTTTTTCTCCTTTTCCTCTGTCTTTTTCTTCTACTCCTTCCTCTTCAACCATTTTATCACTTGTCTATTTTGATTTATTTCCTTCTTCCTTTCCTCCATCTTCGTTTCTTCAATCTTCTATTCCTCCATTTTTTTCTATTCCTCCATCTTCATCTTTTACTGTAATTTCTTCTTTTTTTCCTTCTTCTTTTTCATTTCATCTTCTTCTTCTCCTCTCCTTATCCTCCTCCTCCTCCTCCCTCCTCCTCCTTCCTCCTCCTCCTCCTCCTCCTCCTCCTCCTCCTCCTCCTCCTCCTCCTATCTCCTCCTACTCTTATCTTCTTCCTCTTTTACCCTCTTCTTCCTTTTTCTCAAGCTGTTTCTCAAGTTTTATTCTCATCCCTCATTCTTTCTTTCGCCAGGAGGTGGTGACAGAGTGGCTTATTTCTGCTGTCCAAGTTTGCCTCTTTTTTCTGCTTTTTTTTTTCCTTTTTTGTTATATGTTTTTTTTTCTTGTTTTTTCCTTGTCTCCTTATTTTTCTCTTTTTCTTTTTTCTTTTTTTCTTTTTTTCAATCTTCTATTCTTTTCTTTGTCCCTCTTTCTACTGTATTATTCCTCCTCCCTATCCCTCATCTTCATTCTTTTCCTCCTCATTTTTTCTCCCTTCCTCTTTATTCCTCTTTTTTATTTCTTTTCCTTCCCTTTCTTCTCTCTTCATACTATTTTTTCCTATTCCTCTTCTTCTTTCTCTTCCTACTATTCTCCCCCTATTCTCCATCCCACTTCTTTCCTCCCCTTTCCTCTCCCTTCTTACTCTCCTCCTGCTCCTCCTCCCTTTTCCTCTTCTTCTTGTTTCCTCCTACTACTATTCTCCCTCCTCCCCATCCCTCTTTTTTCTCTTCTCCGTTTATCTCCCTTATTTTCTTTCCTCATCCTTCCTTTTCCTCTTCTTCTTGTTTCCTCTTCCTACTATTATTCTCATTTCTCCCTATCCCTCTTCTTTCTTTTCTTCTTATTATTATTCTCCCTCCTCCCTATTCCTCTTCTTTCTCTTCTTCCTTTTCTCCTCCCTTTTTATCATTCTCCCCCTCCTCCCTATCCCTCTTCTTTCTCTTCTTCTCCCTTTCCCCTCTTCTTACTATTCTCCCCCTCCTCCCTATTCTTTTTCTTTCTCTTTTTCTCCCTCCCCCCCTTTATCATTCTCCCTATCCTCTTCTTTCTCTCTCCCCCTCTTCCTTTCTCTTTTTTTTTTTTCCCTTTCCCCCCTCCCCCCCTCCCCCTTCTCTCTTTTTTTTTTTTTTTTTTTTTCATTTTCCCCCCCTTAAATTCCCCTCCTCCTCACAAGACCATCAAGAAACGTTTAAGACCAATATAAACGTTTCGTGTGGAGGCTGTCCGTCTCGATAGCCAAGAATAAAACGTTTTTTTGTATCGTCCTTGCAAGATGTACGGCCATTTGCCTGTCATCCGAAGCGAAGGAAAAAGAATAAGGGAGAAAGATAAATAAAGAGGAGAGAATAAGAGAAAACAGGGGGTGGGATTAGGGTATGAGGGAAGGTAGTATGAAGAAGAATGTTTAAAGGTAAATAGAGAGGAGGGAATGAGAGAAAAAGGGGGAGGGGAGGATTGGGATATAAAGGGATGGGTAAAGGCATAGAAAGAGTGAGAGAATGTAGTATGAAGAAGAGTGTTAAAGATAAATAAAGAGGGGGGGATGGGAGAAAATGGAAGGATGGGGGACTGAGATATAAATGGATGAAGATAGACATAAAAAGAGTGAGAGAATGTAGTATGAAGAATAGTGTTTTGAAGGTAACTGGTAATTCAAGTGGAGGGGGGGGGGTGCAAGTAAGGATGCTGATTTTGTTGTTGTTGTTTTGGTTGTTTTATGGTCATGATGATGATGATGATGATTATGATGATGAATAATGATGGTTATGATGAGGATGACGGTGATGATATAATTATTATGTAGATGATGATATTATTATTACCATGACAATGATGAGGGTGACGATAATGATTATGATAATAATGATGGTGACGATTATGGTGATGATGATAATGAAGAGGAGGAGGACAATTTTGTTGTTGTCTTTGTCTATTTGTCATTGTTATGGATGTTGTTGCATTTTCTTTATCACTGTGTATTTGATATGCATGTACACAATTTATATTTTCAAAATGTGGATAGATACCGACAACAAAAACAGGAAATAGAAAATAAAGAACAGAAAACCGAGACAGGGCAAGGCAAATCCAAAAAAAGAAACTATTTTTAGAAGCTAATGAGATAAACAAGCTTTTTTCTTCCTTTCTTTCTTTCTTTCTTTCTTTCTTTTTGAACAATCGGACGACGCTCCCTTCTTTCGAAAATAGGGGAGGGGGAGGGGAAGAAGAGAGGGAGGAGTGGAGTTGGGAGGGGGGCGTCGGAAGGGAAGGGGGAGGGGGAGGGGGAGGTACAGATAAAAGGGTAGGGGAGGGAGGGGTGGGGAGGCTTGAGATGGGGGGAGGAGAGCGAGAGGAGGGTAAGGGGAATCAGGGGGGAGGGAGGGTAAGGGAATCAGAGGGGAGGGAGCAAGGGGAATCAGGAGAAGAGGGAGAGGATTAGAGTTAGAGGTATGAGGGGGGGGAGGGGAAGGGCAAAAGAAATCGAGAGGTGGAGAAGGAAAAGGGGGGGACGGGTGGAGTAAAAGGGGGGGATGGGGAAGGATGGGGAAGAGGGGAGGGGGGAAGGGATGGAAGAGGGGGAGGGGGGGAAGGATGGGGAAGAGGGGAGGGAGGGAGGGGAAGAGGGAGGGAGGGAGGGGGAAGGATGGGGAGAGGAGGGGGAGGGGGGGGAGGAGGGGAGGAGGGGAGAGGGGAGGGAGGAGGGGGGGAAGGATGGGGAAGGGGGAGGGAGGGAGGGGGGGAGATGGGAGGGAGAGAGGGGCAAGGATGGGAAGGAGGAGGAGGGGGTGAGGGGGAAGGATAGAGGGAGGGGGAGGGAGGGGGAGGGGGAAGGATGGGGAAGAGGGAGAGGGAGGAGGGGAAGGATGGGGAAGAGGGGAGGAGGGGAGGAGGGGAGAGCGTTCTTGCCTCTCGAGAGAAATCTCCTTGACCTTTCACCTTCGATCTATGACCTTTTCTGCGCCTCTGATTGATCTGGCTGTGCTTGCTCGGCGCTCGCTTGCTTGTGTCCGCCAGCGCCTGCGTGTGTGTGGGTAGGGGGAGGGGGGAGGGGGGGCTTGTGACCGCTGTTAATTGACCTTTCGTGACCTTTCGTAAGTGACCTGACCTTCCCTTGGCATAGGATGTTTTTTTTCTTCTTGAAACTGGGCCGTGTGAGAATCCGATATTTTTTTTCTAATTCCTTCCAACATGCCGCTCTCTTTTATTTATTAATCTGTCTATACTCTCTCTCTCTCTCTCTCTCTCTCTCTCTCTCTCTCTCTCTCTCTCTCTCTCTCTCTCTCTCTCTCTCTCTCTCTCTCTCTCTCTCTCTCTCTCTCTCTCTCTCTCTCTCTCTCTCTCTCTCTCTCTCTCTCTCTCTCTCTCTCTCTCTCTCTCTCTCTCTTCTCTCTCTCTCTCTCTCTCTCTCCCATGCCGTTTCGATTGAATTCTATCTCCTCTTCAGGCAGGAACAACAAGCGTTTCTGTTATTGTTGTTGTTTTCTGTTGTTACCTTACGTCACAAACTCTTTTACTGTTAAGGGGAAAGATTGGAATTTCGGAAAAAATTGGGTGAATTCATTATCTTGTTTTAGCGTTAGAGATATGATGACAGATCTTGTGATAGTAGAAATGATGGTGATAGTAATTTTTTTAGTAGTAGCAATGATTATGATAATGAGAATGAGAATGATAATGATAAACGTAAGGGTAATGATGATAATAATAAATATAATAATGATAATAATGATGATAATAATAATGATGATAATGATAATAATAATAATAATGATAATGATACTAATTGTAATAATAATAATGATGTTGATGATGATGGTAATAATAATGATCTTTATTAATGTTATTCATGATATAATGATAATCATTATTTTTATTGTCAATACTATAATTGATATTATTAGTGGTAATAGTAGTAATAATAGTAGCGATAATTATTATTACTAATGTTATTCTTGATATCATTATCATTATTATTAGTAGTAGTAGGTCTTCATATTATTATTATTATTCCCATTATCATTAAATACTATCATCATTATTATATTTTTATTACTGCGCTAGTGAATATGACCAAAATGTTCATATTTTACGACAAGAAACTCAATAATGAATATTTATGACAATTTCATTTTTTTTCTTTTCTTTTTTGTGATTGTCACCGAGATCGATATAAAAGCCATATTGGAGGGAATAACTCAATGTATTATTATCATACTCGAATTTACATTGATTTTCTTCTATTTGGTGAATATTGAATTCATGGTGTTTGTGTGTGCGTGTGTCTGTTTAAATGTACGTTGGTGTGTGTTTAAATGGATGTTTGTGTGTCTTTAAATGTATGTTTGTGTGTGTTTAAATTTGTTTGTGTGCGTTTAGATGTATGTTTGTGCGCGTTTAAATGTATGTTTTGTGTTAAATTTATGTTTTGTGTGTGTTTAAATGTATGTTTGTGTGTGTTTATATGTATGTTTTCGTGCTTGTATCTGTTTAAAGGTATGTTTGTGTGTGAATTGGGGTTTGTTTTTTTTAAATTGTTTAGATGTGTGTGCCTTAAATGTGTGTTGATGTGTGTATGTGTTTTTATGCGGGTGCGTTTGCGTGTGTGTTTAGATTTGTTTGGATATGTGCGTATGAGTGTGGATGTTTGTGAATATTGGTCTGCATTTCTTTTGTTTGTTTATGTGCGGCCGTGTATAAGGGTTAGTTTTCTTTGTCATTCTCAGTCGACGTGGATCTGCGATATTCCCTTGCTGGTTTGTCTATTTTAAGGAACACTATCAACCGATCTCCAACCTCTCCACCCCCCCCCCCCCCCTCCCCCTCCCCCCCCTCCCCCTCCCCGCCGGTTAAAAAGCTCAATATCTTACACTCCCTCCCTTTCCCTTCCCCCCTTTCGCCTTCTTCCTTTCACCTCCTTCCCCTTTTCACTCCCCCTTTCACCTCCTACCTTTCCCCTCTTCCTTTTCACTCCCCCTTTCACCTCCTCCCCTTTCCCCTCCATTTCCCCTCCCCCTTTTTCAGCTTCCCCGCCTCTCCTTTCCCCAAGGTAGAAAAATAATAATTTTCTTTTATCCTTTCCCCTGATCCTTTCGCCACTCCCCCCCCCCCCCCCGCAAAAATATCAACAATCCCCTCCCCCTCCCCTCTCCCTCCCCTCTTCCCTCAATAAAAATCCCTCAACATCCCCCTCCTCCCCATCCGCTTACCCCCTACCCCTCCATCCTATTCCTTCTTGGGTAAAAAGATTATAAGTTTTTCCTAGGATACCTTACTTCTTCCCCTTCCCCTCTCCTCCCCCGCCCCCTGTGCCTTGCCTTCTCCGTCCCTCCCCCTCCTGTTGTACCTCTCTTTATTCTTCCCCTTCCTCTTTGTGCCTTGCCTTCTCTGCTTCCCCTCTCCCCTGTCTGCTTACCCCTTTCCAAACCCCTCCTCTCCCCCCTCTCTTAAGTGTCCGTCCGTCCCCCTACACCCTCTCCTCTCTCTCTTCCTCTCCTCAAACCCCTTCTCCTTCCCCTTCCCCAACCCCCTCCTCTCCTCTCTCTCAGCCTTCCCCTCCCCCAACCCCCATCCTCCTAGCCCTTCCCCATTCCCTAATCCCCCCTCCCCACTCACCCCTCCCCCGGCTTAACAACCCCCTCTCAGCATTCCGTCCACACTGCGCGTTACAGCCCATAGCCGGCTCTTTTACGCGCGTTCTCGTAAGCGGCGGCTGCATCCGGGGCTCGTTCGTGTAAAGGTCCCGGATCCCAGAATGACGTCATCTCGCATTCGAGTCAGCCCAGGCGAAGAAATTATTTTCTTGTGGGTTTTATTTTTTTCCTTTCCGAGAAGAGCGTGGTTGGTGTTCGCAAGGCTGACGTGGTGCTTGGTGTCAGCGGGAGGACTGTCAGCACTGCAGATGCGGTCCTGTGATGTCTCGTGTTGGCCGCCATTGTGGTTCGGGGACGCTTAATGTGTTTCCTCTGCCTGCTGTTTTATTCGACCTTGCTTTTGGTTTTCTTTGTCCTTTTCTTCGCCTTTCTTTGTGGCTTTCTTTATTTGATTTTATACCAGTTTTCTTTTGGTTTATTCTACCATATATCTTTCTTTTTTTCTCTCTCTCTTTTCTCTCTGTTTTTATCGTTTTGTGTTCCTTTTTCTATTTATTTTTGTTTCGCCTTTTTTCTTGTGTGCCTTTGCGTTGTCTTGTTTTTATGATGTTATTTTGTTTATGCAGTGTGGCTGTGTGCGTGAATTTTTACGTTTTTTGTTATTCTCTTCTTTCGTAACATTAGAGTGGATAAGGCTATAAACTGCCCGGAAATACGGACGTACACAGACATGTACATGCTAACATTCATACACAATAACATGCACACGTACACATACACACACGCGCATATAGATAGATAGATAGACAGATAGATGTGTGTGTGTGTGTGTACGTATATGTCTGCGTGTGTGTACAGACAGACCTATCTGGACAAACAGACAGATGGATAGGTAGAGAACAATGAACATATGATTTATATAATTTATCCATTTTACACCTTTTCACACACAAGGGGAAAAAATAATAATGCTGATAAAAAAATAGATAATCTTTGCAAAAAAACACAGAAGGCAAAGCTCAAAACACTCTTAAGATTCAGAAAAGAAAAGAAAAAAGACAACAAGACCTTTTTCGCACACGTAAAAGTTTCTGCTTGAATTGTAGGACGGCGAGCGCGCGTATGGGAGTTCCAATAATTTGAAACGCGAGGGATTCAAATTATTTGGCGGGAATTTCAGTTATCGGGCGGGGGAAATTCCAATTATTCGCCGGGAAATTGAACCATCGAATTTCAAGAAGCGGTTTAAATTTATTGCATATCGGATTGTGTTTTTTGTTCTTGTTTTTGTTCTTGTTTTTTTGTTTTGTTGTTTTTTTCATTGGTATTTCGGCGGCTCTTTGGAAATATTATTTGTTGTATAATTTATGACTTTCATTTATCGTTTCCCGTTATTGTTATTGTTATTGATGCGAAAGTTGTCGTGTGTCGTTATTATTGTTTTTAATATTTGTTGATATTTAGTTTTAATTGTCATTGTTTTTTTTGCTTTTGTGGTCTCTACTAATTGTGGCTTTGGTGGTGTTGCTGTTATCGTCATTAGATAGATGAATGATAGATAGATAGATTGATAGATAAATGAAGATAGAATAGATAGATAATAAATAAATGAAGATAGAATAGATAGATAATAGATAAATGATTGATAGATAGATAGATAAAAGAAGATAGAATATATAGCCAAGCAAGCACGACAAAGGAAAATGGAATGAATGAAGGAAGGAGAGGGAAGAGGAAAATGAGGAAAGGGGAGATAAATAGATTAACTGAAAAAAATGATAGACAAACGAAAGAGGAAAGAAGAGAAAGGGAAGGTAGGAAGAAAGAAAAGTTTGATGGGGAAGGAAAGAAAGAGAGAGAGAGGAGAGAGAGAAGAGAGAGAGAGAGAGAGAGAGAGAGAGAGAGAGAGAGAGAGAGAGAGAGAGAGAGAGAGAGAGAAGAAGAAAGGAGGTTACCGGGGGCGAATAAAAGGGTAAGAGAGAAAGAAAAAGATGCGAGGAAGAAGTAGAAACATGGGGATAAAGGGAAGAAGGGCAGGGTCCGGGGAGGGGGGGAGGAGGCCAGGGTAGACGGAAGAAAATAGAAGGATCCTCAGCTGAGTGATTTAGGATAATGCAATTTCTCGAAACCAATTTCAGCATGAGAGACTGTGTCCTCCCCCCTCCCTTCCCCCTCCCCCTCCCTCCCTCCCCTCTCCCTCCGGCCTCTCCTCCTCTCGTCATCCCATATCCCCTTTTCCTCGAACTTCCTTCTCCCTCTTTCTCTTCCCCTCCATTTCTCCTCTCTTCCCATCTCCTCCCCATAGATATCCCCTCATCCTCATGAATTTTCCCCTTTCCCCCCTACTTCCCTCTTCCCGTAAACCTTCCCCTTCCTCCTTTTCTCCTTCCCTTAAACTTCCCCATCTCCCTACCTCTAAACTTCTCCCTTCTCCCTCCCCCTGACCTCCTCCCCTTCTCCTAAACTTCTCCCATCTCCCTGACCTTCTCCCTCCCCCTCCCCCTCTCCTTCTTCTTCGTTCTTCCTGGAAATGAGTGAGTGAGGGCCGGTTTAATCAGAATCCCATTTTCTTTGACTGAGATTAAGATGAGGGTAATCATAGAAAATGGGAGTTAAGATTTTTTTTCCAAACTATGATGAAGAGGATATTTATGATGGTTATGATGAAGGAGAGAGAGAGAGAGAGAGAGAGAGAGAGAGAGAGAGAGAGAGAGAGAGAGAGAGAGAGAGAGAGAGAGAGAGAGAGAGAGAGAGAGAAGAGAGAAGAAAGAGAGAGAGACGAAGAGACAGCAACAGACACAACGGAGGAAAGGGAAAGAGAAATATAAAGAGAGGAAAGAGGAGGAAGAGGAGAAAGAAGAAGAAAAGAGCCGTTAAAGGCCCTTCTTGAATCGGCCCCGAGATTGTCTTCAACAAGCTCGTCCTTAATGAGTCCCTATTCTTGACGAGAGAGGGGATGGAGGGAGAGAGAGAAAGAGAGAGGTGGAGAGAGAGATAAAATGAAACAGCGGAAATGGGGAGAAAGAGAGAGGGGGAGAGGGGGAAGAAAGAGAGAGATGGAGAGGGGAGAGACAGAGAGCGGAGGGGAAGAGGGACAGAGAGAGAGAGAGAGAACGCGAAGGCGAGCGAGCGAGTTAGAGCAAGTGAGTGAGAGAGAGAGAGAGAGAGAGAGAGAGAGAGAGAGAGAGAGAGAGAGAGAGAGGAGAGAGAGAGAGAGAGAGAGAGAAGAGAGAGAGAGAGAGAGAGAGAGAGAGAGAGAGAGAGAGAGAGAGAGAGAGAGAGAGAGAGGGGGGCATGTGTCACGAGCGGTCCTTGCCTCGTGTGTGAGAGGCATATGAATGAGCAAAGTGTCTTAATGGGGAAGGGGGGGGGGGAGGGAGGGGGCTTTTGGAGGGGTGGGGCAGAGGGAAGGGGGGGAATGCCTTTAATGGGGAGGAAAAGGGGGGGAAGAGGGGAATGTAGGGGAGCTGAGAGTATGGGGGTAGAGGGGGGGGATGAGGGAATCTCTTTAATGGGGAAAGTAAGGGAGAGAGAAGAAAGGGAAGGGTATATTGGAGGTTAAAGAGAGTATGGAGGAAGGGGAGGTTGGGGGGGCGAGGTAGGCGGGGAGGGGGTTAAATAGGAGGAAGGAAGAAAGAAGGTGGGGGATGGTCCAGGGGAGAGGGAAAAGGGAGAAGGGACTGGAATGAGGGGGAAATAGGGAAGCCTGGAGGAGAGGGAGAAAGAGGGGAGAGTGGGGAAATTAGAGGGAGCCGGAAAGGAAGGGACAGAAAGTTTGCAGAAGTAAAAAGGAAAAAAAAGAAGAGATGCCAAACAGGAGAAAGACAACTAACGAAAGAGAAAGCGAAAGGGAAAGGATAAAAGTAGAAAAGCAGATATAAAAGAAAAGGAGAGGAAAAAAGAAAGCACCTTCCTCCTCCTCTTCCCCCTCCCCACCCCTCCCCCTGAAAAAATATGCCCTTTAATTTTTAAAAAATGAATTTGATAATGCTACTGTGACATCAAACGGGAGAAATCTGTGAGGAATACGAGGTCAAAGGTCGGACTCCCCCCCCCCTAAAAAAATCGAAATTTGTAATTCTTCATAGTGAAAGATGTCTGTTGGAAAGAACAGATTATTGTCAAAAAGCTCTACATACATACATAAGCATATGCATTTGTATATGGTATATACTATACACATAGACAAACCGATACATACTTGCTTACATATATTATCTATTTATATTTATACGTGCATACATCTCCCCACATACATACATCGAAACACATTATTATAATTATTATTATCATTATTGTCATCATTATTATTATGATCATTATTATTGCCGTCAATATCATCATCATCTTCCTCAACAATTTGAATACCAATAATATAAAAATAAAAGTAGTAATCTCGATTTAAAAAAATAACGACAAATGACAAAAAATCAATCAATCAATCAATCAATAAAGATTAAAAATGACAACTGACAGTGAGACCGATAGTGAACAATCAATCCCGAATGTACGTATCATTATCAATCACTGCATCGGCGGTTTGAGGCAACTTCCATTCCGAAAAATCGAGGGGATTAAGGGCAAGCGGGCCGATCATTTTCAGAAATTATGCATTTGAAAACAGCACCTGATGCCATGTTTTTTTTTTTTTTTTTTTTTTTTTTTTTTTTGGGGGGGGGGCGTCGTTGAGTTGGGTTGCATTTCTTTTCCTTCTATGTCGCTAGCTATATCTTTTTTGTTTGTTTGTTTGTTTATATGCCTATTTGTCTACCCTTTCTTCTCTGTCTGTGTATCACTGTGTCTGTTTGTTTGTCTGTCGTTCTTACTTATACGTTTATTTGTTTCCTTTTCTATGTCTCTATCTTTGGATTTTTTTTTATTGTATGTCTGTTGAGCCATCTTTCTATCTATATGTCCATAAATCTGTCTGCCTGTCTATCTATCTATCTCTATCTATCTATCTATCTCTCTATCTCTCTCTCTCCTCTCTGCTCTCTCTCTCTCTCTCTCTCTCTCTCTCTCTCTCTCTCGTCTCTCTCTCTCCCTCTCCTTTAGTTTTGTCGCTCTATAAAACTACTCGACACAAGTTAAGAAGTAGGATTCCCAACTTCCTTCGTTCAAAGATTCAAAATAGAAGGGGGGGGGGGGGGGGGGGGGGCGAAGGGAAGAAAAAGGAAGGGGGAGGAGAAGGACGAGGTAGGGGGGGGGGAAGCCGGGAGGGGGTGGAGGATTGAGAAGAGGATGTAAGAGAAAGTTTTTTTTTCTTTTATGTTGCTCTCAAAGGCAATTTTTTCCTCGGGGAAATGGGGGTGGGGGATGGGGGGTAACGGCGAGAGAGGGGGGTTGATAGGAGCGTAAAATCTTCAGTGATTATAACTTTTTTTTCAATTAAATTAACGAAAAGCAAGCTGAAAGATTAAGAAAATGGGGTAAAAAAAAGTTTGGTTTAAAAAGTCGAAGAAAAAAAAGAGAGAATTAATCGTCACATGTTAAAGAGAAGGACATATAAAAGACTAAAAATAACGAAAAAAATACGAATGAACAATAACGATAATAGCGAAAATCAAGAAAGACAATATAGTCTAGCCTAAACGAAGACAGTGTAAGCGAAAAAAAAAACAATTACAATGATAAGAAAAGAATGATTAAAATGCCGAAAAACGTTTATCTCACTACGAGAACAAAATTTTGCTTCTTTGGATAAACTTATCAGAAGAGACATGAGGACAGAAGTAGGGCTTTGAAACTTATCAAACTTGATTGCATTAATCACTCCATGACGTCACGCTTCTTTACACCTTGGGCAAAAGACGAATAATTTTGAATAAACACTAAAAAAAGGAAATATTAAGGGACATATTTAGTATTCTCAGACTTCCTTTCTTTTCACTTTAAACTAAAATGTTTATATAATATATATATATATATATATATATATATATATATATATATATATATATAATATATATAATATATATATATATATATGTATATATATAGATATGTGTGTGTGTGTGTGTGTGTGTGTGTGTGTGTGTGTGTGTGTGTGTGTGTGTGTGTGTGTGTGTGTGTGTGTGTGTGTGTGCACAAAGTATGAAAAGAAACAAAGGGTTAGTATTTGAACTAGATATTTGGCAAAAGACAAGAAACGGGTCAAGACCATTTCATCCTGTGTGTTCAGCCCGAAGAACACTGCATGAGAGTCTGCCTGACGGATTGCCGCGGGTTTTCCTGACCCTCACGCCAGGTCGGCCTCGGTCTTTGAACAGAGAATTTAAACGAAAAAAAGAAGTTTCTTAAATATTGCAAAAAAATTGTCAAGTGATAGTGATGGAGATTCTGTTGGTGAACATTATTATGAGTGGGGTCCTAATGGTGATTTATGATATTGATTGTAATAACGATTGTGGTAGTAAGAGAGTCAATAGAATTGGTGACAGTAATGGCTATAATGGTGATGATAACAGTGAGGATAATATGATCATCATGGACAATTTAATAATGCTGGAAATAGTGATGACAGCTATGATGGTGATACTGATGATAGTGATAATAATTATAATAATGATAATCATTATTATTCTTATTATCATCATTATTGTTATTATTGTTATTATTACTACTATTATCATCATCATTACTATTACTGTTATTATTAATATCATCATCATCATTATTACTATTACTAGTAGTAATAAAGATAATGATAACGATAATGATAATGATGATGGCGATGATGATAATAATGTCAGTTATGATAGTAATGATAATGAAAATACCAATACTAAAAAAATAATGATAATAATTATAAGTAATATTACAAACCTCAACACCACCGCCACGACGATAATAATCACAATAATAATCACAATAATTTTTTATCATCATCATTACTATTATTATGAACCACACAGCTGTTGCCTTACAACTTCCGGCGTCCGAGGGCTTTGGTTGGATCTCGCGAACTCAAAGCTGTCTCCAGAATCCTTCGCCGGGATAAAGCTCCCTTTTTCACAGGGATAAAAGTGTCTCCTTCAGAAGGATAAGATTCTTTGCTGCAGGTGTATGTGTCTTTCTGGGTCTTTCGAGGCTTGGGGATCTTTCTTTTCCTTTCGTTTCTTTTCTCTTTTTTTCTTTTCTTTTTATTTTTTTTTCTGGGGGGGGGGGGGATCCTCTTTGGCTTTCCTTCTTCGGACTCTTACTGTCGCTGGAAGTTTTCCGTTTCACTGCGCGGCTTGGTTGCTGTGCGTCACACACATGCACTCAAACATTTTCGTGTGCACACACACATGCAGCACGTACTCACGCACGCACGCGCGCGCACACAGACACACACACACACACACACACACACACACACACACACACACACACACACACACACACACACACACACACACCACATATATATATATATATATATATATATATATATATATATATATATATATATATATATATTATAATATATATATAATATATATATTTATATATATATATGTATATTCATGTGTATATATACATATGTATATATAAATGTATGTATGTGTGTGGTTGTTTATATGTAGATATATTTATGCTTTTACATATTCATGTGTATGTACATACATGTCTTTATACATCCACACACGCGAACACAAACATTCCACTCGCATCAACCCCTACTCGAGACCCATTAATCTGTCCCCAATACCTTTTGTTTTTTGTCTCCAACATCTGTTCCTGCCCCAATCCCTTCTTGAGTGCGGGTCATCTATCATACCTAATTACCGCTGCTTATCATCCAATTCATATCGTGGGGGGAGACTAAACTGCCATTAATTCCGGGCCACAATAATAACCCAGTAATTAATGGTAAGCTGTTTGCATTAGCTACGGGGCCTGCTTAAGTGTGGTCCTCCTCCGACAGCGATTGAGGAAAAGGTAGTGAAACGTGGATCTTCTTCCCGTAGAGTTTTGTCAGCTGACCCTTAGGCTCGCATATACAGCGATTATGATGATAAAAGGTAGTGATTATTATTGTTATCGCGATTTTTGTTATTATTGTTGTTATTGGTGTTCCTTTTGGCGTTATTACTATCAATGTTACTAATATCATTATCACCATCGATATAATCATTATTATTATTGATATTACGTTTGTTGTATTTGTTGTTCATTTTACCATTATTACTGTTATTTTCATTATCATTATTTTTTCATTATAAATATCATAATTATTATTCTCCTCCTCCTCCTCCTCCTCCCCATCATCATCATCATCATCATCATCATCATCATCATCATTTCAAATTTTCATTTTCATTATCATCATCGTCATCATCATCATCATCGTTCATCATTATCATTATCATCTTTACTATCATTATTATTACAACCTTTACTATTATCATTATCTTTATCATTATCATCATTATCATATTCATTATCATCTTTATTATCATCATTATTAATAACTTTACTATTATCATTATCATAATTATATTTTTTATTGTTATTATCGTTGTTTTCATCATGGTGCTTAGTATTATAATCACCACTTTTATTATTGTTATATAACATTTATTATCATTGTTATGTTCATTGTCTATTATTATCATTTCATTATCATTATTATTATTATTATTATAATTATTAATCATTGTTATTTTTATCATTATTTTTATCATAATTATTATTATCATTATCCTTATTGTTACCGTTATTATCACCATTATCATAATTATCGTAATAACAGTAAAAATAATAATAGTGGAAATAATGGAATGATAATAAGCATTCCTCTCTCGCAATGACAAAACTTTTTCAAATTAAATGCCCGGCAGATCCAGACATTTTGTCTCTGAAAACTTTCTAAACAACAACAGAATCATAATTATCCCCTAACTAAATACAGCGACGAAAGTTTGTCTTCTGTTTGTATTTTGCATAGAGATACGCGAAAAAAATGTGTACAAAAAAAAAAAAGATCAGGAATTTTGCCATTAGGATAAGCATGAGTGATGTCAGGTACGTGGGAGTGTGTGTTTTGTTTGTGTGCGTGTGTGTTGATGTGTGTGTGTGTGCATGTGTATCAATGTGTGCATGAGTCTTAGTGTGTGTTTGTCAGAGTGTATGCGTGTAGTTGTGTGTGTGTGCGTGTGCGTGGTGTGTGTGTGTGTGTGTGTGCGCGCGTGTGCGTGTGTGTGTGTGCAGTGTGTATCTATATGTACTGGTATGGTGTCATTGATGGTCAAATGGTTCATCTAAAGATCTTGTCAGGAGGAGAAAGGCAAAGAAGAGAATTGGGAAAGTAGGAAGAAAAGGAGGGATGAAAAGAGGAGGAAAGGAAGAAGAGAAAGATAAAGGATTCAGGCAATTCAATTCGACGAAGGGTAATGAGGAGACAGGGAAGGGAAGTTGTAATCAGCGGAGAGAGAGGGGAGGGAGGGAGAGAGAGAGAGGGAGAGGAGGGAGGGAGGAAAGAGGGAGAGAGAGAGGAGAGGGAGAGAGAGAGAGAGAGAGAGAGAGAGATGGAGGGGGGAGGGAGAGAGAAGAGGGATGGAGAGAGAGAGAGAATGGGAGGGGGAGAGAAAGGGAGGGAGAGAAGGAGATAGATAGATAGAAAGAGGGAGAGAGAGAAAAGCAAGGGGAGAGAGCGAGAGCAAAAAGAGAGAGAGATAGATAAAGAGGAAAAATGGAAAGATAGAGAAAAAAGGGAGAAAGACAGACAAGCAGAGATATACACAGAGAAAGAAGTATGAATAGTTATTAGAATGATTTCCCAAGATACGCAATTTGAAAAAAATAATGACTTGTTAATCATACATCTTGCCTTATAGAAAATACATTGATGTATTTTTTTCAACGTTTCTCACAATAAACCCAAATGTGGATTGCTGATTTGCATGAAGACGATAAAATCTTTGATGTCTCCATCTTGTATATCTTTTAAGCAACTTGTCATGTAACTTATAATGGAGCATGACAGATATGAAATGGATTCGTTGAAAGTTCCAGAAAATAAAAGATTTTCCTTATATGTGGAAGATGTGTGGCTTAGACTGAGAGATATTAATTTGGTAAAAAATTAACTGAGAGAAAAAATAGAGAGAGAGGGAGGGTGAGTAGCTAAGAGAGAGAGAGAGAGAGAGAGAGAGAGAGAGAGAGAGAGAGAAAGAGAGAGAATAACAGAGAGAGAGATAGAGAGGGAGGGAGAGAGAGAGAGAGAGAGGGAGAGAGAGAGAGAGAGGGAGAGAGAGAAAGAGAGGGAGGGAGAGAGGGAGAGATGGGGGGAAGGAGGTAGAGATAGGAGAATAGGAGAAAGGAGGGGAGAGAAGTAGAGAGAGAGAAAGGAGGATAAAAAACACAAACAGACAGTGAGGGAGAGAGGAGAAAGAAAAAAGAATAGGCAACAGATAGAGAGAGAGAGAGAGAGAGAGAGAGAGAGAGAGAGAGAGAGAGAGAGAGAGAGAGAGAGAGAGAGAGAGAGAGAATAAGAGAGAGAGGCGCAAAGGCAGAGACAAACAAACCGAAAAAAAACAATTATAAGGCAGACGGCAGTAAAAAGAAAAAAATAAATAAATAAGACAGAAACAAAATGACGAGGGAAAATAAACAAAAACCCGAATAACAAAGACGAACAACAAAGTCCCAGAACACACAACCATCACTAATGAATAACACGAGAGTCATGAAGTATTGATAAAGTGCGTGTGAAGAAACCACGAAGGAACATGAAAAGAGGAAAGACCAAGAGAGATGAATAATACATTAGCCGACGTAGGCAACCCAACGCTAAGGTGAAGAAACAGACGTAAATGATAAATCTGAATAAGAGGTTTGTGATGATAATTATGTGTGCGAGGGGAAAGCAGAAGTGATTTTTGGTTGCTAGGATAAATCGAAGGAAAGCTAAAATGGTGATGAGATGAATATATAATTTGTGAATATTTTGTATAGTATATGATACCTGATAAGATGAATATGTAATAGTTTGAATTGATAGAATTTAAGATGAATCATCAGTTTAAGGATTGTTTTTTTTTTTAACTGACAATGAATAACTGAATAACGAAATAAGAGTAGTAAGAACACCATGAAAGCCAAACTTATGTAAATATAACATTAAAACGAAAAGGAAAAAACAGGTAGTTCCGCCATTGTGACTAAGGCGGTTTAAAAAGCTTAGTCTTGTAGTGTCATGCATAAAGAGTTCACTTTGAAGTATAAGAGAAAGAGAGTGAGGGAGAGATAAAGGGAAGGAAAGAGAGAGAGAGAGACAGAGACAGAGAGAGTGAGAGACAGAGACAGACGAGAGAGGGGGGGGGGAGGGAGAGACTCGTTGTTTCATGTATGAAAATAGTTAATCTCGTTAATACTAATTAGACTTATTAAGAAAGGAAGAATATAATAAAGAAAGATGAAAGGAGAAAAAAAAATGATTGTTATTTATCACGCTTACAATACAAAGAGAAGAAGAAGATGAATGAAAGATGGAGAAAGTGGAGGATGTAAAAAGAGGGAGATGGAGAGAATGAGACAAATGGAAAGATGAAGGAAAAGGAAACCGTTATTGAAAGAAAACTAGAGAAATAAGGAAGAGTTAGAATAAAGATGGAGAAGGAGAGAAAGTTGGATTAAGTCAGACAGATACAAAAAGAAAAAGAAGAGATAGAACAGTGATAAAGAAATAAAAACGAAAATAGTAAGAAGTAAACAAACATGCAGAAACAAAAAGAAAAGAAGAGAAAAAAAAAACGAAAAAAAAATTGAGAGAAAGGCAGAAAGAAAGATAAAGAACAGAGATAGAAAAGAACCAAAAACGAGACATCGCCAGTGCCACGACAGGAGTGCCATTGAGTGCCAAAAGAAGGCGCGGAGAGATGGTGAAAAGTGATAAAAATGAACAAGGGAAGAAAAAAGAATACTGATAAAAACGACGATAAAAGACAGGAAGACAAAAGCAATCTGAAGTGAGAACTGATAAGATATCAAGAGAGAGAGGGAGTGATAGATAAAAAGATAAGGAAATGATTGTGATAGTTTCAGATTTATATGTTTGTGTAAAGTGAACGTCATAATGTATCTGTAATGATGTATGTATATTTATATGAACTGGATAAGACTGATGTTAATAACGATGATAATGTTATTGATAGTAATGATCATAGTTCTAATGATGATAATGATTATGGTTATGTTTAGAATGACAACTATGATAATGGTTATATCAGCAAAGTTAACATTGATTTTTAAAAGCCCGTTATTATAGAAAAAATGATGGTTATGTTTAGAATAAAAGCTATAATAATGATTATATCAGTTAATATTGATTTAAAGAAATCCGTTATTATAGAAAAATAATAATCAGTGACATTACATTAATACCCCCACCCTTCCCCACACATACACGCACACCCTCTCTCCAGGCACAAGCATGTACTTACACATAAACATTCTCTCTCTCTCTCTCTCTCTCTCTCTCTCTCTCTCTCTCTCTCTCTCTCTCTTCTCTCCTCTCTCTCTCTCTCTCTCTCTCTCTCTCTCTCTCTCCTCTTTCACACACACACACACAACACACACACACACACACACACACACACACACACACACACACACACACACACACACACACACACACACACACACACACACACACACACACACACACACACACAAACACAAACACATAACACACACATACTCCAGGCACAAGCATGCTCTCACACATACCATAACGCATGCATGGCGGCTCGCATTACATTATTTTGCCGCCAAAACATTCCAGAAGGTTTG
>NW_020868493.1:0-2500 GCF_003789085.1 Penaeus vannamei | reverse complement strand
ACGTACGCTTCCTCTGTTACGTCGACATAACACAGTCTTCATTTTTTTTTATTTTCTTTTTTTGTCTTGCTCTCATTTTTAGCGCTGCTCAAACGGACGGGTATTTCCCTGGGGCCTTTGATGTTCGAATGCCCAAAGAGCCATTTTAGCGCAAAAGCAAAAATCCATGTGATGAATATTTCAGTGAAAAAGTTGAAACGCGACCTGATGGATATTAGTTTTTAAGTACTTGCAACAGAACTGTTAGTGTTTAGTGACACGGGCTTACATATATTATATATATATATATATATAATATATATATATATTATATATATATATATATATATATATATATTATATATATATGTATTATATATATATTATATATATTATATATATATATATATTATATGATGTATATATATACATATATATATATTATATATATATATATTTATTATATATATATTATATATATATAATATATACTATATATATATAATATATTATATATATATATATATGTATATATATATATATATAACATATTATTATATTATATATTATATATATATATATGTATATAATATTATATATACATATATATATACATATATATATTATATATATATATATATATATATATATATATATATAATATATATATTAATTACTATTACATATATATATATATATATATATATATATATTATATATAATAATATATATATACATATTATATATATATATATATATATATATATATATATATATATATATATATATATATATACTCGGGGGTGGGGCAGTATAAATACACACAGCCGTTTAAGGGTTGGTGTGTATGAGTGTATACAGCACGTATATTCAAACATATTTTTGCGTAGGTACCTTTGCAAGTTCGCGAGAGCAACTCAATAGAACCTTTTTTATAAAGCATAAACACAGTTTATTATTCAGTAAACAAAGCGAACAAAGCAGAGCAGAGTAGCCACTGCAGGACACCCTTCTCTCCATTTTCCTTGTCCCATTTTCCAATTACTCTCTCTCTCTCTTCTCTCTCTCTCTCTCTCTCTCTCTCTTCCTCTTCTCTTCTCTCTCTCTCTTCTCTCTCTCTCTCTCTCTCTCTCTCTCTCTCTCTCTCTCTCTCTCTCTCTCTCTCTCTCTCCTCTCTCTCTCTCTCTCTCTCTCTCTCTCTCTCTCTCTCTCTCTCTCTCCTCTCTCTCTCTCTCTCTCTCTCTCTCTCTCTCTCTCTCTCTCTCTCTCTCTTCTCTCTCTCTCTCTCTCTCTCTCTCTCTCTCTTCTCTCTCTCTCTCTCTCTCTCTCTCTCTCTCTCTGTCCCGCCTGTCTCTATCTGTCTCTCTCTCTCTCTCTCTCTTCTTCTCTCTCTTCTCTCTCTTCACCCTGCCTGTCTGTCTGTCTCTCTGTCTCTCTTTCTCTCTGTTCTGTGTCTGTCTCTCTCTCTCTCTTTCTCCTCTTTCTCCGTCTCTGTCACCCTGCCTGTCTGTCTTTCTGCTCGTCTGTCTGATAGATAGATAGATAGATAGATATAGATATATGGATATAGATAGATAGATAGATTATAGATATAGATAGATTATAGATATAGATAGATAGATAGATAGATAAATAGATAGGCAGATAGATACA
This sequence comes from Penaeus vannamei, assembly GCF_003789085.1. Taxonomy (NCBI): domain Eukaryota; kingdom Metazoa; phylum Arthropoda; class Malacostraca; order Decapoda; family Penaeidae; genus Penaeus; species Penaeus vannamei. The sequence goes on along the minus strand of NW_020868493.1, from coordinate 868 downwards.
TATATACATATATATGCATGTATATATGTATATGCATTTTTTATTTTTCTGTGCATCTGCATTTACATTCGCTCTGTACTATATTACAGAGATGTTTTATTTATCCAATTGTGTAAGCATTACTTGTGTTTATTACAGTTAACTTTTTAGCTCACAGTCTATTTCAACGTCACTGTATTATCAATATGAAACAAGTTTTGTTGTATATTAATATCACGGTTTTATTTTTTGCCGAACGATATGAACAGTACAGCTGTATGTAATACGTGCTCGCCTGTTAATTTTCATCTCCCCCCCCCCCATTCTCACTCTTCTCTCTCTCTCACTGTCTGTCTGTTTCCTTTTTTTCTCTCTCTCTATCTGTCTCTATCTCTATATCTCTGTATATATATATATTATATTATATATTATATATATATTATATACTATTATATATAATATATATATATTATATATATGTATGTATATTATATTATATATTATATATATATATTTATACATAATATAATATATATATATATATATATATATATATGTATGTTATATTATATATATTATATATATATATATATATATTTATATATATATATATATATATATATACATATATAATACATAATATTACAATATATTATATATTATAGTTCCCATTCTTATATACATATATATATATATATAAGTATATATACATATAATATATATATCATTATATTAATAATATATTATATAGTATATATAATATATAATTTTTTTGTATGATCAGCGTCTTCGTATTACACATTTATACTTCATTCTCCCTCTTCCTCTCTTTTTAATCGTCTAGTTCCTATCCTTCTTCTCCTCTCTCTCTCTCTCTCTCTCCTCTCTC
>NW_020868492.1:97500-102500 GCF_003789085.1 Penaeus vannamei | reverse complement strand
AGAGGAAGAAAAGTTCCCATTGGCGAAGTTCCACACTCTCACACCTGCGAGAGCGACATGGCCACACTCGCTCTCGCACCTTTACGACCGTAAGAACTCCTGTCGTAACTTTTAATAACTGAGAGGCCGAGGCGATTTACGTGACGGCAAACACTGCTATGGGGCTGCGTCACCGTGCGTGTGCGTGCAATGACTTCTGGGAAACGTATACGGAGATGCACTTCTTTTTCCTAACTTTTTTTCTTTTTGTTTTCAAAATGTATTCATTGTGAAAGACTTTTTTTATTCGTCGCTGAATACTAGTGTGGGAGAAAGAAAATAGATTTATTAGAGGAACTTTACGTTAAAATACTGTATTTTTATGTATTTATTTATAAGAATCAGTACAATATAATATACATTCATACATACATACATATATATATATATGTATATATATATATATATATATATATATATATTATATATATATATATATATATATATATATATATATATATATATATGATATGTGTGTGTGTGTGTGTGTGTGTGTGTGTGTGTGGTGTGGTGTGTGTGTGTGTGTGTGTGTGTGGTGTGTGTGTGTGTGTATGTATGTATGTATGTGTGTATGTATGTATGTATATGTATGGTATGTATGTATGTATGTATGTACTATGTATGCTATAAGAATTTTGTACCCACGTTTAAAGACATTTATTCCTTATTCCCTATTTGGTAGTAGAGAGTCAGAGGAACTATAAGTCAAGAAGATCTATTTTCATTTATAATTCCTCAATAAACTGAATATCAACGTGGTAAAAAACAGAAATAGCAACCAGTACTGATACTAAAATGGAAGATAAAACGTAAAAATGAAGCCAGTACTTTGACGACACAAATGGCGCCAAATCCATGCCTGGTCACCTGGATTCCGGAGTCAGATTTATACGGAGCCAATACACGCTGCATATTCACGGTCTCGTGCATCAACGCCTTCGCAAAATACACTGTTTGCGGAGTAGATAAGATCGAGGATTTGCAGCTCTTGGGGGGGGGGGGAGTCTAAAAGCAGAACAGTGTTTGATTCCGAATATTTTACCTGCAATTTATCTGGTGAGAAATAAAGATACCTGATAGTGTAAGAGTGTATAAGATATGTGATAGTGTAAGAGTGTATAAGGATTGTGTTTATTTACTTAGATTGATATCAGTAGACAGGTGACTATTTGAATATATGTACTAAATATATCGGCATGAGATTAGGTAGACAAATGGATAGGAGGATGGAGGGATAATTATATACAATAATTAGCTAGATAAATAGGAGCATGGTATAAAGGTACATAGAGAGATGCGAATAGAACATAGAAGAAATATCGAAGGGCAGATATAAATATTTATATACCAGCGGATCGAAGGATGAATAATCAATTGGTGTATAAAGAGAAGGACAGGTAAACAAACAGATAAAAATCCAAAGAATGAATTATTAAGTTACACATTATAATTTATTATTGACTGGTTTACAAAACAGCAGGTAGATATACAGGTAAAATATTGATTTGCAGATAGAAGATATGTTATAGATAGGCATAGATCTAAAAAGAAAGGAATTTAGTTCATACAATTATTTATCATAATCACAAGCGCTTTTCTGATAGAAGAAGAAAATAAATGATATTAATCATAAACACCTGAATTTCACATAACACGGTAGTCAAAAATAGAACTAAACTCAACTTAAACATTTCATAAAACTACCGCTTACCATCAAGCCCTATCTCCTTTTTTCCATATTTCAATCAAACTATCCGCCAATAGACATGTAGAAGCACAAATACACATAAGCTTGCACGTACATAACGTACACACATCTCTACACACACACACAAACACGATAGCCCGCCCCGTACGCATTAGATAAAGTTCACTTGGGTTTACTTAGATCAACACTTCTGCGATCTGAAGTACTCGATTTCACTTAGTCTTAAAAAGTCATGGAATTTAAACCATTTGCCGCATCAGTACACATCTACTCGGCAGGTGTAGAAAGCGGGAAAACATGTCGAGTGTTTTTGTGCATCTGAGAAATGATTTGCTTTAAGTGGATTCATGCTTTAATTCATGCTTTTTCTCTCTTCTCTCTCTGCTCTTCTCCTCTCTCTCTCTCTCTCTCTCTCTCTCTCTCTTCTCTCTCTCTCTCTCTTATCTCTCTTAATATACGTTCTCTCTGTCGTCTGTCTTCTTTATCCCTCTCTGTCTGTTTTGTCTCTCTCTCTCTTTCTCTCTTCTCTTTTCTCTCTTGTTTTATTTTCTTTCTCTCTTATCTCTCTCTCTTCTCTCTCTCTCTCTCTCTCTCTCTCTCTCTCTCTCTCTCTCTCTCTCTCTCTCTCTCTCTCTCTCTCTCTCTCTCTTCTCTCTCTGTCTCTCTCTATCCCTCTCTGTCTGTCTTTGTCTCTCTCTCTCTTTCTTCTCTTCTCTTTTCTTCTCTTGTTTTTTATTTTCTTTCTCTCTTATCTTCTCTCTCTCTCTCTCTCTCTCTCTCTCTCTCTCTCTCTCTCTCTCTCTCTCTCTCTCTCTCTCTCTCTCTCTCTCTCTCCCTCCTCTCTCTCTCGGTTAAACTAGCATTCTTGCACACCTGCGTTCAATCCCACGTCCGGCCAGTGAATGTAACCCCCGGTCATTCCTTGCACACAGGGGGAGTTTGGGAGCAAAATAAAACAGACAGTATGTCACAGCAAAGCATATCCAGTATATAACAAATGGAATAAGACTAAATCTCTTTTCTCTCTCTTTCTCTATCATCTCTCTCTCACTCTCTCTCTCTCTTTCTCTCTCTCTCTCTCTCTCTCTCTCTCTCTCTCTCTCTCTCTCTCTCTCTCTCTCTCTCTCTCTCTCTCTCTCTCTCTCTCTCTCTCTTCTCTCTCTCTCTCTCTCTCTCTCTCTCTCTCTCTCTCTCTCTCTCTCCCTCCCTCCCTCCCTCCCTTTCTCATCTCTCAATCTCTCTCTCTCTCTCTTTCTCTGTCTCACTCACTTTCTCCCACTCACTCGTTCGTTGAAGCTCTCGCGTTCAGTCTCTCCCTTTCAAATTTGGATTTAGCTTTTGATGATCCTCTCAGCAATGTTAAAACTCCGAAGCCAATTTAGCCTCGAACAGACGTCGAGTGGAGAGTCGATTTCTTGCAAATGCTGACAAGGACCGGTTCATGTATACGCAGCAGACATGAGCCCGGTACTCGTTCCAGCTAAACACATACACACACACGCACACGCACACACATACACACGGCATACACCTATTACACGCATCACCCACATGCACACACCACCACACACACACACGCACACACACACACACACACGCACGCATACACACACACACACACTCACACACATAGATAAATACATACGCAGGCACCCACGATACACATACATGCATGCCGACACATCCACACACACAGACGCACAAAACACACACGCACACACACACACACACACACACACACACACACACACACATACACACACACCACGCACACACGCACACACAACACATCAAAGTAATACAATAACCATACATAACTATATATATATATATATAATATATATTAATTATTATATATAAAGGCCTATATATATACATGTGATTGATAACTGTACCACACCTCGTGTGTGTGTGTGTGTGTGTGTATGTTGCTGTGTGTGCAGTATAGTATAGTATATATTATATATTATATAATATATTATATATATATTATAAATATATATATATTATTATATATATAAATATAAATATATATACTATATATATATATAGTATATATGTATGTACGTATGTAGTATGTATCTATCTATCTATCCTATCTCTCTATCTATCTATAACTATATACTATATACTAATTACTATATATATATACCTATATATATAAACTATATATATATATACTAATATAAATATACATATATACATTTATATATACATATATATATATATCATTATATATATACATATATATATATTATATATAAATACTATATATATTATATAATATAATTATTATATATATATATATATATATAATATACATATACGTATGACAGCTGTACGAGTGATACATGGAGGAGGGAGAAGAAGGAGAGGAAGAAGACGAAGATCGAGAAAGAGTGTGAAAGAGCCATGTAAGAGAGAGACCATGAGCTGATAGCCTCTGCAAATCTCCCTTGAAAAGAGAAGTGTGTAAAGTCCCAGACTGAATCAATGCCAAGTGTTTGCTTAACAATCTTACTTCTAAAGACTTTGGTTAAACACACATGTGCTTATCAGTAGCCGCGTTGGGTTTTGTCTTTGATCTTCTCTCTCTCTCTCTCTCTCGCTCTCCCTCTCTCTTCTCGCTCTCTTCTCTCTCTCTCTCTCTCTCTCTCTCTCTCTCTCTCTCTCTATCTCTATCTATCTATCTATCTATCTATCTATCTATCTATCTATCTATCTTTCTATCTCTCTCTCTCTCTCTCTCTCTTCTCTCTCTCTCTCTCTCTCTCTCTCTCTCTCTCTCTCTCTCTCTCTCTTTCTGTTTCACGTGTCAGTAAAGGTACATGCTTTTAATTTCATACGAGAGGGAAATTTTGTAATTTAACCGGAACAGAATATTTCTATATTCGGATGAACTGGAAACATATATATATATTTTTTAGTTCTGTTCCATTTCATTTTTCGCGTTACTCCCCTCCTTGAAATACTTCAATAAACTCACTTCAGCATATTAGTAAATCACATCCCTGAATATGTATTTGGTATTAGAAAAAGAGCTGTTTCATCTCCTTTGTTCTCTCTCTCTCTCTCTCTCTCTCTCTCTCTCTCTCTCTCTCTCTCTCTCTCTCTCTCTCTCTCTCTCTCTCTCTCTCTCTCTCTCTCTCTCTCTCTTCTAAATAGAGAAAGAGGGTGGATATGCATAGAGAGTAGATATTTGACTGAAGAAACCTATTCCCCTCCACTATAGAATACATATCATATATTACAC
>NW_020868492.1:87500-90000 GCF_003789085.1 Penaeus vannamei | reverse complement strand
GTGACATGACGATCTGGAAAGCGAAGGAAGTGCAACGAAAATTATAGAAGGGGAAGTTGCTGGATCATCATCTTCCCTGTAGGTGTTGGTGTGTCGCTCATCACCGCCAGATTTTATCATTTACAGTAACAAGCCCTATCATGCTCTCTCTTTTTTTCAGTCACTACAACATTGTTATATATATATATATATGTATATATTTATATATGTATATGTATGTATGTGTGTGTGTGTGTTGTGTCTGTTGTGTGGTGTGTGTACATGCATATATAGATATATATATATATAAATATATATATGTATATATATATATATATATATATGTGTGTGTGTGTGTGTGTGTGTGCGTGTGTTGTGTGTGTTGTGTGCGTGCGTGTGTGTTGTGTGCATGTGTGGATGGTGTGTATGTGTATGTGTGTGTGCGTGTGTGTGTATGTATGTGTTTGTCTGTCTCTGCGCCACTCTCTCCATTCCTCACTCACTCACTCACTCACTCACTCTCTCTCTCTCTTCTCTCTCTCTCTCTCTCTCTCTCTCTCTCTCTCTCTCTCTCTCCTCTCTCTCTCTCTCTCTCTCTCTCTCTCTGAAAACACGGGCCAGTGCAACCTCCCTGCCAAACCCTTCCTTCTGTATTTATTGCATACCGTTAAGGAAACGACCTGAAAACCTGGACAAGTGAGAAAATCTTCGTCTTTACTTTTTGATCTTGTTGAATTCTAATGTGACTCTATAGCGTCGTTGTATTCAGGAAAAGTCCGTAGTACACCTTGTTTTCCAATCTTAGAAGCTAGAAAGGAGAAAAGATATTCAAAGACTTCCTAGAACTTTTTCTTCAGGAGCAGCACATTGTACCAAAAGTGAAAATGGAAGGGAAATCGTCGATAAAAAAAAAAGAAAAGAAAAAAAAGAGAGAATTTAAAGTAAGAGAGGGAAAAATTTGGTGAGTTGTCTCAAAAATACGAGCGCCGAATAATAACCTTCCTCTTTCTTTAAACTGTTATTACTTATAAAATATTGTTATAATTCTAATTAAGATAAAACGGTTACGCAGTATACATATGCAGTATACGTAGGTTATTCTGCAAATATTATTGGCACTATAACATCAATAACAGCATTATTGTTACTTACTATTTACCACTAACAACAACAACTAATGATAATAATCAATAATATTCATGATGAAAAATGATCAAAGATCATAACAATTAAAAATATTGACAATATTTAATAAACAATAAGTGATAACAATAATTAGTATAATAATAATAATAATATGATAATAATATCAACAACAATCAATAAACAATAATTGAAAATACAATAACTAGAAAAGCACTCACACAGAACAGAAACTCCAGCCAAGGTAAGATCACTGATGCCCAATAAAGATAATTACACTTAAAGAATTATACTAAAAATCACCTTTCTCAACCACACAGCTGACGTCCGTAAACATAACCTTATTGGCGCGGTGACAAGTAATAGGGGGTAATGATGCAGTAATTAAAACAAGATCCTGGATCCGGAGCCCAATCCGTATCACCACTAAAAGCGAAAATGGAATCTAATCTCTTCTGAAAAATTTCATAAAATCTATTCAAAATTTTTTTTTTTTTTTTTGTTATTCTGAAAACCAACCAACGAACAAGCTAACCAACGCGACCAAAAAATAACTTGAAAGTTATAATACAAATAATAATAATGATATGATAAAAATAAATAATAATAATAAATAATAATAATAATAATAATAATAATATAAATAATAATAATAATAATAATATAAAATAATAATAATAATAATAATTTGATAATAATGATAATGATAATAATAATAATAATGATAATAATAAATAACAATAATAATACTAATATAATAATAATAATAAAATAATAATATAATGATGATAATAAATAATAGTAAAGAATAACAACAGTAATGGAAATTTATAATGGCTGATAAAGTTAATTATAATAAGTAAGTAAAGTAAATATGTAAATGATTGATGATAATAATTGATAATTATTGATAATAATGGTGATAACGATAACAATAATATAAAATGCTAAAATGGTAATGATAATAATAAATGATAATGACATGACAATAAAAAATAGAACAATAAGTAATGATAAGAATAATAAACCATGGTCATAATGATAATACAAATATAAAACTAAGAAAAAGAGATGATACTACTACTACTAATAACCACTAATGATGATGAATAATAATAATAACAATAATAAAAAAATAATAATAATAATCGCTAAAAATAATAACTATAATTTAATAATAATGATAATGATAATGATAATAACCAACAAAACAAGAACGATATAAATACCAAAATACAAACAAATATGAATAAAATAAATACAGAAATATATACATTACACCGACCCGTTCGGAAGAATTATGCTTCGCTGGACAAAAGAAAGTGTAAGATAAATGTTTTTGGCTTTGTTGGAGGGAACTTTTTTATACTGTCTACAG
>NW_020868492.1:77500-80000 GCF_003789085.1 Penaeus vannamei | reverse complement strand
AGGATCATAGGACCATAAGCCTCGTATCTGATGCACCCGAGGGATTACTTACACGGAGGAGAGAAGGGTGAAGCCTTCTTTTGTGATAACTATAAGGCGCTTACTGCCAGTTTGAGCGGGATTTTGCTCTCCTCCTTTCAGCGCGCTACAAGATGATTTGCCTGAAGTAATTTCATCGAAAACCATATACTTCAAATATCTCGGTGTGTCACAAGAAACGGGGAAAAGATCGTGATTCATCGACATGGCTAACAACTCGCCTATAGACAAATCAAACCCACAAAACAGTAATCAAATGCATTCTAATACGAACATACATTACACCAAAAGCAACGTCGAGACAAAGAATGAATCAGATCCCAGCAGGAAGGCCAAACAAACCTTCCAAGGATTCCTTTCCGCAGACTCCCACTTCCTCCTTCCACACAGTGCCACGAAGCTCTCTGTTCGCAACAAGTGAAGCCCTGGAGACGCTAACACCAGGAGGAGAGGAAGGGTTAGCCAGGCGGAGAATCTGTGTCTGATAAGTCGAGGTGAATGACCCTTCTGGGAGGAGCACCGGGAACTATTAAACCTTGCTCATGTGGTGGAAAATTGTGTTATATTCTTAGTATAGACACGAGAGTCACTAGAAACCCTATGCGTGCTTACTAGGCCAGAATTCTGCCGCAAATAACAATAATGATAATAATATAGAAGATTTAGTTTGCTGCCTGTGTATATACTTTCGAGGAAACTAAACTAGCGAATAATCTAGTTGCATAATAATAATGGTAATACCAGTATTGGTAATGAATTACAATAATTTACATCCATATTCTTAACTGTGAGAAAATTCAGTTAATAAAGCTCATAAATCTAATGGAAATAAAATTCTGAGATATTATAGCAGATTCGCAAGACAAATGCCAAATACTGTTAAGGATTTATACTGCAAAAAGGACAAGAGAAGATGCCAGATTTCTCGATTTTATTCTACTAGTATTCAAAATGCAGAATGTAAAAAAGGTATGAGAATGAATATCTTTACAACACACGAAATATATTTAATCGATTTTGAATATATATATATTCGTCAGAAACACAAGTACATTGTATTTCTGACGAAAATATATTCGAAACCGGTTAAATACATCTCTTGTATTGTGAAGAGATCTCATTCGTACTTTGTTTTCATATATATTCTATTATTATATTATATAACTTTAGTGCCTTGAATGCTGATGCTAAAGTAAAAATCAAGAAGGTTATATGTCAAATTTGGGAAATTCCTAAATAATGGCAGGTTTTTGGTGAGCTGTAAAACAAAGGTATAAACTCATTTAAAAACACAACGAAACAGAGTATGAACACAATAAAAGGCAAAGATCGAAGCAAAATAAGACACACAATAAAGAGTTAGAATTAAAACATAAAAGAATCTAATAAAAAAGCCGACGATTTAATAAGAATACGATAAAATGCCAAACTACGGAACAAACGGATAACACAATAAAGAGCATAAAAAAAACTAAACATAAAAACACACACAATAAAAAAAACTAAAACAAGGCTAAAGAAGCAAAATAAATACTAAGGTTATACCGAGTATGACATTTTCCTTCATATAATCCTTTTCTTTGAATTCTGTGGCCAAGAACATACACCCTATTAGGCTCGGCGGGTCTTGTAACACGGGAAAAAAGTTCAGTTTCAGAGCCTCTTCTGTGGCATGTCTCTAATTCCATTGAATATCCTGGCTCTCCGACACAGCCAAAGCGGAGAGCAGGTGGATGACACGTGTAGCCATTTTATTTATAATGTTTTTTTTTTTTTTATTTCCACTATCCCTCCTATATGATTTATTTTGCTGGTTAAGGTGTCTATATGTCTAAATTGTACAGAGCGTGTATACAGAAGCACAAATAAGAGATACAGATACAGAGTACTATTATCACCCCCACACTACCATTATCATACCACCTCCTACCACCATTATCCCCCCCACCCCCACCACCACTACCATTATCATCCCCCCTACCACCATTATCGCCCCCCCAACCACCACCTACACAACTGCTGTAGTATCAGTTCTCGCTGTCAGCATTCGCCCTAACTTATAAGAGAGACTGGTAGTGTGGTCTCGCTCTGTCGTTGGTAAGGAGCGAAAAGGGAATTCGGAAGTCGAGAGAAAAAAAATCCCATTAAATTTAGTTAACACAATCTCAAAACAATTCAGTTTATTATACAAAGTAAAACAACCTTGGTCTAAGATGTGCGTAAAACAACGAAGACGAAGGCGTTATATTATGAGAAATTATATAACGCTCTAAAAAAATAAAGAGGAACGGACACTAAAGGGAATAGAACCACAAAAGTATGAGCGAAAAAGGTATTCAGAACAAAGTAAAACTACAAGACTCAAATGAAGCATTAAACAATAGCAGAAAATACATAAAGCAATCTGCGTAATACTGAACACATTCAGGAACGTAAAAAAAAGGCGAAGCTTTCGAAGCAA
>NW_020868492.1:55000-60000 GCF_003789085.1 Penaeus vannamei | reverse complement strand
TTTATTAACATTACTATTATCCTTGTCTTCGTCATCTTCGTCATCATCACCATTAGCATCATCATCACCAATATCATCATCATCACCATCTGCATCCTCCTCCTCCTCCTCATCATCATCATTATCATTATCATTGTTGTTTAATCATTATCATTAGTTGTATTAGTATCATCATCATTATTATAGTTTTTGTTTTTATTAGTGATTGAGGTGATTCACCACATTAGTTTCTTCTGCCACTTCTCCTTAAGGCGCAGTAGGCAAGTTTCTTTAAGGTTTGTGATTGGCATCGTGCATTCCACGCTTTATTAAAGCCTTTAATCTCTTTCCAATCCCTTCTCTCTCCTTCTCTGTCATCTCTCTCTCTCTCTCTCTCTCTCTCTCTCTCTCTCTCTCTCTCTCTCTCTCTCTCTCTATCTATCTATCTATCTATCTATCTATCTATCTATCTATTTATCTATCTATCTATCTATCTCGCTCTCGCTCTCGCTCTCTTTATCTCCCTCTCTCTCTCTCTCTCTCTCTCTCTCTCTCTCTCTCTCTCTCTCTCTCTCTCTCTCTCTCTCTCTCTCTCTCTCTCTCTCTCTCTCTCTCTCTCTCTCTCCATCTATCTATCACTCTTTCTCTCTTTCATTTTCTCTATCTATCTATCTATTTCCCCCCTCCTTCCTTCCTCTCTCTCTCTCCCACTTTCACTATCTCCCTCTCCCTTTCCCTCTCCCTCTCCCTTCATTTGACCTGCATCCCTTTCTCTAGCTTTCTTTCAGCCTTATCCTATAGAGTTCCCCTCTCTCCTCCTTCTATATGACTCCTTTCAATTCCCTCTTCTCCTATTGCACATTCCACCCAGGTAGACATTTATTATTTCCTCTTTTCTACTTGTTTTGTCTTATTTTTTCCTACGTTTTCTTCTTCTTCTTCTACGTCTTTCTCTTCTTCTTCTCCATCTTTTTCTTCTCCGTCTTCTTCTTTTTCTTCTTCTTTTTCTTCTTCTTCTTTTCTTCCTCTTCTTTCTTCTTCTTCTTCTTTTCTTTTCTTCTTTTTCTTCTTCTCTTTTTCTCCGTCTTTTCTTCTTCCTCTTCATTTCCGTTTTCTTCTTCTCCCTTTTCTTTATCTTTCTACTATACTTCTTCAAGAAAACCCGGTGTAGAAGACGACGTTACGAACCTCTTAATTAACTTCCTGGAATTTTAGACTCTTCGGGTTTCCTGTAAGGAGAGCCAGAGGTCTTTCGCTTCGCCTCGCGGGTGGTGGTTAGGTCTGTCTGTGTGTGTGTCTGTCTGTGTGTGTGTCTGTGTGTGTGTGTCTGTGTCTGTGTGTCTGTGTGTCTGTCTGTGTCTGTCTGTGTGTCTGTCTGTGTGTCTGTCTGTGTGTGTGTGTGTGTCTGTGTGTGTGTGTGTCTGTGTGTGTGTGTCTGTGTGTGTGTGTGTCTGTGTGTGTCTGTCTGTGTCTGTCTGTCTGTCTGCGTGTATGTAGATAGTTGGTTGGTCTGTCTGTCTGTCTGACTGTGTGTCTGTCTCTCTTGTGTCTGTCTGTTAGTTAGTAATTGGTTAGGTCTGTCTGTGTGTCTGTCTGTCTGTGAGTCTGTCTGTCTTTGTGTCTGTCTGTCTGTCTGCGTGTCTGTTAGATAGTTGGTTTGTCTGTGTGTCTGTCTGACTGTGTGTTGTTGTCTCTCTTTGTGTCTGTCTGTTAGTTAGTTAATTGGTTAGGTCTGTCTGTGTGTCTGTCTGTCTGTGTGTCTGTCTGTGTGTCTGTTAGATAGTTGGTTAGGTTTGTCTGTCTGCCTGTCTGTCTGTTAGATAGTTAGTGTTAGGTCTGTCTGTCTGTCTGACTGTGTGTCTGTCTCTCTTTGTGTCTGTCTGTTAGTTAGTTAATTGGTTAGGTCTGTCTGTCTGTCTGTGTGTCAGTTAGATAGTTAGTTAGGTCTGTGTGTCTGTCTGTCGCATGGAGGACGGCTAGACCTATAGATGTTTATTCTTTCTTATGAGTGCACATACATACTTAGATCTATGCAAACATGTACGTGCACACACACACACACACACACACACACACACACAACACACACACACACACACACACACACACACACACACACACACACACATACACACACACACACACACACACACACACACACACACACACACACACACACACACACACACACACACACACACACACACACACACACACACACACACACACACACACACACACACACACACACACACACACACACAACACACACTTACACTCACTTACATCGGCGGCGCTTAAACATGTTGGAAAAAATCACCCCCTCCCCCCCCCCCCCACACACACACACACACAAACAAAACCACCCGCTGTTTTGCTGCCAAACCACGGTCAGTAAAATGTCTTTGGATGAAGCTTTATATTCCTGTTTCTCGAATTCGCTCCCTTTGTTTCGAACAGTTCGAGTCTCGGAATGGCGAATGAGGCAGCGTATGATTTTTCCCTTGCGAGATTCAAGATTTATTTTCATTTAAATGGGTATCTGGTTATTATTATCATTTTCTTTGATTATTAGATTCATTACTTTTAATAACCTCTCCTTTTTTTAAATAATTAATTTTCATGGTATTGGACTCCTATACAACTCTTCCACGAATCTTGTAATTGAAATTTTATTTTACGGTTTTCTGAACTTTAATTCCTTTATAAATAACTTCAATCGTAAACACCCTGATGAAGTTATTAGTTACATGGGTTTGACTTGACTTAATATATTCTGATATTATTTTCTCTTTCTATTTACGACCTGCCACGCCACAACCTTCACCTTTGATTTTGCTAATTAATTAACAAAGGTCCAATGGTCCAATGAGGAGGCGAGTGATCGTGTGCTTTGTTCTAGTTTTTTACTTTATTTTGATTTAATCAAGGATGTTTTTACTTCACTATTGTTTTAGTTCCAGCGTTCCTTGTGTCATTTTTGTGTTTGGTTTTGTATTTTTTTTATTGCTATCTATTATTAATTAAGAGGATGACATGTATTTACGGGTATATATAAACCAGTTGCGAATAAAACTTGACCGGAAATTGTCTCTAAACCTGGCCTTTTAGTGCATCCCATGGACTACCCTCCTGCTGTAGCGACGCTGGAGAAAGAAAAGGCTGTGTTTGGATTGTTCACATGTACAAAAGGAACTGCTGGACCTGTTATTCATTGTTTACGATCTCTTGTGTATTTTAGATTGGCAAACGCTAGCCAGAGATGCCCCATCTTTTGATTGAAGTCCGTCCTGAAGTTTATTCCATCTTTTCAGGTCGGGGATTCAATTTGAACTTTCTAGACATTAGCAACAGCGCTTTCGTTTTACGTCGGAAGGGAAACACACACGCGCACACACACACGCACACACACACCACACACACACACACACACACGCACAACACACACACACACACACACACACACACACACACACACACACACACACACACACACATACACATACATTGCTTACTTTCTTTGTCCATCTATCGTCCAGTCTCTTGTTTATATGACCTGGCTATTGCCATTTCTTTTTTATTGCTCCAAAGTATATCTTCCACTGATCCATGACACCCTCATCCGATCTCCATTCCTCCCTGGGCACTTACTAGTTTCCTCTCCATTAATTTGGTCTTAACGTTTCTGATCCATATGTCATACCTGGGAGGAGCCATTGCTTACAAAAAAAGAAAAAAAAAAAAAACATAATAGCAAGGAACTGTGTTTATCGAAGGCGCTTCAGTCTATATGTGTTTGTCTTTATGAGGTATCCTCTCTCTCTCTCTCTCTCTCTCTCTCTCTCTCTCTCTCTCTCTCTCTCTCTCTCTCTCTCTCTCTCTCTCTCTCTCTCTCTCTCTCTCTCTCTCTCTCTCTCTTCTCTCTCTCTCTCTTCTCTCTCCTCTCTCTCTCTCTCTCTCTCTCTCTCTCTCTCTCTCTCCTCTCTCTCTCTCTCTTCTCTCTATATATATATATATATATTATATATATATATATATATATATATATATATATATATATAATATATATATATATAATATATATATATATATATATATATATATATATATATATATATATATATATATATATATATATATATATATATAAATCCGTCCACTTACATCTAATACAGAGTGTCCCAACCAAGGGCGCTCGCACCGCCTGGGGGCGTGAGATAGCATTTCAAGGGGCGCGAAAAGTGTCCATCTTGAAGACAAACAATGAATCTATTTATTACTTATAATCAAGGAACCGGAAGAAAAGACATTTAATTGAAAATCTATTTATATAAACGTTTCAAAGCTAGTTCTGATTTTTTTTTTTTAGGGTTTATTCCAATTATCCGGAACGTTTTCTTGTCCATATGTTTGATTTTTGTTAACACAATAGAAAAATGAAAAATAATATTTTTCTTTTGTCGATCAAATTTAGTATAAATTCACCTCATTTATCCTTTAATAAGCTATAAATTTAAAGAGGGTGCGAGGACACAGTAAAATTTTCTAAGGGGTGCGAGCATAAAAAAGGTTGGAAACCACTGCTCTAACACTTCTCATTATACATATATCTGTTCAACACAAGCACAAACACAATCACGTGAACACAAAAATAAAAATGAAACTAGCCACAATAAGAATTGAAAATGATCGTTCTCATTGAGACTAGTTTCATTTTCATATCTGTTCAAATTTAACCCTACTGTTGAACATAATTAGGCCTTTTCCTGCTCATTTTTGAGATCCTTTCTATATCATCTTTTATGCATCAAGATAATTGTTGCATTTTTCCAGGCTTTCGGAGTTTTGCCGTTGGTAAATAGAGCATTTGTTGAAAAAATTGCCTAGTTACAGTGTTGCAATTTCTCCCGCATTCATTATTAGGTCGTCTTCTCTTGGTGCTATCGTCTTCTCCATTTCATAAGCGCTATTTCTAGTCTATTTTCTGTAGCTGTTCGTATAGAGTAAAAATACGTCTGTAA
>NW_020868492.1:32500-37500 GCF_003789085.1 Penaeus vannamei | reverse complement strand
AAAGGAGACAGAGCATTTTTTTTCTTTTCTTTTCTGGTAACAGTCGTGTACAATCCCTCACTTTTGTTTTATTCCGGACAGTTGTTCAGTTGTCAGAGGATGATTGACAGCTTGGTTATGCCTTTATAAAATTGGAACGAGAGGAAGAGGAAAAATGAATGGAAACCTACCATATATTCCCTTTATATGGTAAGGTGCCAGATATGACGATTTAGTGGAAGTCCTTATCGTTTATAGTATTTAATAAGAATGTTTTAGCGATTATATATATATATATATATATATATATATATATATATATATATATATATTTTATATATTTTTTTTTTTTTTTTTTTTTTTTTTTTTTTTTTTTTTTTTTTTTTGAGAACATGCTTGTGAATTCGACCCTTGTAACTTATTGTGTACTGGATGTGACTGATAATTCGATAATTTCGTACTAATTGCCGCCGGAATTATCGAACACATTCCAGAGTTCACTTCTAATTTCATCGAATGTAGATCATACTTGAAACTAAAAGTAGTGATACATCCTACGTCAAATATAAAAAAAAAAAATAATTTTTTTGTTGGGAGGGTTTCAAGGTTCATAGTTTACACTGTCAGTATAGACATTTGAACCAAGCTGAGATTTAGCAGTTCATTTCCTTTATAACAGATCGGAGACGAAATTCATATGTGACAGTCTAATAAAAGATTGTCGAGATTTTACCTTAACATACTTCTGTGTCGATGTTTAGATCCGAAAGAAAATGGAGACTGTTGAGAGCAGCTTTGGAAATAGAAAATAAAACAAAAGTTGAAATACTAATTAAGTGGTGTTTATTGGGTTTGGGCGGGACACTAAAGAACGCTTTTTCGTTTCCATGGAAAAATACACGTTATAACTACTTAGGTCTTGAAGATTTATTGCTCTATATGGAGATTCCCGGAATATTTTGGGGCCTTTTGTAGGGCCCTTTAGCCAAGATGTATCCGAAAATCGTGCGCGTTTCGGGATGTGAACGAAAATCGTTTTTCGGGATGTGAACGAAAATCGTGCGCGTTTTTCATTCCTTAATTTTTTTTCAATTCCTTTTCTAAACTCTTGTTGTTGTTGTTTTTCTTAAAAGTTTTCAAACAACTTTCTGATTTTCGACTTTCTTCAATTTTTAGCAACAAGTTTTGCTCGGATTTTCCATCTTATCTCAGTGCTACTGTCTTCCTCTTCAACCCCTAATTCCGGTGCTCCCAAATTAATTGGATTTGAAGGAGAAAGAGAGAAAGAAAAAAACAAGGAGGTTTTGCTATCTGTGGTAGAATTACCACACGCACCCACAAAATGTATGGGGAGTTTAAAACAGCCTTAGAAATACAGTAAATAATAATAATAATAATAATAATAATGATAATAATAACAATAATAATAATAATAATAATAACAATGAAATAAGGATAATAACATAATGATAATAATATTTGGTAATGATAATAATAATAATGACAATAATAATAATAATCACCATTACTAATTATAATTACTATTATTATCATGAGTATTATTATTATTTTATTATTGTTGTTATTATTATTATTATCATTATTATTATGATGACCATTATTATTATTACTATTATTATTATCCTTATTATCCTTATTATCATTATTATCCTTATTATCAGTATTATCGTTATTATTATTATTATTATCATCATTATTATTATTGCTGTTGTTATTATTATTATCATTATTGTTAAATTTATTTGTAATTATATTTATTTATCAATGCATACTCAAGGCAAACGGTATAAATGATTAAGTTCAGGCTTATCAATATTTATGCAACAAATTATCCCTGAATGGTTACAGAAAATAATGAAACCTGATAGCGGTTCCCTTAGATTTACAATACAATTCGAAAATGGCACTTGGCAACTCAGGGAGCGAGGGAGAGATGCCATCATTTCCAATACTTCCAATATACACAGTACGGTTTCTTACCCTAATGCATAAGAAAATTTTGATCTTTGTGAAAGACGTTGTTTATGAATGCACGTATTCTTGCCTTTACCAGATGATGTTCTATATGATTTTCTACATTGTAAATAATACTGTCTTTATAATGACGATGAAAAGAACGAGAGAGCGGACTTACAGAAGAGAAGAAAACGAAAGAAAGAGGAGAGTACAGACTGAAAGGAGAAGAAAGACATAAAGAAAGAAAAGAAAAAAACGGCACATCTGAATGCTAAAGAAAGAAAGAAGAAAGGACGGCAGAAAACTGACAGAAAGACGGAAGAAAAGAAAAAAAAAAATCTGAATGCTAAAAAAAAGAAAAAAGAAGAAAGGACAAAAAAAAAAGCAAAATTGAAGAAAGGAAGCTAATAAAAGATAAAAAACAGAGCACATCTGAATGCTAAAGAAAAGAAGAAAGAAGAAAGGACGGCAATAAAAAAAATAAAAAAATAAAAAAAACAGAGCAAAATTGAAGAAAGGAAGCTAATAAAAATTAGAAAAAAAACAGAGTAAAATTGAGGAAGAGGATGACTTGAGCGAGAAGCAAAGCCGAAAGACTGCCTTGATACCCCGCCTTGATGCCTCTTGCTCGACTCCCTCCAGATGCACGTTGAGCTTCACGCTTCGCTCTCCTTAAGGGCCGACGGGAGCCGAGCGGGAGATGGAGGCGACAGCGAGCCTTTTAGCGAACGATTCCGCGTACGTAATAGGAGCTTGCGAATTCCCTTTCCCCTTCAATTCTTCCGTATTTGCCTCCTTCTTTCCCCCTTATCTTTCTTTTCTTCTCTCCCCCTTCTTCTTTCCTCGTATCTCCCTTTTTCTCTCTTTTCTTCTCTTCCTCTTCTTCTTTCCTCGTATTTCCTTTTTTCTCTCTTTTCTTCTCTCCCTCTTCTTCTTTCCTCGTATCTCCCCTTTTTTTTTCTTTTCTTCTCTCCCTCTTCTTCTTTCATCGTATCTCCCCTTTTTCTCTCTTTTCTTCTCTTTCTTCTTTCCTGCATTCCAGTTTTATCTTTTGTTCCCTTTTCCCCCTTTCTCTCTCCTTTATTTTCTTCTTCTACCTCTCTCCCGTCTTCACTATCTCTCTTCTCCTGTCCCTCCTTTCCTTACCTCTTTCCTTCTTCTCTTCTTCTTCCTTCCGCATCTCCTCTCTCTTTTTCCTCCTCCCTCTCTCTCTCTACACCTTTCTCCTTTTCACACTTCCCCTCCCTTTTACCCCTCCCCCTTTCCCTCTTCCCGTCCCATTCCCACTTTCCCACTTCCCTTTCTTCTTCCCCTCCTTCACCCCTCTTTACCTCCCACTCTCCCCTCCTCCTTCCCCTCCTAACCCCCTTTACCTCCCACTTCCCCTCTCCCCTCCTCTCTTCCCCTCCCCTCAACCTCTTCTTCCTACTTCCCTCTTCCCCTCTCTTTCCCCTCCCTCAACCCTCTTTACCTCCCACTTCCCCTCTCCCCCTTCTCTTCTCCCCTCTCTTCCCTCACCCTCTCCCCCTCCTCTCTTCCCCTCCCCTCAACCTCTTCTAACCTCCTACCTCCCCCTCTCCCCCTCCTCTCTTCCCCTCCCCTCACCCCTCTTTACTTCCACTTCCCTCTCCCCCCCTCTCTCCCCCTCCCCTCCCCTCTTTAACTTCCCTCTCCCCTCCTCTCTCCCCTCCCTCACCCCCTTTACCTCCCACTTCCCCTCTCTCCCTCCTCTCTCTCCTCCCCTTCCCCTCCTCTCTTCCCTCTCCCCCTCCTCTCTTCCCTCTCCCCTCCTCTCTTCCCTCTCAACCCCTTTACCTCCCACTTTCCCTCTCCTCCCCTCACCCCTCTTTAACCTCCCACTTCCCTCCCCTCCCTCTTCCCACCCCTCAACCCTTTACCTTCCCCCTCTCTCTTCCCCTCCCCTCAACCCTCTTTACCTCCCACTTCCCCTCTCCCCTCCTCTCTTCCCTCCCTCAACCCCTTTACCTCCACTTCTCCTTCCCCCTCCTCTCTCCCTCCCTCTCCCCCTCCTCTCTTCCCTCCCTCAACCCCTTTTACCTCCCCACTTTCCCCTCTCCCCCTCCCTCTTTCCCCTCCCCCTACCCCCTTACTCCCACTTTCCCCTCTCCCCCTCCTCTCTCCCCTCCCCTCAACCCCCTTACCTCCCACTTCCCCTCTCCCCCTCCTCTCTTCCCCTCCCCTCAACCTCTTTACCTCCCACTTCCCCTCTCCCCCTCCTCTCTCCCCCTCCCTCCCTCCTCTTCTACCTCCTACTTCCCCTCTCCCCCTCCTCTCTTCCCCTCCCCTCAACCCTTTACCCTCCCACTTCCCCTCCTCTCTTCCCCTCCCCTCACCCCTCTTTTACCTCCCACTCCCCTCCCCCTCTCTCTTCCCCTCCCCTCACCCTCTTTACCTCCCACTTCCCTCTCCCTCCTCTCTTCCCCTCCCCTCAACCCCTTTACCTCCCACTTCCCCTCTCCCCCTCCTCTCTTCCCCTCCCCTCAACCTCTTCACCTCCTACTTCCCCTCTCCCCCTCCTCTCTTCCCCTCCCCTCAACCCCCTTTACCTCCCACTTCCCTCTCCCCCTCCTCTCTTCCCCTCCCCTCAACCCCCTTTACCTCCCACTTCCCCTCTCCCCCTCCTCTCTTCCCCTCCCCTCAACCTCTTCTACCTCCCACTTCCCCTCTCCCCCTCCTCTCTTCCCCTCCCCTCAACCCCCTTTACCTCCCACTTCCCCTCTCCCCCCTCCTCTCTTCCCCTCCCCTCAACCCTCTTTTACCTCCCACTTCCCCTCTCCCCCTCCTCTCTTCCCTCCCTTCAACCGCTTCTTTACCTCCCACTTCCCCTCTCCCCCTCCTCTCTTCCCCTCCCCTTCTCCTTAACCTCTAAACGCCTCAACCTCTCAGGTCTATCCATGCCCACTATCCCCTCATTACCGTACCCTCCACTCTCCTTCGCCTCCCCCCCACCCTCTTCTACCTCCTACTTCCCCTCTCCCCTCCTTCTTCCCCCTCCCCCTTCAACCCCCTTTACCTCCCACTTT
>NW_020868492.1:10000-22500 GCF_003789085.1 Penaeus vannamei | reverse complement strand
CTTCCCCGACCCCGCCGGTTCTCATCGGCAGCGTGTCCCGAGGGTCGAGGCCGGGAGGATTTGCGACAGGCGGTGGGGAGTACGTGGCACAGTCTGTGTCAGAGTGAATTTCGTAAATTTTTCTTGATTTAAAGCGTTGATTGATATTCGCTTTGCATTAAGTGGAGTGAGTGTTTAACCAAACCGATGGAATGGATATGTAAAGTACTCTAATTACAAAATAATAAAGGAATTCCGTTGAGAATAACTACAACTTTAATGCCACGGTTAATGTACCTATTAGTACCCAAGTACTAATACTGATAATGAGCACATATCAAATTGCCATTTCAAAGGCTCGATTATAAAAGTGGTACAGAATGAAATAAGAGATCTTTAAAAAAAAGACACCAATGAATCATTTATTAGACTCAGATTTCAATTTACACAATTGGAGAATAATTCCTTCAGGAAATTATTTTTTCTACAGGAAAGTTTTTTACCTTTTCATAATGTGATAATGGAGGTTTCAAACGTAATGTACCTGTAGTTTTAGCAGTAAAAAAAATGCATTGTGTATACAAAACGTCATGCATATATACACACATACAATCAGTCACAGGCGCACACAATAGCGTCTTCACATAAATGAAATGAAACGCATGACAAAGCACAGCTGCAGTGAAAGGGACCGCAGATAACAACGCTGTGGTTACATGACGGTGTAGGAAGGGAAGATGTGAAGGAATAACTAAGCACTGATATGGAATTGACGCGTTTCAGCACAACATGCCAGTTCCTTCTGTTGCATCGGGAAAACGTTCAATATCATGTATGCCATTTGTACTGCGATTATGAGGAAATGAGGAAATCCCTTTTATGAATATGAGGAATATGAGGAAATGAGGAAATCGTTTTTCACATTTAGACTTTTCTGACTGGACTTAATTTTTTTTCTTCTCATTTCACGTACATATTCGTATATAGGGTTTATGGGATGGTCACGATGAAGGTCATTCATACTGCCCCCTTCCTTCCAATCTTGTCACAATTTACTCTTTTCAAATCTCCGTCTTACTACCAGCTGAGTCTATCCTCGCTCAGAATGTAAGTATGGAATTACTCCTCGCAACATCTCAAATACAGGTAAGAGGCAAGAGGTAAATAATCACTGCCTTCTCTCACTCTGAAGCATGTAATATTAACTTCTCTCTGTCTGCATGTCTGCCTGTCTGTCTGTCTGTCTGTGTGTCTGTCTCCTCTCGTCTCTCTCTCTCTCTCTCTCTCTCTCTCTCTCTCTCGCTCTCTCTCTCTCTCTCTCTCTCTCTCTGTATCTCTCTCTCTCTCTTCTCTCTCTCTCTGCTCTCTCTCTCTATCTACTACTCTATCTATCTAGCTCATCTATCCTATCTATCTATCTATTCTATCTCTCTCCGTCTCTCTCTCTGTCTCCTCCTATCTATCTCTCCTCTCTCTCTCTCTCTGTCATATATATATATACTATACATCATAATTATACTATATATATATATATATATAATATAGTTATATATATATGTATATATATATATATATATATATATATATATTACTATATATATATAATATATATATAATATATATATTACTATATATATATATATATATGTACACACATGTATATATATATATATACTATAATATATATATATATATATATATACTAATATATATATTATATATACATATATATACATATATATATATATATATATATATATATATATATATTATATATATAATATATATATATATATATTATATATGTAGTATATATTACTCTTTCTCTCTCTCTCAGCTCTCTCTCTCTTTCTCCTTCTCCTCTCTCTCTCTCTCTCTCTCTCTCTCTCTCTCTTCTCTCTCTCCTCTCTCCTCTCTCTCTCTCTCTCTCTCTCTCTCTCTCTCTCTCTCTCTCTCTGAGATCTGATCAACTACGAATCGCTCGAGCAGTGAGCATTCGGGCTCCTACAACTCCGCCGGAAGAGAATCCCGGGAGAAGATCCACGTCATTTGGTCCGATTTCGGTGCAAAATCCGTGGAATCCAGAGCGAAGGGCTCGGCCGAAGCAGCTGAGGATCTGAAGGGTTACAGAGGGAGAGGATTCGCGGCTGAGTTCACGGAGAGTTTACTGTGGGTGTGGCCGTGGTTGACATTCTTTTTCTTTTCTTTTCTTTTCCTTTATCTATCTATTTATTGATGAGACTGGATATCTTCACAATGCAAGAGATATGTATATATGAATACATCTCTACATACGTATATATAAAGATGTATATATAAATATACATATAGATGTATATATGAGACGATATATACACGTCTCCAGATTCATACCTTTTCTACATTTGTCAAAATGGATACGGTTTATCTATTTATCTATTTATTTGGTATATATTTTGTTTTTGTTTTTATGCTTATGTTGTGTATGTCCGTTTTGAATGGGTCAGTATGTTCGTAAAATGTGATATTATAATTTCAAATGTGTTAAAAGCATTTGTTTCTGTCTATGGCGTCCTTGCCTTGAGGTCCTGTCTCCATAATTCCTTCAAGGGAGTTCTGTTGAGCAGGAAATTAGCTTGTATCCCGTGCGCGTAGAAATTCCCTTTCACACACCCTCTCTCTCTCTCTCTCTCTCTCTCTCTCTCTCTCTCTCTCTCTCTCTCTCTCTCTCTCTCTCTCTCTCTCTTCTCTCTCTCTGCTCTCTCTCTCTCTCTCTCTCTTTCGCTCTCGCTCTCGCTCTCTCTTCTCTGCTCCGCTCGATGATCTCTCAGACTCGACTCCACATCTCTCACTCTCTCTCTCTCCTCTCTCTCTCTCTCTCTCTCTCTCTCTCTCTCTTCTCTCTATCTCTATAATATATATATATATATATATATATATAATATATATATTATATATATATATATAATGTATGTATGTATGTATATATCTTTCTCTTCCAGATGGGAGAGGAATTGTATACAGCGAAAAAATGAAGGTTGAAGTGTAAAAAATTATATAACAACAGAGAGAATGAAGAAAGGAAAAAATAACAGGGAGGAAGAGACAAAGAGCACACACACACACACAGCACACACCACTACACACACACACACACAACACACACACACACACACACACACACACACACACACACACACACCACACACACACACACACTCACATCACAACACTCACACACGCACCACACACACACAGAAAGAGAGAGAGAGAGAGGCAAAGAGAGAGAGAGAAAGAGAGAAGCGTTTCTCCTAAGATACCGTTATTTATAGCCCACATTCTCTCCATCATTCTACATGTTTGATAAATGTCGTTTAGCTAAGAATGAAAAATGACATCGATGTTTCAAAATGCACAACCCAAGTTCCGCAGCTTTGGAGTATCTCTCACTGCCTTCCAGAGTAAAGCTCATTGATCACAAATAATTCAAGAAATGTATACAAGATGATGTGAATATAAAAAAAAAAAATTTGGTTTCTAATATATCTGGATCTATATCTACATATCCATCTGTTCCTCTGTTCTTTCTAATTTACACTAACACACACACACACACACACACACACACACACAACACACACACACACACACACACACACACACACACACACACACATATGATATATATATATATATATATATATAATATATATTATATATATATATATATATATATATATATATATATATATATATACATATACATATATATATATATATATATATATATATATATATATATATACATATAATTATATATATATATATATATATGAATAGTATATATATAAACTCATATATAGACAAATGGGAAGGACAGAAAGGACAGAAAAAAACGCGATTTCAAAACTGCAAAGTAATTTCACCTCCATTTCCCTTCACACGCTCCTCCAAACTCAAATCTCTTCCCTGTGCAATTGCGCTGATCAGCCCGAGTGCCGTGAGAGCGATGCCCTATCCATTACGGAGGAGATAAAATAGCGTTTCCAGGAAAATCCCTTATCCTGTTTGTTGTGTGCATAAGAGGGAGAATAAAGAAAGCGTGATGGAATGAATAGAGGGCAACAATGGGAGAGGGAGAACCGAAGAGAGAGAGAGAGGGAATATACTAGAATATAATATAATAGAGACGAGAAATAGAAGCAGAAAGAGAGAGAGAAGAGAGAGAGAGATAGAGAGAGAGAGAGAGAGAGAGAGAGAGAGAGAGAGAGAGAGAGAGAGAGGCAGAGACAGAAGAGAGAGGCAGAGAGAAGAGACAAGAGGACCAGAGAGAGAGAGAGAGAACTAGAGAGAGGAGAGAGGCAGAGACAGAAGAGAGGCAGAGAGAGAAGAGAGAGACAGGAGACAGAGAGAGAGAGAGACTAGAGAGAGAGAGACTAGACACAGCACACACACACACCACACAACACAGAGAAAGAGAGAGAGAGAGTGACAGACACACAGAGACGCGACAGACAGAACAGATGAGAGAGACAGAGACACAGAGAGAGAGAGCAGACAGACAGACAGACAGATAGAGAAAGTGAAACAGACGGACAGAGGATGTGAGAGTGAGAACGAGAGAAGGACAGAAACTGAACGGCTGATTGCCCCTAATTTGCTAGCACAAAGACAAACAAACAAACAAATCTCACAAACAGACATATAAACCGACAAAGAAATACAAACAGACCCAACACCTAAACTTCAACGGAAACAAAATTTCTCCGAATACGCTGCAAGGTCGAACGCTCTTGCAATATCCAGTAAGTTTCTCCAATGCCCTCCGCATCTCTATGATTCATCACGCAGGCAAGTTTCCTAATTCACCCGCATGCTGTGTTGTTTTTTTTCCCCTTTAATTGTAATCTATTTCGTTTCTGTTTTCGAAAAAGACCTGACAGCTCGAGGCAGGGACACTGACTGAGGAGGGAACAGGAAGTGAAAGTTGGGCTGACAGGAATATTGACTGAGACCGAGGAAAAAAGGCTGACATTCAAGATTATCCATTGAAGTGGTGATGTGTTTTGATATTTTCACTGCAATATTGATTCTGCTTGGAGGAATTCTGCGTCGGATCTACACTTTTACGCTTTTGCTTCCTTTGTGCTGCGAATTCTGGTATATTGTCTGCGTAACGATTGGCGAACATGTCTGAAAGGTGGATATATCATGCAGCGTTATATTATTTCATTAAATTGGTTTCCCTTATTTTGTTGACTCATTAATTGTGTGGATATCATACATACAGACACACACACACGCAAAACACGACGTATACATATATATATAGCATTATATATACTATATATATAATATATATATGATATTATATACCTATATAATATAGTATACATATAGATATATATATATAATATATACAGTATATAAGCATATAGTATATATTAGCTATATTTTTATTATATATATAATCTATATATAGTATATATATATATAAATATATATATATATACATATATACTAGTATATATTATTATATATTATATATATATACATATTATTATATATACTATACTATAGTATAAGCAATATAAATATATAGTACTATAAATATCATATACGTATATACTTAGGTATATATTACCACCACACTCAATTATATATAAAATATATAATAATATACTATATTAATAATATAGTTAAGTATATTATTATATATATTAGTCACATATACATACATGCAGTATATATATATATAGATATATACTAATATTTAAACACTAACACATTTAATAAAACATTATAAATTAAAGATTATACTATTATGTATACATAATATATATATATTATAGATGTATAATATATAATATACATATCTATATATACATATTATTATATATACATATACTAATATTATATATACATATATATATATTATGTATTATGTAGTATGTATGTTATGAATGTGTATATATTGTCTATACTATATATATACCATATATATATATTATATTATGTATAATATATATAGCTATATACCATATATATATATCTATATGTTATTAGTAACTTGTATTGTATGCTATGTAATGTACATGATGTTGTACTATCATATTAGTTAGTATATATACTATATATTATAATATATATATATTAATATATATAATATATGATATAGGAATACAATATACATGTAAATATAAATGTGTATATATGCATAGCATATTTTTGGGTTATATAATAAATAATATTATTATATTATATATATATTATATTATATATATGATATATAAGTTACATAAATTATATTATATATATAGCATATAAGCTTATTATAGTAAATATATATTAATATATATATTAATATATATATATTATATATATATTTATATATAGTACATATATATATATCATATGTATAGATATTATATAGTCTATATATATATATATATATGAAATATATATATGAATATATATATTATACGGTAATATAGTATTATATATACTTATATAACTATCATACAACATATATATACTATATAATATATATATAATATATGATGTGTGTGGTGTGTGTTGTGTGTGTGTGTGGTGTGTGTGTGTATTGTGTCGTGTGGTGTGGTGTTTGTGTGTTATACATACATACATACAATATATATAATATATGATTTATATATATATATATATACTATATATATATAATATTATATTAATACTACTATATATGCAGCATATAACATATGTGTTATATACACACACAAACACACACAAATACCTATATTAATATATATATGATGATAGTATATTATATTATATATATATATAAATACTACTATATATCATATCATACAATATATGTGTGTGCTATACAATATATATTATATTATATATATATATATATATATAATATAAATTATATTATACATATTATGTGATGATGTGATATATATATATAATTATCATATATATATTATAGTACTACTATGAAATATATATATATATATATTTATATTATGTTATATGTTATATGTAGTATACATATATGCTATTATATATGCATATATTAATATATATTATATCTAGCATCTATATCTTATAATATATTATAATTAAGATATATATAAGGTATATGCATGGTATGTCCATCTTATAGGATGGCTGATTGTGATATCATCCAATTTTTCGACTATGTTTACCATGAAAACCCTCCCCGGCTTTCTGCCGTAGAGAGGAGAAAAGACGAGGAGAGCAGATGGAGTGAGAGAGCGAAAGATGAGAAAAACGAGAGAGGATTCACGCAGCGAGGAGAGGAGAGACAGAGGAGAGGTGCGACGGGAGAGACAGAGAGAGGACGAGAGGAGAACAAAGAGCACAGACAAGACAGAGAGAGGAAAGGAGAAAGAAGAGACAGACCACGACAGGACAGACGAAGAGTGAGAGGGGAGAGGAGACGAGAGAAGAGAGAAGAAGAGAGTACATTGACAAAGATATGAAAGGAAGCAGAGAGAGACATGAAAGAAAAGGTTGGAGAGACCCGGAGAGGAAGGTGGGGGGCGCGTCGGTTGAGAAACACCAACTCACGAACATTCAAGTGAGATGAGACTAGTGATAAGAGAGAGAGAGAAAGAAATGAGAGAGGAGAGGAAGAGGAGAGAGAAGAGGATGAGAGACGAACGATTGAGGATGGAGCAAGAACAGAGACGAGAGGAGAGAGAGAGGAGACGAGACGAGAGGGGGAGAGGAGCAATAACAAAAATACAAATAAACAAGGTTGGAAAAAGCAAAAATAATGAGTAACTAAATGAAACCTCCATTTTTCCAAACTTCGAAGCCCTTTATTCCACATAAACAGGCACCTGGGTGAGCGAAGCTCCCTTTTGATCCGTTTACCTTCAAAGAGAGTCTACGTTATCGGTGCGCCGACAGAGGCTTTCAAAAGCGAATGAAATGCATTGACGCTGCGTGAGGGATTCCTCTTTGATGAGACAGGAGAGAGATGAGAGAACGGAGGAAGAGAGACGAGAAGGACAGGGATGGATAGATAGAGACGAAGACGAGAGAGATTGAGACACTGAGCACGAGAGAGCAGCCATATTGAGCCGAGAGGTAAGGAAAGAGAGAGAGAGAGACGAACAGACAAGGAGGGAGGAGCAGGCCAAAGGCAAGACCGAGACGGAAACTGGAGAGTCACGAGGGACAGAGACGACTCGAGATGATGCCGCATAGACCACGGAGGACGATAGCACAGATACGAGAGAAGACGAGACCTGACGCAAGATGAGAGACAAACGATGACATGGTGCCGTCCTTCTGAGAGATGAGACGAGAACTGAGAGACACTTATGGAGAGAAGGACTGAAGCATGAGTAAATCGTGTGACTGCGTGGACAAACAGAACTGACAAGGAGACACGAGACGGAGACATGAAAAAGAAAGAGATTGTAAGAGAGAGAGAAGACCTAGCAGAGAGGACAAGAAGAGGCGATGAGAGGAGATAGGGAGGGTGGGTAGGAGTGAAAGAGAGCCCGAAACAGGGAAAAAGATGAGGGGAATAGATTTCATGAGAGTAAGACCAGAGAAAAGAGATTTCTATATATATGTGTGTGCTACTGTACATCATATACATATAATACATATATAATATTATATATATTAGTATATAATACATACCATTATATTATATATAATACTATATTATAGATGATATAATCTACATATTCCTACATTCTACATAACAAAATCATAAATCCTACATCTGCACGAGATTCCTGGATATCTGGTTGCGTGGCAGCACGGAATGATAGACATTCCACTTAGTAACAGGCATAATGACATGAGGATGACAGATCATAAATCATTTTTATGAAATCAAATCCCTGCTGACATCTTCCAAATAAGTATACACAGAAGAACTGAACAGATCATCTTTTCCTAAGTTTAATGGGATATGTCCCTTTAAGGATGTCACCGACAGTAGCTGGGAAAATGCTATTGGAGAACTTGTAATCGTGAACGTACAGGCTATTTCTCACAGTATTATTTTGTAAGTAATTTTGGCAGTGTGTTATATCTACCGTTCCTATCCCATTACAGCTTAAGGAAACAAATGGATAGATAATAATTCTATAGAGAGAGAATATCATTATGCAATAAAGATAACGAGTAAACACATGTTTTTGCTTGCTTCACTCGGTCGGTATTCATATATCTATCTATCTAATCTATCTGTATGCTATCTATTATATTATATTCTATTTGTTTTTTTTTTCTTTTTTTCCCTTTTTTTTTTTTTGTTTTTTTTTTTTGCTGTTTCATTAACTTTTCTTTCGATTTAATTTTACTTTCATTTCTACTTCTATTTTATCGATCTATTAACAATTTATCTATCTATCTATCTATCCATCCATCTATCAATCTATCAATCAGTCAGTCTATGTCTATCTATCTATCTATCTATCTATCAATCAGTCAGTCTATCTTATTATCGTATCTATCTAATTTTACTCATCATCTTCTTATTTTTGTCATTCATCGTTTATCGTTAGTTATCAATCATTGTTCTATCATCTACCCGTATCTTACCTGCACTCCACTGCGGAGACCAAGTCTTCACCAGGCCCCACATAATAAACAAGTCCATTTCCTTCTTTTATCGCAGAAACAAACAAGCTATACATTCCATAAACTAGAAACACAAGCTAGCAAGACATTCATAAACGGATCCTCAATGACACGG
This sequence comes from Penaeus vannamei, assembly GCF_003789085.1. Lineage (NCBI taxonomy): Eukaryota > Metazoa > Arthropoda > Malacostraca > Decapoda > Penaeidae > Penaeus > Penaeus vannamei. Next base: position 12,806 of record NW_020868492.1, on the reverse strand, counting down.
AAGGTTCTGCTTCAGTGTTTTATTGGCCAAGCATAAAACATTCCGCGTTTTACAACTTTCTTTCCCTTCCATCACTAAGTTGCGTGCGTCTCTCTCTCTTTTCGTACTGTGATGGGTTACTTTTGTTTTATTGTTCTTGTGTGAGGTAATAAGTTGCTTTCGCTGGCACCTTTATGAGAGGAAAGCGTAAGGAAGTTTTCGTTCTGTGATCTTTCCGTGCAGGGGAGAAAAATGGTTTCGAAACGCTTACTAAGAATAGTGTTGTTGTCAACCTCTTGATGTTACCATTTTTGTTGGTGTTTCTTTCCTGTTGTTCTTATCACAGTCACCACGTCATGTTGTCATTTATGTTGCTGTTGTTACTTGTGATGTTGTTTTATGATCATTATTGTTTTTTATTGTTGTAATAAGATATTATTGTTGTTGTTATTATCATTACTATCATTGCTACTATTTTTATCCGTATTATCATTGTTATCATTATTATTATTATCACTATTTTTATTATTATCATTGCTATTATTATTACAATTAATATAATTTTTTACTTATTTTAGTTGTATTACCATCATTATTGTTACTTCTGCTACCATTATCATTATTACCATTATTACCATCAGTGCGCTTCGAGATCACAGCTTCCCACATCCCCGTCTGTCCCTCCTCCCGTAGTTTTATATACTTTACGAACTTTTAAAGTTTCTTTTAGTTACTCCTATTTGGGTCTGGTTTTCCCTAGTTTTGTGATTTTATTCGATTACGTTGCAATATTCATTCGGTAATTATTTATTTTCTATTTTGATTATTCAAATATTTTTTGCTCTGTCGTATTATAAGGTTTTATGAGAGTTCTTGTTGGAAATTGTAAGTACGACCGTGGAATTATTTTTCATTATCATTATCATCATCATCATCATCATCATCAACATCTCATCATCATTAATTTTATCTTATTATCAATAACTCTTATTATTAATATCCATATTTCATTATTATCATACTCTATTGTTATCGATATCACTTTATACTCATTTATGTCATTATTAAGACAATAAAAGACAAATTTAATGCTCTCATCATACTTATGGTGAATTTTATTATCAACTACAAATGTTATTAGTACTTTCGGAAAACATACTCATGCTACAACTAGGACTTCTAATACTGCTATTAATATTATTGCCCCTAATGATGATTATAACATCAGAAATGCTGATGATTGAAAAAAAATCAAATGATGATGATAATGAAAATATAATAGCAATAGTAGTAATTATGATCACTGTGATACTTCTGATAATGATAACAATAATCATGATGATATTCATAATATTGATAATTAGCAATATCAGTGTTGATAATGATAGTAACATAATTGTATTACATTTTTGGTAAAACTGTTAACAATCACCAACATCATTTTTTTTTCTAATGATGTCAATAATCATTATAATAATGATGGTAATTATGATGACAATGGTAATAGATATCATCACTTTAATAACAATATTAATAATAGCAATGCTATTACTAGTACCGCTGTTGATAATGGTGATGATAATGATGGTAATAACAATCATAATAATGATAATAATAATAGCAACAATAATAATGAAAATATTAATAACAATAATAATGAAATTCTTAATCACAGTAATTAAGATTAGAATAATAGCGATGATGATAACAATGATAATGACAATACCAAGAAAAACAACAATGATGGTAATAATGATAATAATAATAATGATAATGATAATGAGGAAGATGGTTGATAATGATAATAATGATATCAATAAAGATAGCAATAATAATAATTGGAATAATATATAATGAAGATGATGATGACAGTAATGATAATAACAATAGGAATGGCAATGATAATGATTAAAGTTGTTATTATCATCGCTATTATTATTATCATTATTACTATTATTCCCAGTATTATTATCATTGTTTTTGTTATTTTTTACTGTTGTTATATTGTTAATATGGATTCTTAATATGATTATCATCATTATCATTACTGTTTTTCATTTTTATTTCATTATCATCACCGTTATCATCATAACCGCATTATAATTATATTACATTATAATATCTCTATCGTCCGTTCATTCGTATGTTACGCCTCAATCAGCATTTGAGTGCAAGGCAAATATACTGAATTTAAATAGTTAGATCGTCAGTTTATGCATATTTGTCATTTAAACGATCATCAGGGTGGGGGGGCGGTAGGAGGATAAGGGGAGAGGACCTTAAGGAGAAAGGAGGGGAAGGGCGGAAGAGAGGGAAAGAGAGAGAGGGTGGATGAGAAAGTGGAAAGAGAGGGCAAACATGGGGGGAGGAGGGGTAAAAGGGGAAAGGGGGAAGGGAGGGGAAACGGAGGGGAACTATAGAGGAAAAGGGGAAGAATCAAGGGAAAGTGAGGGGACAAGAGAGGGAGAAAGGAGAGGGTTAAGAGGAGGACGGAAGAGGAAAAGCAAGGAGATAGGGAGAGGGGAAGAAAGAGGGGAGAGAGGCAGATGTAGGGGCTTCAGAGGGTAAGGGAGGAGGGAATTTAAGGAAGATTTGGGAGGTAGGAGGGGCGGCAGAGCGGACAAGGAAGATTGAGAAGAGAGGGAAGCGAAAACGGAGAAAGGAGGCGAGAGGCAGAAGGAGGAGGATAAAAGAGGGAAAGGGGAGGGGAGAAATACCTCTTAATTTTGATAATGACAATGGCAACTAATGAAAGTAGAATGACAATAATGATAATGATTTTTTTTTAATCAAATAAAAATAATATAATAAAAATGATGATGATAAA
>NW_020868492.1:0-2500 GCF_003789085.1 Penaeus vannamei | reverse complement strand
CTTCAGAAGAGGCGGCTTCTCGGAATCTAATTTCCTTGTGTGAACATATCATTTCTGAGTATAAGTTGCTCGTTTTGTCTCGTCCTATAACTCTCTGTTTCCGGAAAAAACTATTTCTGTTTCTATAACTACTATGTCCTATAACTTTCTTTTCTATAACTATATGTCCTATAACTTTGTTTCTATAACTATATGTTCCTATAACTTTCTGTTTTAACTATATGTCCTATAACTTCTGTTTCTGTATCGTAACTTTCTGCTCCTATAACTATATATGTATACTAAATATATATAAATATAATTAATAAATAAAGATATATAGATATATATAGTATACATATATATAACACATATATATAAAATATATATATTATATATAATATATATTATATATATATATACTAATAATTATATATGTATATATTATTAGTGTGTGTGGTTTGTGCATGTGTGTGTGTGTTGTGTGTGTATATACATATATATATATATATATATATATATATATATATATATATATATATATATGTAATGCATATGTATGTAGTTTCTATGTGTATATGTACATGTGTATATACATGTATGCATGAATATATATATATATATATATATATATATATATATATATATATATATATATTTAATCATTTATATATATATATAATATACATAGATACAAGATGAAATATATAGCATATATTATATATATATATATATATATATATATATATATATATATATTATATATATATATATATATACATATCTATATCATCTATCTATATATCTATATATACATATATATAATATATATACAAATACACACTCACAAACACATAAATAGAAATATGATATGTATATGTATATATGTATATATATATATATATATATATATATATATATATATATAATGTACACACTCACAAGCACATAAATAGAAAATTATATATACATATACTTAACTGTGTGTGTTCTTACCTAGTTATTTCAATAAGGGAGAAGAAATTTTCCTTCTTCTAAAGTATTAAGATATAATTTCCGTAGTCTACCTTCGCAGCTCATATCTCTTAGAGTAGGTGCCCCATCTTGTAGCCGCTCTTTGTTCTCTTTCCAGTTTGTCTATATCCTTTTTTAATAGTGGACTTTATTATTATCACTTTATGTACTTTTTGCGTCTGTAAATATATTCAGATACCTACCTGGGCTTATGTTTGATGCTAAATCATTGACGAAAATAATCAACATAGCAGGCGCCAACACCGATCCTTGTGGCACTCCGCTCGTTGGTCGGCGCAACGCAGACTGCTTCCCTCTCATTACTGTGCTCATCTGTCTCTCACGAAGAAAGTCTTTCATCCGTGCGAGCAGTTTGCCTTTCACTCCTCCTAGATACTCTAATTTCCATAGTAGTCTTCTATGAGACACCTTATCTAAAGCCTTTTTAAAGCCCAAGTACACACAATCCACCCAGCCGTCTCTTTCTCTTAATATTTCAAATACTATATCATGAAGACAGAGCTTTGTTACACATGACCTTCCCTCTATAAAATCAAATTGTTTATTTGATATCATTTCGTGTTTTCCAAGTACTTCAATCCATTATTTCCTAATTATCCTTTGTGGCAGTTTGCATAGTACACTAGTTAACGAGAATGGTCAATAGAGGGTTTTGTTTGTCGCCGCTCTTATGTAAGGGTGTAACACTGGCGAATTTCCAATTTTTTGGTAGCTTACCTTGTCTCACTGAATTTTGGAATATTAACAATAAAGGAGTACAGAGTTTTTCGGCACACTCTACAAGAACCCAGTTAGAAATTTCATCTGGGTCCTCTCCTTTGGTGTTGTCTAATCCTTCAAGCTGATATTTTATTTCATTCTTTTCGAGGGTGATATCTTTACGTTTGTACCGGTATTTGCCATATCAAAGTATGGGTCCTGAGCAAACACTGACTGAAATTTCTCATTCAAGATTTCACACATTTCTTCCTTCATATAAACAATTCTATTGTCTTTGATGGCGCTGATTGATCTCTTCTCTTAGTTTTACCATTTATGTAGTTAAAGAAGAGTTTCGGTTGACTTGCACATTTGTTGATTATATCCCCTTCATGCGCTTCCTGAGATCTATGTCTTCTGAATCTTTTCCAAAGGAGCTGCTTGTTTTTCTAATTTTCTTGCATTCGTTATTGAACCACTTTCTGTCATTTCTTGCCTTAGTTTTGAATTATAATATTATTTTTTTATAGACAAAATTTTAAATATTGCACAACAAGGGTCTCAGCATTCAGCAGTGTTTCCCAGATTAAGCCATCAAAGAAATCCCCAAAAAAATTTACAATCACCTCTCGTAATTGTACTTCTCCCTTCTTTCCTTACGTGCGATCACTTTTTACTAAAGGAGGGCAGTACTCGATGTCTACAATATCATTTTATGCTTTGTGAATATTAGGTCAAGCATAGACGGCCTATCTAGCCTTTTTACTAAAAAAGGAGGGGCCAGTAC
>NW_020868491.1:277939-280439 GCF_003789085.1 Penaeus vannamei | reverse complement strand
ATAGTAGTAGTAGTCGTAGTAGCAATAATGATAATGATAAATGTAATAGTAATAATAATGATGATGATGTTGATAAACATAGAAAATGACAATGATAACTATAGTAATAATGATGAAAACTGTGATAAAATAATAATAATGATGATAATAATAATGATAATAAGAAGAATAACAATAACAATAATAATAAGATGAATGGAAATAATAACAAGGATTATAACAATCATCATCAGATCAATTGACAAGTTCACTATCGCTATCCAACAGATTTACTCTACACACCGCCAACACAACCGCATGACCGGATAAGCGTCCTGCCGAGATTACAGAACCCGCACTTGAACCGGTCCAGTCGTTTGCGAAATCGGAACCGCGGATACTCTAACACAGTCGGTATCCAGAGAGACAAGAGACTCGCGTGTTAAATCTGCGGAAATCTGAATGGATGCCTTGACCGCATGCTTGAGAGGGCCGTTGTAGAGAGACAAAGCGTGTCCGTACCCGACCGGCGTGTAGGAGCTGCCGGCCACCGGTTCCCTGCATTCCTTTGCGAGGCTCGGGAATCCGTTGATCCGTTTGTTAAGGGAGAGGTAAAATTGTTTATATTTTTTTCGGTTTTGTGTAATCTTTTGGTGTTTTTTTTTTTTTTTTATTCCGGCAAACGAGGGCAGAGCGGTGGATGGAATAGAACGAGAATTTAAACGTAGATAGAGAGTGAAAGGAAAGAATATTGATGCTATTCTTTCATATGGTAAAAGGCATTACATGATCGTCATCTAATCAGATCGTTTATTAGCATTATTACTGTCATAATAACAATAACAAAAATGATAACAATAATGATACTGATACTAGTACTAATACTAAGAATAACTATAATAACAATAATGATAATGATGATAATAATAACAATGATAATGCTTATACTATTAATAACTAGTAATGATAATGATAATAATAACAATAATAGTGATTATACAATTAATAATGATAATAGTAACAGTAATAATAATAAATAATATAATGATAATGATAGTAATAATAATGATAATAATAATAACAATAATAATAATAATGACAATGATATAATGATAATAACAATAGTAATATTAATAAAAATAATGACAATGATAATAATGATATTAATGATGGTAACGATAACATAATAATAATAATGATAATAACGATATTAATGCCAATAACAACAACAATAATAATGATAACACTAATGATATTGATACTAATACTACGAACAATAATAATAATAAGTATAATTAAAACAAAAATATTGGTGATAATGGTGGTGATAATAATAATAATAGTAATAATATTGATATTAATAATAAATAATAATAATAAAATAATAATAATAATAATAACAACAACAATAATGACAACTACAACAACAATAATGGCAATAACAATAATGATGATCATCTAAAAAAAAAATCCTTATCCTTATCATTACTATCATCATTATTGTTGACGTTAATATTATTATCATTATCATTATCATTTTCAATAGTATTTATATCAATATTATAAACTTCAATACTTTTATTATCATTGTCATTATAATTGCAATTGCTATTATAATTATCATTATTATTATTGATATTATCAACATTATAATTAGTATCAGCATTTTCATTAACATCCTTACTATTATTACCATCATTATTAATATCATAACATAAAAAAAACATTTTCGTTGATATGATTATAGTCATAAATTTGGTTAGTACTTTATTTTCAAAATTATTATTATCATTATTGTTAATGGCATTATCATTACTTCCATTACTGCCATCGTTACCATTAGTATAATCATTATCATTAATACACTGTACTGATGTCGTGAAAATTTGTCAGTTTAATACTCTTTGTTTTGAAAAGACCCCCCCCTAAAAAAAAAAAAAAAAAAATGCACTCCATCTCAGTTGTACATTGAGTTACAAGTAATGATTTGCAACATTGACAGTATTATTGTCTAGATCCAATCAGTAAGTTGCAAAACGCTTCCACAAAATCACGCTTTCTACTAGTACTATTATCATTATAATTATCATTATTATTACTTTTATTATTGTTATTACTATTAATAGTATTACTTTTACTATCATTTCTATTATTATCATTATCAATATTATTATTATCATTAGTACTGGTAATACTATTACGACTACTACTACTACTATCACCATCATCATCATCATCATTATCATCATCATCATCATCATCGTCATTATCATTATCGTCATTATCATTATCGTCATCATCATCATTATTATTATCACTATCATCATTATGATTATCAATAATATTATTCGTTGTAGCAGTATCATCATAATCATTATTTTTATTATTGTTACTATCATTATCATTATTCTTATCGTTATTACTAACGTTTTTACTAGTGTCATTATTATTTTTATTATTATTGTTATCAATATATTTTCGATTATCATTATCATCATCATTATTGTGATGATAATTTATT
>NW_020868491.1:252939-260439 GCF_003789085.1 Penaeus vannamei | reverse complement strand
GGTGATATTGTAGTGTAAACACGCGCGCGCGCGCGCACACACACACACACACACATACAAAAGCCCAAACTAACAAGCAAACACATACGTACACAATCAAACAGACAGGCCAACAAATACACATAAGCAAACAAGCAAATGAACACCAACAAAACAAATCAAACACAAACCCAACACAAAGGAACAAACACATAAACAATCAAACAAAACAAAAGCAAACCCCCCAAAACCCCAATCAAACACCCAAACAATCACACAAACAAACTAAGCCAAGACATAGAAGCAAACAGCCTCCCACCCACGCCCCTCGGAGCATCATCTGCCGAGGAGGGAGACGCCGCTCGCTCCATTAAGTCCCTCCCCGCGTGCAGGCTCTTGGCCCCCCGGTCGCCGCTATAGATTGTCCCTTCGTCTCCCTCGACGTCTTCACCTCTCACCTCCCTTAATCTGGGGTATTTTATGACGATTATTTTCGTGCTATTCAAAAAAGTAGGTGTTGTGGCGTATTTTTACATAGAAATGCTCATATGCTTGAATGTAGAGGTTTTAGGATAAAACGCATATTGACATACACACGTAACGTATAGAAAAGAACGTTACAAAAAAGAATAATAATAGTAAAAATGAAACTCATAGCACAAACATATCTGAAAGACCACTACGAAACACTATAATACATCCTACGAAGCACAATATTTTCTATATGTTTATATCTAAATGTATATGTATATGCACATATATATACTCACACACACACACACACACACACACACACACACACACACACAACACACACACACACACACACACACACACACACACACACACGCGCGCGCGCGCGCGCACGCACGCACACACACACCACACCACACAACAACATGCATGTATATATCATAAAAAAAAGAAAAAAAAAATCAAGGAAATCACAGCCTCCCTTCAGCTTCGGAATCCCCACAAGCCGCACCGCGCAGGGAGGAGGAGGAGGCGAGGAGCGAGTGTCCCGTAAATTCTCGATGAACTCCCAAAGAGTCCGGTTTACTGCCCTTTCGATACCGGTCTTGTCTCCTTTTCAGCCATTAGGGACAGGAGGTAACCCCGGTCTGGGAGTGTGGTTTTTGCTTGTTGTGTCTTATTATAAGTTTGAAAATTATCATTATCATTGTTATCATTATTATCCCTATCATCATCATTGTTATTATCATTACTATTATTATTATCATTATTAATATCATTATTATTAGTTATAGTATAATTATTGTTGTTATTAGTATAATTATGATAAGAATAAGAATGATAATGATAAAAAAGATAATAGTGATAATACTAGTAATGATAATGATAATAAGTACTAACAATATCAATAACAATAATATTATCATCATTATTAATATGATTATTTTTATTGTCTGTTATCATTATTATTATTATATTATTATATTATAACTATTATCATATTTATTTTCTTTATTATAATTATCATTACCACCATTATTATTATCATTATTATTATTTATTATTATTATCATTGTATTATTATCATTGTTATTATTATCATTGTTATTATTATCATTGTTATTATTATCAATTATTATCATATTTTTATTATTATTATTTTATCATATTAATTAATTATCATGACATAAATAATAATGATGAATGATAATGAACAATAATAGAATGATAATAATAATAATAATTATAACAACAACACACAATAACAATAATAAAAAATAATGATAATAATTATTATTATTATTATTATTATATATAATAATTGTTATTATATATTTTATAATCATTACTAGTTAACCATCACCATTATCATTATCATCATTGTTATCATTATATTCATAATGATCATAATTAGTATTACTAATCTTAACATCAATAATTATCATTATCGTCAGTAATACAACAGTTAGTAATACTAGGAGTATTAACAGTAGCAATAGTAATCAAACCATAAATACCAACAGCAGCGTAAATAAGATTTTTTTTTTTTTATCTCCGAAAATATGACTTTAATCTGAATTGAAAGTCTTTTATCCGGGAAGTAAATTTTTATTGCAACTTTCCAACTCAAAATATGCAAAGCTTCACATCAGTTCATCCTCATTTTTTTCAAGAGTCTAATTCTTTAGTTTATTAAAAAAAGAAAAGAAAAAATGTCTCGAATTTATCTTACGAATGGACATTTTAGTCTTCGGAAAGTCATTCAATTTTATAGCAAGTTCGTCCGGTCGCCAATTCATTTCCATTCATGTCCGATGACACTGCCATCTATTGAGACAAAGTCAATTCACGGGAATGGGAAATTTTACTTCGGGAGCGCCGTTTATTCACGCTTTTCTCATCTCTATTCATTCTTCCTCCATTCCTCTTTACCTCTTCGACGCAAGTGCATAGAAGTCTAAAGAAGGAAAAGAAAAAAAGAAAAAAATAGATAATAAATCGTCCTGGGAAGATTTTCATTTTTTTGTTTTTGTCTCTTTTCTTCATGTTTTCTTTTAATATTTGTTTTTGTCTCCTTCATCTTCATCTCATTCCGGACCTCATCTTTAGAGCAAAACAAAATTCTTAAGCCTAATGAGACCATGGTACGTAGCACAGCGGAAATCCCCAGTGTCTCTGCCTGGCTTATAATTCTCCACGCCGCCAATAGATGGCGTGGCATGCGCTGTGTCCGGAGTTAAAGAGAGGCGGGGAGGGGAGGGGAAAGGGGGGGGGAAGGCTCCAAGGCTGGGTAGAGAGAGAACCTTGTGGTGATTAGATTGTAAATGTTAGTTTTCTTTTATTGTCATGATGATGAGGGTGGTGATAATGAGGGGGTGGTGATCTCTTTCACATACACCTACTCTCTTCTGTTCTCTCTCTTCTTATTCTCCTCTCTCTCTCTCTCTCTATCTCTCATCTCTCTCTCTCTCTCTCTCCTCCTCTCTTCTCTCTCTCTCTCTCTCTCCTCTCTTGCTCTCTCTCTCTCTCGCTCTCTCTCTCTCTCTCTCTCTCTAGTCTCTTCATCCTCTCAGGTTTTGACTTCACATTATTAAGACAAATGAACATAAGGCCGCATACGTCATACAACCGATTATCCAGTTTTGTTAGTTACAATACAAGGAAATTTTGAAAATGTGCAAGAACAAAAAAATCCAAACATATAGTACGCAGACATTACACACACACACCATATAAACATAGAAAACATACACACACGCTACACGCGAAACGTCACATACACAGAAAGAGAGAGAGAGAGAGAGAGAGAGCCAGAGAAAGACGGAAAAGTATCGCAACGAAAGAGAGAGCAGCAAGAAAGTAGAGACTAGCCAGGAGCGTAGAGAGCACGAGAGTAGAGAGGAGATATGCAGAGAGAGAGTAGAGAGAAGAGAGAGAAGAGAGAGAGAGAGAGCAGAGGAGAGAGAAAATGAGAGGACGACGAATGGTGATGATAATGATTAAGAATAAAAGCCAATTGAAATATATGATAATACCTTAACGAACAATAATAATAATTGATGAACAAGATAATAACAATAGCAACGATAATGGTAACAGTAACAATAATCCAATAAAAGAAAATAGTAATGACGGCCATAAAATAACTACAACAACCAGTAAGTAACGCACTAGAGTCATGATACGAGACCTATGAAAAATTAATAGCAGTAAATTACGCCACATCCAATAATATCATCCATGCACAGAGTGAGTCCTGAATTATTTGAGAGAGAAATATACCGTTAAATACATAATGACTACAATCAATAAATATAATAATGAATAGTAATATAATGAAAATAGTAAAAATAATAATATACCAAAAATAAATCCCAGTAAATAAACACAATAATAGATACCGAGAATACGCAAACTGAGATAATCAATAAATTTTACACACGATAACAATAATTAATGATCAACTAAACTTGTCAAAAAAATCCACCGGAATCATTCCAATTCAATTAATACATAATTATGCCAATGGAAGTTCTATAACAAATATAATAATCGAACAAAATAATGCTTATAATTGATACATCCATTAACACAGATCCGTAGAGATAATTGATGCAGATGAGCGAAAATGATAATAAAAAACGATACACTATTAAAATATAATATGGAAATGCGAATTGTCCTATATCATTGAATTCATCGGAAATGATTGATAATAATAATGAAGAAGAACAGCTAGCGGAGCCAGGGGTACTTGGCAACCTACTCCTACTACTACTAACTGAGCGTCATAGGCTATTACTATACTCTATTTTAACAAACAACACGTACGTAAGTAACACTACTCGGAACTGCACCTTACAAACTGAACATAACTACGCTGGTAGAACGGGCGACTCTGGATCAAACCATAAAGCCAATAATCCGAGACATATCACAAAAAATAATAATACCACCAATGTATCCAAATGCAATACATCGATATTATCCGAATCCACACAAGAGCTCCTGGGAGAAACATTCTTGGTGCGCGACACAAACTCCCCTGTCCAATGGTATCCTAAAAAGGAAATCAACAAATGCCCCCATACAAGACCCCCCGTATATTGAAATCACCCCTCACTCACTCCTGCGTCTACAATGCACCCCCTACACATCACCGTGATCCAAAATTCCAATTGCTAAACTAACGCTTATTCTTAATAACAATACGCCTTCCTTGCTCGACCACACGATCCCAGCCGTCTGCTCCACATCCGTCGCGCGACATCTCTATTGTTGGTCTGTACATGAGCAGAGAGCTCGCGTTCTTGATTCCTGGCGACATCCTCCTGAGTGGCGCGTGAGCTGAGAAGACAGAGAACTCACTCTTCAAGGTGAATCACATCTGAAACAGTCACAGCCGTTGAGTTGAAGAGGATTATTCGCCACTTTTTGCTTTTCCCTCCTCGCAAGACTGCATATGCACCACATAAACTCTCAATCGAGAAATTAACAACAGGAGAACCAATAAGAAGTAAATAGGACTTGTTTGTTATCAGTCAATCAGCGGCCCATTTGAGAAATACAAAGATTAGATGACAGACCTTACTCCAAAGTCTGCAGAGCCTCACCCAGCTTCGCTGGGACAAGCTGTCCTGACGATCTCCACAGCCATTCCCGAATTAACACACAAGGAGAGGGGGTGCTAATAGAATCCAAAGATCAAAGAAGCTCTGGCCAGTATCGATTCACACTTCACTTAAGAGAATTTCCTATGTCTATGTGGAAACTCACACTAACGCAGTACTAAACAATCAGAGTGAATGTTATGAATGAGAACGAAGAGAGTCGAATAGAGGTGCGCAATAAATACCACATCCGGCCTAGAATACTAGGTGTTGGAGAAGGGAGGGGGCAACTGAAATCTGCTCATTGGTCATAGTAAATCGAAAGAGTTATAAGGTACGCCCATTCTGATACAATTTTCTGTAAAGCGCATTACTCATCACCGTAACCCTTTCTCCCGCAGACAGCCCCCCCTCCCTACCTGCGCGGCGACACCGAGCAAAAATAAATATTAAGCTTTTAGGCAAGCTGTAAACCCCTCGGGAACTTTCCTGTAGCAGCATCCTCGACCTCAAACCGTTCTGTAACCTTCGAGCAGCCGCCCCGCCGCACCGCTGACCTCGAGAGAGTCTTTTGCCCGCTGGGAGTGTTGGGATAGCTGGGTGGTATCCCGTGCGTTGTGTGCGTGTCGCTAATTTAGTTGTCCTTTGGCTTTGTAATCATGAAATGGATTGCGTGTTTGATTTGTGAGAGTGGGCCAATGATGGAGACTATTGTGTTTAAAGTGTGAATATGAAGAAGATTGTGTGTGACGGTATGTATTAGTGTAGTAGTGCGTGTGTCGCATATTGTGTGCGGAATTGCGTTAGCGATGTTTGTTGTACTTAGTTTGAAGTGTGAAGTGTGCTGCTGTACTTGGTTGTCCGTCGTGTGGGTGATGTGAGTGTGTTCAATTGTGGTGTGGTGCGGAGGTGTGATCGGCGTGCCATGGCGTGCGTGTGTGGGTATGTGCGTGGTGTGTGTGTGGTCGTCGTCGTATCGCAGGTAGTGGTGTATCGTGGTCTGCGTGGCTGTTGCGAGCGCATGTAGACGGGTTGGATAGTACATATAGCAGGTGAAGCAGTGTGTAGAGGAATGTGTGCTTGATGGAGAAGTGAGACTCGGTGTGCTGTGTGTGTGTGTGTGGTGTGAGTGTGTGTGTGTGTGTCGCGTGTGTGTACTATGGATCTCGACGCGCCAGTTCCTTATCATCCTTGGTCGTTAGTCGCTAATCGGTAGGCGGGGGATGAATGATAGATATGAGGATTAGTAATAAAATGTCTTAATGTTCAAATAAACTAGTAATGACGCTAATACAGGATTAATTTTAAGCCCTCGTTGAAGCACACTAGGCATAGACCAACAATACAACGAAGAGAAAAAAACATTGTCTCAAACACTAATATCTTAAAGTCAAGCAAGAACCATACCTCTTGAAACCGCAAAAATGTGAGGAAGAAACATATATTGAATGAGAGCACATGAAAGATCACGAGATTGACTGGTAGATATGGAATTTAGCACTTGCTTGTTTGACGAAAGAATTATACCTATGACTTTTTCCGTAACTACGTAAAGAAGTCTTCTTGTGTTTGCGCACAGATGGCAGATGGTTTGGAGCGCTGTTCATTGAAACGCGCCAAATTTATGGACCGACTGGTCTTGTAAACACGGCATACATTATACCGAGAGCACTAAAACAATTCACCATATTGCTAAGTTTATATAGTTATAAACTTATATAACCATTAATAACATTTTGAAAGATACTATATAGCTATCAAATAAGACGCTATATATATAGTATATAGAGTCACACTTATCGTAATGTAGTGTGATGATAGTATATGTCGTTTATTTGGGGTCTCTTTATCAAGAATGACGGGGGGGTGTTTTTGTTATGTATATCCACTGTGTGTGTGTGTGGGTGTGTGTGGTGTTTGCGTGGTATGGTGTGTATGTGTGTGTGTGCACATACGACATCTTATGCGCAGTAAATAAAGTAAATTACAGGAGTAGCGCATATATATAATCTAATATATATCTCTGTATATATACCACTCACATAATACAAATAGCCATGTTATAATATATATATCAAAAATAATAAAAATAATCTACTATAGCTTAAGCTGAAACTAGAATACATATATCGGTTATATCTTATATATATACATACATACATATACATAACTCTCCACTAGTTCTTATCACAAGTATAATTGTATATTATTGTTCAATAATATATATATATATATAACATATTGATGCAATACAGGTCAAATTTATTATATAAAAAATAAAATAAAATTAAAAAAACTAGTTGCCATCACTCTCGCATAAGAAATAGCCTCTTGTATAATATTCGATTATTATTGTGTATATTTTGTTTAGAACATAGTAAGTTATAATATGACCAACATATAATTTAAAGCTACCTATGTCACACTCATATAAAGC
>NW_020868491.1:242939-245439 GCF_003789085.1 Penaeus vannamei | reverse complement strand
ACGAAATATGATTTTTTTCTTGTTTGTTTCGTAAGCTTCATTATATTAAGAAAATACTCGCACGCTCAAGCAAAAGTGTGGATTCTTGATTGCACTCCTTATACTGATAATGATGATGAATAAAAAAATAAATAAAAAATAATCCGCCATTGGAAACAATTTTTGTGTCCTGATTGGCTAGCTATGGTGCAACTCGGATGACGTCATAGCTCCGCCTCATATTGACAGGTCACGTGAGGCGGGAAAGCGCGGATTATTCAAGTATGTTGGCATATATATATATATATATATATATATATATATATATATATATATATATATAGTTTCCTTGGTTCATCCTAGCACAGTGCCGAAGTCAAGGCCAACTGGGGAGGTAAAACTTTGGGAAAGGCTAGATCAGTAGCAACTCGAGGAGGTGTCATGGCGTCTGATTCTAAAAATAATTAAAAAAAAAACGGGTTTATTTTGATGACGTCACAAAAGTTACGGATGCTATGTGAAATGGTCGATCAGTTTGGTCTCCAGTTTTCAAAAAGGATGGAAAATAATGCTTTTAATGGTTATATTTTCATTTGAAAGTCATCAAATCAGACGCCATGACACCTCCTCGAGTCGCTACCGACCTAGCTTTTCCCTAAATACTTTACCATGGCAAAGAGGGCACACTCTGGCACACCCCCTCCACTGAGAGGCAATCCCCACACTACCACATTGTCGTTACAGATTGTCTTTTGCTGCTGGGGTGGGGTGGGGGGTGTAGGGTCCTCTTCCCTTTCGTTCTTGAAGTCCCAGGATCAACCAGATTTGCAGGGTGAACTTCAGCGGTAAGAATCAAGAAAGAATACACTCAATTTCTACATGTTGCTGTCGTGTCTAATATTTCTGGTATCAATGTCAGTAGCTGTTTTTTCATAATCTTTTATATTTGATAGGATCGAGATCACTTAAGAACTATGCCATTTTATCTGCACTTCCCTCTTCTACTTTCTTCTTCACCTCTTAATACATATATAATAACTTTAAACCGATTAGCAGGTTGATTATTTAAAGAGTGCTTGTCAGTAGTACCATAGTCTAATAAAAAAAAAAAGTTAACCAGTATACGAAATTCTCAAGGGAACTAACATGCCAAATTTGGAATTCAGGACACGAATACTCTCACAATTGTACACTTCAACCTCGATGCGTGTGTGCCACTTTGGAAATGTTTATACTTGCGTTCATTCAAACTAGATTTATTCCCCATGTGTTGTTTGCCTGCTCCATTTTCCAGCCAAAAATAGAGTGAGTTTAATCATTAATCTGCACAAAGGAGATGCTGGGACTGATGCTCTCGTATGAATCCTTTCGTGGCCTCGTTGTGAGTGGCAGCAACATGCGCGGATGGTGGAAGCCAAAGGGCGCAGGAAATTGGTAATTGGTGAAGCAGGTGATTAGAAGACGGACAAGAGGCATTTCCTTATTGTTATATGATTCTAGGATCTTTTTTCCTTCATCGGATCAGTTGTATCCCAGTTGGAACAGGTTCCTCTGGTCGGTGGTTGAAATTGAGGTTTCCCTGCATATCAAAAATTGTAAATAAATGAATAAACAGGCATCATGCATAAACGTAATCGAAATGTATAAATAAACAAATAAATAGCAATGCAGCCTCGCGAAAGGCATTCAGACTCTACGCAAATATGCACACATCTGTCAACAGGTATGCATGCTTATTTTTTTTTTTTTTTTTTTTTTTGTCCTGGTACATCCCACATTTTCTTGCATATCCAAAAAAATACAAATAAACAGCCTAACGACCTGTAGACACTTGCAATCTCACAGTTGAATCGTTAATACCAACATTTTAGACTTTTCGGAAGGAATGGAGCTCCCTCAGGCAAATGCTTCGGATGCTGATCATCGTCGCCGTCAGGTTGCACAAACAAAGATCTTTTGTCTGGCTGAGTATTGCTCGAGCATGAAAGAGGAAGATATGTTACAAGAGAGAAGGTTATTGCATCTGCAACGGTGGCTCTCAAAACAGACTGCAGTGTGTCGACAATTACTCGCAACATAAAGCGGGAAGCTTTCATAAAATCGCATATATGCAAGATCTGTGATGTCCTTTCCCTCTGTCTGTCGCAATCCCTCTGATGAATGCCTTTGATTAGATTAATTAATTGGTATAATCTAATATGGGAGCATGTTGAGCAATCCATCTGTATGTCAGAGAAACGAATTATGTAGGAAACAGAGAATTAATGCATATTGCTGTACATTTAGAGGCCATTGCACATTGTGCCTCGATGTATGGTACAGTGAGCATGATAAAAACAACAGTTAAATTGATGTTATTTTTAGTATCATTGTTATTATTTTATGTTTGTTTATGTTGTAATTCATTACTATTTTCTTTTTTATCATATTTGTTATTATATTTACTTTTATTGTTACTATTATGATCATTATTATTATTCTCTTATTATTATCATTGTAATTGTCCTTATTATATTATTTT
>NW_020868491.1:232939-237939 GCF_003789085.1 Penaeus vannamei | reverse complement strand
GCAATGATGATGAGAAAGCCAATGATTGTTGAAAATAGTATTTTGCCATTACTACTACTACTACTGCTCTACTACTACTGCTCTACTCCTACTACTACTACTCTACTACTACTACTACTACTACTACTACTACTACTACTACTACTACTACTACTACTACTACTACTACTACTACTACTACTACTACTACTACTACTACTCTACTCTAACTACTACTACTACTACTACTCTCTACTACTACTACTCTACTACTACTACTACTACTACTACTAACTACTCTACTACTACTAACTACTACTACAACTATTACTAAACTACTACTACTACTACTATATATAATATTTCACCATTTTCATTTTTTCCTGTATATCAATTACTGTCATCTAACTGAGAATTTATGATTCTCTTTTTCCGAAGAATCTCAGCATAGAAATAACGTCAAAATTATTTATACATGTTGGACTCAGCTGTACATATTGGTGGCATGGGATATTGGACCCTAACAATATTATACAAATATTATGCAAATAAACAAGGTTAAACAAACAACGAAAGGGGGAACTAGGGAGCATAACGAAGCAAAAAGGGATAGATAATTAAAACGGACTGACAGATAGGAGAAAGAGAGCGGAGAAGAGAGAGAGAGAGAGAGAGAGAGAGAGAGAGAGAGAGAGAGAGAGAGAGAGAGAGAGAGAGAGAGAGAGAGAGAGAGAGAGAGAGCATGAGAGTGTGAGAGAGAGAGAGAAAGAGAGAGAGAAGAGAGTGAGTGTGAGAGAGAGAGAGAGAGAGAGAGAGAGAGAGAGAGAGGAGAGAGAGAGGAGAGAGAGAGAGAGAGAGAGAGGAGAGAGAAGAGAGAGAGAGAGGGAGAGAGTGTGTGTGTGTGTGTGTGTGTGTGTGTGTGTGTGTGTGTGTGTGTGATGTGTGTGTGTGTGTGTGTGTGTGTGAGTGTGTGTGTGTGTGTGTGTGTGTGTGTGTGTGTGTTGTGTGTGGTGTGAGAGAGAGAGGAGAGAGAGAGAGAGAGAGAGAGAGAGAGAGAGAGAGGAGAGTGAGAGAGTGAGAGAGTGAGTGTGTTGTGTGAGAGAGTGTGTGGTGTGTGTGGTGAGAGAGAGAGAGAGAGAGAGAGAGAGAGAGAGAGAGAGAGAGAGAGAGAGAGAGAGAGAGAAGAGAGAGAGAGAGAGAGAGAGAGAGAGTTGTGTGTGTGTGTGTGTGTGTGTGTGTGTGTGTGTGTGTGTGTGTGTGTGTGTGTGTGTGTGAGAGAGAGAGAGAGAGAGAGAGAGAGAGAGAGAGAGAGAGAGAGAGAGAGAGAGACCAGAGAAGAGGAAGAGAGAGGAGAGAGAGAGAGAGAGAGAGAGAGAGAGAGAGAGAGAGAGGAGAGAGGGAGAGAGAGAGGGAGAGAGAGAGAGAGAGAGAGAGAGAGGAGAGAGAGAGAGAGAAAGAGAGAGAGAGAGGAGGAGTTCGATATGAGATTTTTGAATGAGAGGGAGAGAGAGAGAGCGAAATGAATTTGATGGTCTGCGTAAAACTTTTTCAATCTTTCGTCCCCTGCCCATCGTCAACTAATTAAATGCATTCATTTCGTTCCTCTCTCTCTGTGCATCCCTTCCTCTATTTTCTCTCTCCTTTTCTCTTTTCGCCTTTTGCTTTGAATGCAGAGTAGCAGCCATTTACGAGTGGAGTGTTGTATGACTGAAATGCCAGGCATATTTTGTACAGGTATACAAAATGGATGTCATGCATAAACTAACTGGCTAAAGTTATGATTTTAAAGAATAATAACTTCCATAAACACCTACGATATATTTGATAAAAAAAATCAAAGCGAAATGGGATACGATCAATAAGTAATTCAAAGAATAACAGAAACCTAAGAAGAATTCTTTTTATGTAAGGCAAAATGATAACATTTGATACAGCTTCACATCTCGCTAAATATAACGGAAAATCATTACAAAGAAATTTTCTCGATTCTCTGTGGGGAAAATAAATGTTAATAATAAGGTGACCTCCATGTTGAATGACGTATAGCCTTGCCCAACACGTTCTATGGGTCGACGTTCCCATTGCGCGTTAAGAATATAAACCGCTCGCAGTACCAGAGATCTCGAACTCCCCGATACCAGGACTCGAGCAAGAAAACCCACTGAGCCAAGGAGTATAACCTTCGAGAAGAACACAACCTCATCAGCAGGAAGGGAAAGAGGACAGGTGTATATGATATGTGCTCTTCATCTACCGATCTCCCTTCTCTTACATATTTCGTTTTTGTAAGTTGTGTGTTCTTGGAAGTTCGTGTTTCTGTCGGGCTGTTCTGTAGCAAGAACGGCACACTGGATAAGGCCACAGCAATTTCTTTTTCTTTCTTTTTTTCTTGAATAGCGGGCAAGTCTGGTGATAATGAAATGTCGGTGGGAGGAAAAAAAATCACAGCACCAAAATAAGACAAGTGTACGTCCTACCTTCCAAAGATTCGTAATAAAGGAATGTATCAGTTCCAGCCCCACCTGGAGGAAGTACAATGCTGTATTACTAGAAGTCTTCGAGGAGTTGAATGCAACAGACTAAGAATTCTTTCAACCAGAATTTATTATTTTGGAAATCAAAATCAAAAATATTCATAAAAAGGGTCATATATATGTACTTTGCCATTTTCTACAGGTAGGAAAAGGACTCTTCCTTTCTGGATATGAAATGGAATTCAATATATTGCGAAATAAGCCAGTACTGATCAGAAGCGACCACCGACCACGGACACGATAGACAATAGACGTGGCATGACGCATTGAGAGAAAGCTGTCATCTTTTTTTTCCAAACCCGGACGTCCCGGGTTTGGGAGTGACGTCACAGATTGCCACTGCCGGGCGCAAAAGGTGCGGCGAAACTGTCCTACACTTCAGTCTAGAAACGGCGCCGTGGGAATCACATCCAGAACGTGTATAAAATCTAACGGCTTCTCCCCCCCCCCTTCTTTATCTCTCTCTCTCTCTCTCTCTCTCTCTCTCTCTCTCTCTCTCTCTCTCTCTCTCTCTCTCTCTCTCTCCTCTCTCTCTCTCTCTCCTCCCTCTTTCTCGCTCGCTCTTACTTTCTCTCCTCTTACTCCTCCTTTCTCTCTCTCTCTCTCTCTCTCTCTCTCTCTCTCTCTCTCTCTCTCTCTCTCTCTCTCTCTCTCTCTCTCTCTCTCTCTCTCTCTCTTCTCTCTCTTCCTCCTCCCTCTTTCTCGCTCTTACTTTCTCTCTCTCTCTCTCTCTCTCTCTCTCTCTCTCTCTCTCTCTCTCTCTCTCTCTCTCTCTCTCTCTCTCTCTCTCTCTCTTCTTCTCTCTCTCTCTCTCTCCCAAGTTTATTTCCAATAAACATGACTGTACAACCCCCCTCTGTCTCCCTCTCCCTCTCTCTCTTTCATTCACTCTCTCTCTCTCTCTCTCTTCTCTCTCGGAAATAAATATGACTATATAACCCCTACACGAAACTGCTTAAACATTCAATCAAAATGTCAATAGGACATAGGCATATCCATTCATAAATTCATATAGGGTGAATATCCTCATTGGTTTATGCCCCTACAAATAATTGGTAACAAAACAGGCATTCAAACCAGACATATTACACAGAAAAAGGTCCGAGGATTCAGTACCTGCATTAACCTACCACAAAATATTAGAAACATCTCCAATCTAATTACTTTCAAAAGGAAATTGAAGGAGTTTCTTTTGAATTGTCAATGGCATCTAATAATTAAATGAAAAGCCAAACCATGTACCTTTATTTCTAATGATGTGGCCAATTTATTTGATCTTATTTTATAATTCCCCTACGAATGAACTTGATATTATCTTCATTTAGTTTATATTACTGTTTACTGCCATGTATATGAAAAAAGAAGAACCATTACAAATAATGGAATTTGTGTTTTGACTTTGATTCTCTCTCTCTCTCTCCATCATTCTCTCCCTCTCTCTCTTTTCTATGTCTCTTTGTCTCTGTCTCTGTGATTTCTCGTATTTCTCTTCTCTTCTCTCTCTCTCTCTCTCTCTCTCTCTCTCTCTCTCTCTCTCTCTCTCCTCTCTCTCTCTCTCTCTCTCTCTCTCTCTCTCTCTCTCTCTCTCTCTCGCTCTCTCTCTCTCCGCTCTCTCTCTCCATGTCTCATTTCTCTGTCTCTGTCTCTGTGCGTGTGTGTGTTTCTCTCTCTCTGTCTCTCTATCTATCTATCTATCTCTACCTCTCTCTCTCTATTCAGTCAATATTTCTTTATATTTATTCTCCGCATATCTTCACTTTCCCCTGCCTGCATTCATTTAATGCCTGTTACAATGAAAATGTAGCTACAGCAATGCAATCACTCAAATATATCAAGTGATCCATGCAAGCATTTTCTCTCTTGATAATCAGAAATATGCCTTCATCGCCACTTCACTCTTCGCGCGGTATTAGCGATTTCGAGCAACGTCAGAATGCAATCATATGGTAAATACTCGATTTTTAAAGACCTACACCCAAAATAATATCCACGGATAATCTAAAAATAAACTCCTTTGAGTTTCCACTTTTTATAAAGTTTATAACACATATAAAACTTTTGTTTTACGACTGGAAATGGTGCAAATTTACATGGTGTTTGCATTTGTTTGAGCTTGTGAATTGTTTTTTCCTTGAAGTACTATTGCAAGAGAGATATGAAGTTGTAAGAGTACAATAAGCACCGGGTGACTGTTGCCTGTTTGACGATTTTTCCCTGCCTTAATTAAAGATTATTTATTCTAACTGGCAATCTGACTTAACGTTCAGTGAAGGGCCCTGGAAGAAACACTGTCACGCTGCGCAGAAGCAAGGGGGCCGAGCTTGTTCTTGACCAGGAGATGGGCTCCGCCTCTAAAACGATGACGTCCTGAACCCTTAACGTCAGGCACCAAACCGGACGCGAACTCGTCGCTGCCGCCCCCCAACCCCCGCCGAGGAAAGAAAACTCTCCACCACGTATTCCCGGCAGGCTAGAGCGTTACACAAT
>NW_020868491.1:217939-220439 GCF_003789085.1 Penaeus vannamei | reverse complement strand
TTTTTTTTTTTTCTTCTTCTTTAAAGGAAGAAATGCCACTATATATTCACCAATATATATATATATATATATATATATAATATATATATATATATATATTATATATATATATATATTATATATATGTATATTGTAAACGTACGTGGACGTAATCACGATGAAATAGAAATTACTCGTTCTCTCTCTCTCTCTCTCTTACAATATATATATGCATTATGTACCTCTTTCATTATGTCTATCTATCTGTCTATCTATCTATTTGTCTTTAATTTATCTATTCGTCTATCTATGGACCTGTCTCTCCACTTGCTTTCTCCTTGGTTTCCTCTCTCGTGCTTCACCGTGGACCATTTTCCTTTTATCCTTCTCTTTCTTTACGCGTTTTCTGTAAGGGTAAACTATTCTAGAATGGTATGATTTTTTTCCACTTTCCCGCATCTCTAATTCTTGAGGTGTTATTTGTCTACAAGCACATACCTTGAATTACTCATGAATACTTCTACAATTTAATACCCACAACATATTATTATAGTATCAGTAGTTAATGATTATAATAATAATGATAATACTGATGTTAATGATGTTTATGCTAATAGTATTAATAATGATAATAACAACAATAATGATGATAGCAATAATAATAAACATTTATGCCAATACCTTTATTCTTTCAAGTGCACACAGATGCACATGGCGACACAGACATCCTCGTATGTTAAATTTTGTTATTTACCTTCGTGTTTGTCTGTGTATTTGTGTGTCTGTCAGTCTAACTGTGTTTTCTGGCTGTCTTTGTGTTAATGTGTGTCTGTCTATCTGCCTGTCTGTCTTCCTACCTGCCTACCTGGTTGTCTACCTCCCTGCTTGTGTGTGTGTGTGTGTGTGTGTGTGTGTGTGTGTGTGTGTGTGTGTGTGTGTGTGTGTGTGTGTGTGTGTGTGTGTGTGTGTGTTGTGTGTGTGTGTGTGTGCACTGTGTGTGCGTGCGTGCGTGTGTGTGTATGTGTGCGTATATGTGCGTGTATGCGTCTGCCCGTCCATCAGAATTAACTTCACTGACCCTCCTGAGCTCGACCGTTTTTTTTATCTCTTTATTTCGTTTTTACGAACAAAGGAAGAGGCGTGCAGACAAGAAGCGTTTGCCTCTTAAAGCATGAGAAATCTTTGCAAGTTATGTAAATGCGCTCTTTATTAGAAATTGGAAGTTTAATTGAAGTTGAAGTTTAATGGGTGTTTGTGAGTTTTTAATTAGCCGGCCGGTGGGATGCTTGGAAAAGGGAGAAGTGGAGGGGAAGGGATAAGATAAATAGGGAAGAAGAGAAAGAAGAAAAGGGAGGAGGAACGGAAGAGTAGCGAGAGATAGGAAGAGGGAGAAGTGGAAGGGAAGGAAAAAGATAAATAGAGAAGAAAAGAAGGAAGAAAAGGGGGGAGGAACGGAAAGAGATAGAGAGAGATAGGAAGAGGGACAATTTAGGGAATGAAAAGATAAATAAAGAAGAAAGGGAGAGGAACGGAAGAGTAGAGAGAGAGATAGGAAGAGGGAGAAGTAAGGGAAGGAAAAAGATAAATGGGGAGAAAAGAAGGAAGAAAAGGGGAGTAGAGAGAGATAGAGGAGGAGAAGTGGAAGTAAGGAAAAAGATAAATAGAGAAAAGAAGGAAGAAAAGGGAGGAGGAACGGAAGAGTAGAGACAGATAGGAAGGAGGAATGGAAGGGAAGAGATGAGATAAATAGAGAAAAATAGAGACGGAACAGAGAGGAGAAACGGAAGAATAGAGACAAATAGATAAAGATATGGGTAGGCAGGAATAACACAAAGAATCTATTTTTCTCTTCTAGTAATGTATCCGTATGTAAGTGTTAATGTGTTTATTCATCTTCCTCACATTTTCCTCCTCGACATCCTCCTGAAGAAAAGAAAGAGAAAAAAAGTACACCATGAAATATATTACTTGCTTTCCTCATTTATGCTTCGAACCACAATTAAGTTTCAAGGGAAAATCAACCGTTTTTCACAAGCGCTGCATAATGTCAGCAGTAAAGAAAGTGAAATTTTTAGCACTCACTTTTTTTTTTTTTTTTTTTTTTTTTTACCTCATCAGGAGAGGGAAGTGAATAAGAAGTGCAAAATGCGTCGGGATGAATAACTGTGAGGAAGATTTTATGATTATTATGTAGATGTAGATGCTTTTTCGTGGGACGCCACCATGATGGCGAGCAAAAACTATATTTTTCCGAATCGCATCATGAATATGTTGTTTATATATATATATATATATATATATATAATATACTACTATATATATATATATATATATTATATATATGTAATATGTGTGTGTTGTGTGTGTGTGTGTGTGTGTGTGTGTGTGCGGTATAAGTGGTCTGTTTTTATTCATATATGTGTATCTTGCCTATTAATGCTTAAGAGTGCCTCCTATTCAGTCACTCTGCTATTTTTTTTTATGCCTAATTATCCATTTATTGGTATATCTATCCGTTTCT
>NW_020868491.1:196103-200908 GCF_003789085.1 Penaeus vannamei | reverse complement strand
TTGCTTGTATTGGTAGTATTATTTTGCTTTTATTCGGATTATTGATTTTATGATAATGAACATTATTGTTATTGCTGTAGTTGGTTATTTTAATATATTCATTATCATTATTATCATTATCATTTTCATTACCATCATTATCATTGTTATTATCATTAACATTATCATTATTGTTATTGTTAGCATTATTATTTTCATCCTTATTATTGTAATTATTTTCATCACCATCGTAATTATTATAAATATTACTATTATTGTCAGTGGCTGTGGTTGTCATTGTTGTTATTAGTAGCAGTAGCAGTAGCATTACTAGTTTTATTACAATCATTATCGTCATTACCATTATCATCATTATTATTATGATTATCATTATTATTATCATTATCATTATTATCCTGCTCCTCCTCATAATCATTATTATCATCATCTTCATCAACCATCATCATTATTATCATTATTATTATTATCATTATCAATGTTATCATAACTGTTATCATCATTATCATCATAAATGCTGTTATCACTAATTTTCATCGTCTAGGAGAATGAAAAGACACACACACACACACACACACACACACACACACACACACACACACACACACACACATATATATATATATATATATATATATATATATATATATATATATATATTCAGACACTTAGATTTCCGATAGAGCGCATTTGATAAGGTACAGTAAAAGTCTTTTTGGCCCTGCAGCTTTATCTTGTACTACACTGCTCCTGTAAAATTGTAAAGCTTTTAGTACTAGAAAAGCCGTTGTCCACTACCTTGCTTTGTAAAGATGAAAGACAGAAGCCTTCGTCGTTTTAGAGAGAGAGATGAGAGAGAGAGAGAGAGAGAGAGAGAGAGAGAGAGAGAGAGAGAGAGAGAGAGAGAGAGAGAGAGAGAGCTGCTTGGTATAATGAACCACTGTGATTTCCTACGTTATTTTGAAAGAAAAAAAGTAAAAAATATATGTATCAGAAGATCCTTTGTTTACTTCGAAGTCTACAAGAACGACGAGAAGGAACCTCTTTTGCTTTCTTCAGTTGAATATATAACGTGTAAAATAATTTAATACGAGATGTATCTGTTCCTCATCGCTTTGTTTGTGAAACACGTAAAGCCGATGAAATAACGTCAAACCCAATGAAAGGAAAGGCAGGGTTGTTTACGTATAGCTTATATTTTAGCGAAATAAACGGATAAAGGAGCAGAACGAGAATGAATAGGACAGCATAAAATGTTTCCCTCAATTCTTATAAAAAGTACCAGGTCTGTGTGTAAATGTGAATATACACTATTTGTACACGAGCGTGGTTATTCATCTATTTATTCATTTAAATCAAGCAAAAGGCATAACCATCGTAGGATTTTCCTCTGATTTTCAAGATGGCGAAGTTGGTGTTGCTGGTGGCTTTGTTGGCGTCGGCGGGACGCTGGTCGCTGGCCTCTGAAGGGAACACGGTGGAGCAGCTGCTCTCTCCTTTGCACCCCAACTGCACGCAGGTCAGTGTCACGGACAACTGCAGGATATTTGTCATTATATCTATTTCACTTGTGCAGCTTTATCTGCATGCGTGTTTGTGTGATTTTTTGTGTGCATATATATACACACGTCAATGAAATTTCTCGCAGAGCCTGACGGACCTTCTCCTGCTGCGGCAGGAGACTCAGATGAACAGAATGGCCACGGCGCAGGAGGCCACGACGGAGCTTCTGGTTCAGGTTCGTGACTCACTGCTGATCCTGAGCAGCAAGGCAGAAGAACGCAAACCCGGAAGTACGTATTTCTTCTCGTGTACGGAGCTTTGATGCATCAAACCCTTATAGTCTGACATACGTAGAGTAATACAGCATCCACAAATCCCCCAAAATATAGTCTTCCCTTAACTTTCCTATGCTCCTTAGGCGTGGTGTGTGTGTCTCCATTCACGCAAGTAGGAGGCAGCTGTCTCCTGCTGGCGCTTAACGAGCTGCACACTTGGGCGTCAGCAAGGCAGTTCTGCGCTGGGCACGAGGCCGACCTGGCTCACTTCTCGGATGCCAACACCTACGCAGCCATCCTCGTTACATCAACACCATCAGTATGTCCTGCAGTTTTGAAGTGTTGTAATTTCACTTATAATTATAGAATTGCTTGCTCCTAATCCTTATTTACATTGGTAGTTGATTTAGGCGAAAAGAAATAGTCTTTACAAAAAGGATCCTTAGTGCTAGCAGTTATTAAGATGCATTAGTTTTCGTAAAAAGAGAAGTAGTTCCTAGAGATTTATAAAAAATATATATTTTTTTTTTCAGACAAGCAGTCGAAAAATGTGAATATCTGGATCGGTGGGTCAGACGAGGCCGTTGAGGACACTTGGGTCTGGGTCACCGGGGAGCTGATGCCCCGGGGGGCGCCCTTCTGGGGGTCAAGGGACGGGTGAGTGACGCTTTCATCCTGAGCTACGGGGTACGAACGCAGGTACAGCAACCTGTTTCCAATCCTGCAAGCAGATACTTCGCCTGACTTTATCAGCAATTAATGGAAATGTTTATGAGTCTAGTCTCTGTGTACTGAATATAGAGCCTATGTATATGTTTATATATACAGACATACCTGAATACATTTATATGTACATATGTATGTATACATGTATATATATATATATATATATATATATATATATATATATATATATATATATATATATATATATACGCACAGATATGTATATATATGTATATATATATATGTAAGATATGTACACTCATGCGATTTTTGCAATCATATTTTTCTCGCGTTTTAATATGTTATTGTTGCAATCGTATCTGGTGTTAAGTTCATTAGCATGGCCCCGTGAAAGATTCTCAACACCAGCGAGCTTCGAGCTCGTCGGGGTAAAACAGGCCGAAGCAGAGTTCCCTTGGGGGGGGGGGGGGATTGGCGGCGAGGTAGGTGGGTGGTAGCGAGCGTCGATACCTCGCCAGCTCCTTCATAAAACCCGTAGTCCACAAAGTTAAAATGAAAGCCTGGCCATAAAGACGTAAAAATGAAATAAAAATAAAGCTAAATCAGTAATATACGTAAGTAAAGTCATATGAAATATCACTGAAGATATCAAAGGTAAAAATAAGTAAAAGAATAAGAGTTAAGATGATAAAATGGCCGGCGAAACTCATTATGTTGACGGCTAATTATTGGCGGAGACACTTTGCGACATATGCTTTGATTCGTGAAGCGTTTAAGAACTTTCATACAACGTAAAATAATTGATATATGGTTAAAAGAGAGTAGCCAACTACTTCTCATGTACACACACACACACACACACACACACACACACACACACACACACACACACACACACATATATATATATATATATATATATATATATATTATATATATATATATATATATATATATATATATATATATATATATATATGAACGGATGTGTGCGTCAATATATACAAATTCATACAAAAACCGATACACATCGACACACACACAGAGACACACATCCATACACAGACACACACACATATATATACATATGCATTATATATGTATATATGTATATATAAACATTTGCATATAAATGCATTACATATATGTAAATATATACGTATACTTACCTGTCCCTCTCGCGTTTGCAGGTTCAAAGCATCGCCCAGCGAAGGTCCAGGCGTAAATTGCGCACTTCTGTGGCAGGCAGATCGGTATTACACATTTGATGTAGGTTGTTCTTACAAAGCTGCTCCTCTCTGCCAGAAATGGGTCTGATGGCTTCGATAAAGGAGACATTTGATAATAGAAGTAATATGGTTGGTTTTCATTATCATCGTTGTTGTTGTTTAGATCATTGGTTGTTGTCTTTTGTTATTTTTCTCATTGTCATCGTAATTCTGAATGACAATCGGTTATGTAAGTATGCGTATGGATATAAATATATCTACATACTGCATATCATAAGCCTATAAATATGTTATCGATATCTATATACATGATATATACATGCATATGTGTTCACACACACACACACATACACACATACACACATATATATATATATATATATATATATATATATATATATATATATATATATATATATATATATATATATATATATATATATATACATACATATATACACATGCATTTACATTTACGTTAACATGGATGGTAATAAATATTAAAAATATACCAAGAAATATCATCTTTTATTAATCTAACTAAATAGAAAAGAAATACACACATTTATATACATCCATAGGTACCCTCCATATATAACCCAGCTTATCAACATCAGTGGTGGATATCTGCTTTTTCGTAAATCGCAACTAGAATTAGTTAAGGATGCTACGTATCAGAGTACAACAAAATTACATACTACAGTAGAGATCCTCATGGCAATTTCGGAAATTGACTGATCCAATTATACAACAAAGAAAATCATTATTAATTGCACAAATTTCTCACGCGCATATTTATCACATACAACTTTTATAATCAGCTTTTATCTGACGTGTCATTAGACTTATATAGCAGATATCCACCACTGATGTTGACGAGCTGGGATATTCCCGTTGGCCGAGGAAGTAAACTTTGAGGAGGGAGAGTTTAAGAATGGGCGATATTGGTAGATTCGTGTTGGGTGAATCTTTTGCTAGGTTAAGGCATTTTTTAAAATGTAACTATGCGATAGCAGATAATCCTTGCTCTTTGATATATATATATATATATATATATATATATATATATATATATATATATATATATATATATATATATACTATATATATATAT
>NW_020868491.1:168603-171103 GCF_003789085.1 Penaeus vannamei | reverse complement strand
TGCTTCTTCCAAGCGCTTTATATTCACCAACACTTTGCAACAGGAGCAACGAAGGGAAGGACAAGAAAACGCACGAATATGCCTTGTCCTCTCCTTCGTTGTTCCTGTTGCAATCTGTTCGTCATGAATTCCACACATTCACCCTCTTTCATCCCTGTGTCTACTCTCAACTCTGCTAACGCTATCTATTCACAAGCTGTCTATCTACTCACACGCTCTACATACGTTTTACTCCTATTTTCGCGCCTCCTTAAATCTCTACATTTTACCCTTCTATCGACATTATCTTTTCCTTTATCTCTTTCTACTCTACTTCGTTTATCTCTTTTTCTTCTTGTTTTTCTTTTCACAATCTCATTTACTCACGTTACTTACCTTATTTAGTTATCTACTTATATCGAGACTTTACTTTAATATTCCACTCACGTTTATTCTCCTTTTAAATTACCTATTAGTAGACGCTTTTCTATCCCTGTCTCTATTCTTCTCTATCTGTCTATGCCCATTTTCACACTTACCCCCCCCCCCTCTTTGTCCCTTCTATCTACTCCAGCCCCATCTTTCTTTCTTTTTTTCTATCAGTTTTACTTATCTTCGCCCCATCCCCCTCTTCACTCCACTAATATACTCACCTGCCCCCCCCCCCTTCCCCGCTCACTCTACATATATACTCCAAAACACACTCCCACTCCAACACTCTACCCTCTCCCCCTACTCCCCAAACACTTCTTATTCCAACACTTCCTCTCCCGCCTTTCCTTCCTAACTCCTCCCTTACTCCCCAAACACACTCTTACTCCAACACCCCCGCCCCTCCTTACTAACCCCTCTTACTCCAATATTTCTCCCTCCATCCCTCCTTCCTCCCCTCCTCCCTTTCCTTCCCCCTACTCCCAAACACACTCTTACTCCAATATTTTTCCCCTAACCCCTCCTTCCTACCCTCTCCCCCACTCCCCAAACACACTCTTACCCCAACACTCCTCCATCCCTCCTTCCTCCCCCTACCCTCCCTACTCCCCAAACACACTGACTCCAACACTCCCCTCCTCCACCCCTCCTTCCTCCCCCTCCCCCCCCTACTCCCCAAAACACACTGACTCCAACACTCCCCTCCTCCACCCCTCCTTCCTCCCCCCCCTCCCCTACTCCCCAAACACACTGACTCCAACACTCCCCTCCTCCACCCCTCCTTCCTCCCCCTCCCTCCCCTACTCCCCAAACACACTGACTCCAACACTCCCCTCCTCCACCCCTCCTTCCTCCCCTCCCCTCCCCTACTCCCCAAACACACTGACTCCAACACTCCCCTCCTCCACCCCTCCTTCCTCCCCCTCCCCTCCCCTACTCCCCAAACACACTTACTCTAACACTCCCCTCCTCACCCCTCCTTCCTCCCCCTCCCCTCCCCTACTCCTCAAACACACTCTTACTCCCCCCCTCCTCCTGTAACATGGCCACACACACACCACACCTTTCTCTGTCTCCCACCTTGGCCACCCGCACTTTCCTCCTCTCCTTATTTGGCCATTCTTACTTCCGCCATCTCACCACCCAAGTCATGGCCACACGGAGAGAAAGAAGAAAAAGAAGAAGAAAGAAGAAGAGGCTAAAAAGANACACACACACACACACACACACACACACCACACATAATTATACATATATATATATATATATATATATATATATAGCTATATATATATATATATATTTATATATCTATATATATATATATATATATATGTATATATATGTATATATAATATTGTATATATATATATATATATATATATATATATATATACATATATTTATATATATATAGTTTTATATATATATATTATATATATTATATATATATATAGTATATATATATATATATATTATATATATATATATACTTATATATATATATATTATATATATATATTAAATATATATATATATATATATATATATATATATATATATGTATATATATATAGTATTATATATATGCCAGAACCAGATTTATCGCCCATATAAGAATGGCAAAGCCACAGCAAAGAAAATAATACCTGCTTAAAGCTAAGGAATGAGTGACGTCTGGGTGGTCTTTTACGAAGAAGAAAATGTTGATAATAATAGATGAGGAAGACGAAGAGGACTGCAGGGAGGGGACAATGGTGAGGGAAAAAGGAGGAAGAAGAAGAAAGAAGGAGAATAGGGAGAAAAGGTGCATAAGACAATGACAACGACGTACGTAAAAAAAAAAAAAAAAAAAAAAAAAAAAAAATCCAGCTATTCCGGGTTTCTTGACCCGTGCAGAGGCGGCGGAGCGAGCGAGGGGCGCAAGAAGGCGAGGGCAGGTCAGGGCAGGCCGCTGCATGCGGCTGCGAGTGACCCAGTTCCCGAGAAATATCGATCGGATGCACGGGCGGGGGCGGCCATGCACGCGCACCGGCATAATGGCAACGGCGGGGAGGGGGGGGGTGCAAGGGAGGCGAGCGGAGAGAGA
>NW_020868491.1:143603-151103 GCF_003789085.1 Penaeus vannamei | reverse complement strand
GAGAGAGAGAAGAGAGGAGAGAGAGAGAGGAGAGAGAAGAGAGAGGATGAAGAAGAGAGAGAGATGAGAGAGAAGAGAGAAGAGAGAGAAGAGGTGCGAGAAGATGTTAGAGAGAGAGAGGAGAGGAGGTAGAGGAGAGAGAGAGAGAAACGCGGGGGAAGGGAGTGAGGGGAGCGAGATGAGAGGAGAGTATAGAGAGAGTAGAGAAGGGGGGGAGAGAGAAGAAAGCATAGAGAGAGAGAGAAGATGAGAGAAAGAGAGAGGAGAGAGAGAGAAGAGAGAGAGATTCAGGTGTTCACAGTCGAAACCTAATCCTATCTTCAAGCTTTCCAAACGCATTTTGACTTCGACGCATCCTAGTTACAAAACTCCCATCGAAGAAGTGCAGTTCTTTGGCCAGACTAACAGAGAGCGAGGTCTGGAGTTTCCCGATGAGTCCGCTGGCTGGCTTAGTCGCTTTCATGTCCTTGCGTCCTCATGTATTTCTTGGGGCGTCTGCCAAGATTTTCATAGATGTATATGTGTATATGTATATATATATATAATATATATATATATATATATATATATATATATATATATATATATATATATATATATAGTGTGTGTGTGTGTGTGTGTGTGTGTGTGTGTGTGTGTGTGTGTGTGTGTGTGTGTGGTGTGTGTGTGTGTGTGTGTGTGTGTGTGTGTGTGTGTGTGTGTGTGTGTGTGTGTGTGTGTGTGTGTGTGTGTGTGTGTGTGTGTGTGTGTGTGTGTGTGTGTGTGTGTGTATACATTCATTTGCTATTTTATGTGTGTGTGTGGGTGTCAGTGTATGTGTCGGTGTTGGTGTCAGTGTATGTGTGCGCGCACACATGTGTGTGTGCAAAAAGAAAAGGAAGAAAACAAAAAAATACTTTTCTTTCTAAAAATTACTTGATGGCAACTTATCAAACATATGATATATTCTATTAAAAATAACAAGCTTATCTGATCTGACAGCTAATATTAGACCATTAAATGTATTGACCGTTTTGTCGTAAGAACAAAAGATAAATTCGTAATTGTGTTAAAAAATGCACATTTGTAAATTATATCAATATCATTCTTTGGAAATCCCTCCGTACATCTCCATTTTTCCGTGTCAGATAAATTTATTACTCCACTTATAACTACGACCGTCTATCTATAACTTCATTTATAACTATTACATCTATAACAGTCTATAACTACAACTGTCTATCTATAACTCCATCTATAACTAACTAAGTGTCTCTCTATAACTATATATATAGCTGTGAAAGTGTCTATAATTCCTTCTATAATTACAACTCTGTCTATAACTCCCTGCTTAACCATAATTGTCTGTCTACAACTAATCAGTAACTACAACTGTCTATCTTTAACTCCATATTTCCGTATCCGACATATCTACAATCCATCTATAACGTTCTATCTGTATCTCCATCTATAACTATAAATGGCTGTCTGTATAACTACAACCGTCTATCTCTAACTCCATCTACAACTATATATATCTATAACTCCATATATAGCTATATATATCTATGCCTCCATCTTTCCGTATCAGACATATCTCTACTCCATCAATAACTTTCTATCTGTGACTCCAGCTTCTCGTGTTAGAAGCAAAACGGAGAAGAAGAAATACCCAATAAATACTGCGCAACGATATGGATTGCCGATGACGTAACGTAGAAGAGAAGGAGAAGACGAAGAAGAGAAAAGGAAAATCGATTATGAATTAAGGAATGGACAGATAAGAAAACCAATACACAAGGAAAAAAGTGAAGGAATAGATGAATAGATGAATACATAAGTGATGACGATGATAATGATAAAGAAGACGATCATAATGATAATGTTAATATTAGTAATATTAGTAAATATGACGATAATAATGATCATAATGATGATTGATGATGTTTATGATAAAAATATTAATTATGATAATAGCAATAACAGCAATAATGATTATAAAAACAACACTATTGATAACTATAATGATAATGAAAAGGGTGATGTTGATGAATGAAATAATTATGATAATAATATTAATAACAACAATTATGATAATGACGAAGAGAAGATAAAGATGATGAGTGTAACAACATGATTAACTATAACACAAAAGTAATATCCTCTTTGAGAGCGTATAAATATCTTCGTTTTTAGCTTGTTTCTCAAGGTTTCAGGAAGATATGATACTGAAAACAACAACAAATTCATAATAAGAAGAACATTTCATATTTCAAAGTTCAAACATCAAAGGAGTCGCTGTACATAGGTTCTGAAATCTAATCTTCTTGCGCTGTTTCGAGTCGCACATCACTGGGCTTCGAGTCCAATTTCTCGTGTTATTTTAGACGCAATGAATCCTTTTTTCGAGACGGTTTCATTAAGGCAGTGAATTTAGATTATGGTTTGTTCGTATTCGGTTCTCTCTTTCTTTTTTCAACGTTTGGCGATTGTTTGAGATTATTTTTATTGTACATTTATTCTTTTCGTGCATATACGATACGAAAACAATTATTTTCATTAATTAATGGCTTGTAAACAGTTCCTTTGAAAACCAGCATGAAATTTATTAGCATCTTCTCTCTCTCTCTCTCTCTCTCTCTCTCTCTCTCTCTCTCTCTCCTCTCTCTCTCTCTCTCTCTCTCTCTCTCTCTCTCTCTCTCTCTCTCTCTCTCTCTCTCTCTCTCTCCTCCCTTCTCTCTCTCTCTCTCTCTCTCTCCCTCCCTCCTCTTCTCTCTCTCTCTCTCTCTCTCTCTCCTCTCTCTCTCTCTCTCTCTCTCCTCTCTCTCTCTCTCTCTCTCTCTCTCTCTCTCTCTCTCTCTCTCTCTCTCTCTCTCTCTCTCTCTCTCTCTCTCTCTCTCTCTCCTCTCTCTCCTCTCTCTCTCTCTCTCTCTCTCTCTCTCTTCTCTCTCTCTCTCTCTCTCTCTCTCTCTCTCTCTCTCTCTCTCTCTCCTCTCTCTCTCTCTCTCTCTCTTCTCTCTCTCTCTCTCTCTCTCTCTCTCCGGTGGCGCCCTTCGCTGATAACTACGGAGGGAAGGACACATTAACGGCAGACGTTTGACACTTTCAAGAGTCTCATCATGCTTTTATTGCCATCATAACCTCTCAATTTATTTCACACGCACGCACCGGTAATTGCAGGGCCATATATTGAAAGGCATAATAACACTAACTTTCACATATCATTTTCATAAGCCTACAAATTACAGGTTGAAATAATCAAATGTCTAAGTAGCTTGATAGTGATAATGGTGGTTCTTATGAAGATGATAATATTGGTGATTATTGTAATGACGATAATCAAACAAACGATGATGATAGTAATGGTAGCAATGATGCTAAAAGTAAAAATGATTGTGACGATGTGGATGAGAAGGATGAGCATGGAGATAATAATAACAATAACAATACTAATAACAACAATGAAAATACTGATGCTGCTGACAATGATAATGATTATAATAATGATAATGAGGACAATAATAAGGTTTATAATGATGATAATGTGATAATGATGACAATGAAAATAGTAATGATAATATTGATTATAATGAAACTGGTAATGTTAATATTGATGATAAGGAAAAAAGAATATTATTGATAATAACAACAATGGTAATGATAGTATAACTAACAATAATGATAATGATTATATAAGGATAATAACAGTAAAATCAATAAAAATAATAAGAATAATCATAATAAGAATAAGAATAATGATTATGATAATGGAAACAATAACAAATGGCAATAATGATTATGATTCTAATAGTAATAACAATGATAACATCAATAACATTACTTTCTGACATCACCATCATCATTATCATGCTCTTATTAAACCAACAACGATGGCATCAATAACACGGATAACAAAAAAAAATACCTTCAAGATAAGTCTCTGTACACACATATACACATAAACATATGTAGATACACATTTGTGTGTGTATGTAATATTATATATATATATATATATATATATATATATATATATATATATATATATATATATATATATATATATATATATATATATATATATATATATATATATATATATATATATATAATATATATATATATATATATATATATATATATATATATATATATATATATATATATATTATATATAATATATATATATATATATATATATATATATATATATATATATATATATATTATATATATATATATATATATATATATATATATATATATATATATATATATATATATATATATGTATATGTATGTATGATATATATATATATATATATATATATATATATATATATATATATATATATATATATATATATATATATATATATATATGAATAAATAACCTCACCGATGGGGACTCGAGCCCTCACTGTTGCAAGGAGGTAGTTGCTAACTACTTTCCATAGACCTATCTACTCATACGTGAGTAAGGATAGCGAAGTTTTACACACACTCCCCGTGGGCACTCGGTAGGCAGTGATAGAGCAGTTCAAATCCGAAATCAGAAAACCTGAGGTCTATTTAATGAAAGGTGTGTGTTTGTGTTTGTTTGTGTGTGTGTGTGGTATGTGTAGTATATACATATATATGTGTGTGTGTGTATATGTGTGTACTTATAAATGTATGTATACATATCAAGAGACAGGGACGAATGAGAGGAAAAGGGCGAGGGAGATAAATGGAAAGAGAGAAAATAGATGAATAAGCAGCAGGAAAGGGAGATGAAGAGGATAAGAAAGATATAAAAGTGCGATCAATAAAGTACCTTTTAAATGTTGCATAAGGGATAGATATATGGCATTATAGATAGAAACAAAGATGCAGATGAAAGAAAGTAAGAGCGAGAAGGGGTGAGGGAGAGAGAGAGAGAAAGAGAGAGATAGATATATAGATAGATAGATAGATAGAGAGAGAACTTATCACGTCTTCCTCCCTGAGTATGCAATTTCCGAGACAGGTTTGCAGAAACTAGCTCTCTCTTCCTAGTTCTCTCTCTCTCTCTCTCTCTCTCTCTCTCTCTCTCTCTCTCTCTCTCTCTCTCTCTCTCTCTCTCTCTCTCTCTCTCTCTCTCTCTCTCTCTCTCTCTCTCTGTACTTGTCTCTGTCTTTCTCTCTTTCTCTCTTTTCTTCTCTCTCTCTCACTTTTCTCAGATTTGAGCTCTCATTTCTGTTCCTTGTTTTCATTCTAATTTATTCCGTTCTTTTATTCTTTCCATTTCCCACTAATTTCTTTTTGTTCTTTTATTGGAATCTCCTTCTCTTCTTCATTTCTCACCTTTCTTTGTAGTTCTTTTCTGCCATTTTCTGTTAGTTTTTGAAGTGTCTAAATTTCCAGTTATTGGTGCCATTCTTGCCTTTCCACTTTTTTTCTAATTCGCTTTCTTGTCTTTCTTTGATGCCACAATCTTCGTAATACTTGATTCATTCATGGCTGAAAATCCTCGCCAGCCCCCCCCCCCCACCACCACCACCACCACCTCCCCCGCATGGATGATCCATCGATCAAGATTTTGCGAAGGTCATGGAGAGTGGCCCTGTATGTCTGTCTGTTCACCTGATAGCAGGCCTGTCTCTCAGTCTGCCTCTCTGTTAATATGACTGCCCGTCTCTTTGTTAATGTGCCTGTCTGTTAGTCTCTCTCTGTTTGTCTGTCTCTCTGTTAGTATGCCTGCCCAAGTCTTTGTTAGCATGTTTGTCCGTGTATCTGTTAGTATGCCTGTCCTTCTCTCTGTTAATATGCGTCTATTAGTCTGTCTGTTTGTCTGTCTCTCTATTAGTCTGTTTCTACCTACAGCATCTCTCGGTTGACTCCTATTGATCTTTCTCTCGTCTAATTGCTCTGCTTCTCTCCCTTTCGTCTCCCTTATTTTTCCTGTCTCTCTGTTTCTGTATATGGATAGATAGATGGATAGACAGATGAATAGATTGATTAGATTTATTAATTCATTTTTTAATCTATCCATTTATTCGACTACTTATATATCTTTTTATCAATCTATTCACTCATTTATCTTTTTGTGTACCTATTCATTCATTCATTCACCTACTCCTTTAACTGCGAGGCTTACCATTACCCTCATTCAAAGCCATAGGCACCCTCTGACCTTTGACCTTTTGTGCTACCTTTCTCATCCAGGTGACGACGTTTTGTGACTCCTTTAGCTGACCTCTGCTTGGCCCTAGGAACTCAAAAGTTTTTTTTATTATATTTTATTTTTTGTGTGTGTATGTGAGACTGCTATGTGATTCGCGCTTGTGTTTTCGATTTCTGGACTTAATTGTTTTTATGCGTCATGTGTGTTATCATGACTGTCCTGATGTCGTGGTCGTACTTATTGCGTGTATGTTGCCCGTCTGATTTTCCGCTAAAATTATTGAATAAATTCATCGACGGGTGTTTCGATTCTGATGAATATATTGGACGGTATATTCATTTATATAATCTTGTGCTTACGTAAAGGATTTAGATTCTCGGGGCTTTATGTGTCGTTCAATACAATATCACATGTCATACATAAGATTCGTAACGCTTCTTTGATGGTACACACATAACACACACACCTTACTATGTGTGAGTGTATGTGTATGTATGGACGAGTGTGAAGAAGAGGCATAGTCGCGCATGACGAGGCCAAATGCTCATTAATCATCAAATTCCCAGCTGCACGCGAAGAGTTTGATGACGTTCGATGAGTTCCCCAGTCGTCAACCCAGTCGCATCACGCCTGCGGGGCCGCCGGAGGGCCAGCGCCGCTCTGGCATCGTCTTGCTTCTATCTTGTTTGCCTCGACGTCAGGCTTTTCGTGCATCTGGAAGCTGTTAGGGAATCGTTCGGAAAAGGTAGATACACACACACCATTACACACACGCAGACATATACTTATATATAATATATATCATCATATATTAATATTAATACTATACATAATATACTACTAATATATAATAATATATTAACTATGGTCTATAAATATCACTACTTATATAATATATATAACTATATCATTACATATCATACTATACCCCATATATATATAATATATATATATACTATATACTATAACTATATACTTATATCTACTATATAATACTCATATAATATAGTGAGTGATATATACCATGTGTGTCGTGTGTGTGTGTCGTGTGCATGTGTGGTGTGTGTGTGTGTGTTCTATTATATATCACCACAGGTTATATCAGTTCCTCACACGCGTCGTTTATACTTATATATATATATACATATATATATATATATACTATGTGTGTGTGGTGTGTGTGTCGGTGCTGTGAGTGTGTGCTGCTGCTGTCGTGCGTCGTGCTGTTCGTGTTGCCTGTGTGTGTGTGTGTGCTGCTGTCGTGTGCCTGTAGTGTGGCCTGTCGTGTGTTGTGTGTGTGTGTTTTATATATTATATATATACATACCTATTACTAATCATATATTATATTACTATTCACTATTCACTAATACTTA
>NW_020868491.1:118603-128603 GCF_003789085.1 Penaeus vannamei | reverse complement strand
AGGAGACGGGGAGCGAGAACGTGGAAGGAGAGGGAGAGGGGGAGAGACAGGAGGACGAGAGAGAGAGGGAAGGAGAGAGGATGGAGGTGGAGGAGGGAGACGAGAGGCAGAGGGAATAGACGAAGCAGCGCTGCTGATCATGTGCACGTGTAATCTGATAATGCAGCACAAACTGTGATAGCATGTCGCGTCAATATATGGGACCGCATGGCTGCGTAAGGGCGAGCGGCAGAGAGAGAATATGGAGAGGTAAAATAGCGGCGACGCAGAGAGAAAGGTCGACTGCGAGCGTGAGAATATCTATGTATAGACGAGAGAGCACGAGAGAACAGGATGTAGAGTTAGTAATTGGGTGCGCGGAGTGATACGCGGGCGGGCGCCTACACAGGATATCGGCGATAGCGGGGTCACGGATGATGAGTTCCTCCGGGTCTTGAGAGAGACTTCGATTACTTACGTAGAGTGATGACGGTAGACAAGGATGCATGAGTGCATGACATCGACGCTGGAGAAGAGTGGAGAGAGGGAACTCGCGTAGTAGATGTCTAGATACGCTCGCACTCTAGTGAAGCTGTGGCAGAGCGCATAGTACGGAACATGTAGGGAGAAGAAGGGTAAGGAAAGAGAGGAAGAAAGAGGGGATAGGGAAGGGCGAAGCAGAGAAGAAAGGAAAGATCAGGAGAGGAGAGGAGACAGAAGGAAGGAGGGAGGCGGAGAGAGACGAGGGAAAGGGAAAGGCGAGACGAGTGATGGGAGAAGGGAGAGGGTGAAGGAAAGGGGAGGAGAGCAGGAGCAGAGATGATATGAGAGAGGTGAGAGGGGGAGAGACAGGGAGAGGGAGAGGGGAAGGGAGAAGTGGAGGGGGAGGGAGACGGAGAGGCAGAGGGAGAGGGTAAGGGAAAGGAGAAGGGATGGAAGGGCGAGGGAGAGAGATAGGGAGAGAGGGAAAGGAGAGAGGAGAGCGGGAAGGAGAGGGAGAGGGAAAGGGGAGAGGATGGGAGAGGGGGAAGGATAGAGGAAGGGGGAGGGAGACGGGGAGAGAGACTGATAGAGAGAGGGAGAGGGGGAGAGACAGGGAGAGGGAGGGAGAAGTGGAAGAGAGAGAGAGAGAAAAAAAACTTTAAGGCTTGACTTTGGATTTCGTTTGACGGATTTTTTTCTTTCTTTTTTTTCTTTTTAACTGATCTTGTTTATTCACTTTCCGCGTAAACAAAGACAGGGACTACAAGCTGTATACTTTTCTGTGTAATATGACGGCAATGAGTGTTTATTTACCCCGGGTTATACATGTCAAGGGAATATCACCAGGAGATAGTTGGTTTGTGTCAAGATGAAGATATCTAAATTTGCATTTTCAAAGTTCCTTACCTTATACTGAAGATGAGGCGATACGCATAGTATCTGTAAGTAGAGAGACACATGTTTAGATTAGCTCTGATTATCATATTCGATTAAGAAATGCTTACTTCTGTTGCATGTGTGTATATGTATAAATAAATAAATAAATAAATAAATAAATAATATATATTATATATATATATATATATATATATATATATATATATATATATATATATATATATATATATACAAAGTTATTTTTACCTTTATAGCCAGAATATCTATCTCTCTATCTGACTATGCATGTATCTAGGTATGTAAACACACACAAATACTCTCTGATCGCTTTCCTCTGATGTGTCTCGTCTTCTTTTCTCTCTTCTTATTCGCCATAGAGTAAAAATAACCCATTTACTTTTATATTCTTCTTCTTCATGCGCATCTTTTTATCTCTTTTATATTATAGTATATTTTTTTTTTTTTTGTTTGTGTATGGTGAAAGTGAAGAAGTGAAATGGAATCTCCCCCCCCCCTCTCCCTCTCTCTCTCTCTCTCTCTCTCTCTCTCTCTCTCTCTTCTCTCTCTCTCTCTCTCTCTCTTCTCTCTCTCTCTCTCTCTCTCTTCTCTTCTCTTTCTCTCTCTCTCGCTCTTGCTCTCACTCTTTCTCTCCATTTCCTTCCTTCCCTCTCTTGTCTTTTGTACTTTGTGCAAAAACGCGAACATCATATAATAGTCAAATGTTTTCCAAAGAGGCTACACTGGTGGCAGCAGCTGTCAAGACCACGTGTTCGTGACGAGATGAATTTTCGTCTCACATGACTGTCACAAAATACCATTAAGGAACTTTTTGCCCGGCCTCTCTTTGAACTCTCTCTTTGAGGTTGTTTTGTCTTTCTCTCTCTTTGTCTGTCTGGTATCCCTTTTCTTTTTTCTCCCCTTTTCTTTACCTTTATACTCCTGAAGCAGCTTGCGAAAACTATTCATATGATTATCCTTACACTAACTACCAATATTATATGATTAGTTTTCATCATTATGCAGTAATAATCATGGTACTAATTATACGATAAACACTTCATTTCTCTACATATGGCTGGAGGTTTAAGATAATAAGAGATGATTATTCCTACCAAGAAAATAATTGGCAACGATAATAATACTGATAAGAAAAAAGGTAATTGCATTCATAATCGAATAAATTCCATCAGACTTTCTCTTTCGACATTTTCTCTCAACAAAGCCAAAAGGAGGTTCCAGCTGGCGCCTTGCATTATGGAAGACCTCTGCGCTTCGGCCTCACAGCTGGCAGCTTCTCGAGCGCCTGTGATACAGCCGGACGTCCGGGGATTCGGGACAAAGCCTTTGGGGTCTCGTGTCGCCGGCCTAAGAAGCCTGAGCACCCTATGAATCCTAAGAATCCGGCTCTTTGTGTGGATAACGGTGTCCAGAGGCGTCTGAGAAGGTAGGGCTGGGAGAGGAACTGTCTTATTCTATATCTATTAAGTTTATTTGCTGTTTATTAGTTTTGTTTATTATTCTTCCTATCGTTTATTAATTATCTTGTACTTATAATATCATTTTACAGCGTCTCAATGAAGGAGTTACTTCATTAATAAATTTACGCCTGAAGTTGTTTTGATGCAGTCCTTTATTCATTATTGTGATTCCTTT
This sequence comes from Penaeus vannamei, assembly GCF_003789085.1. Taxonomy (NCBI): domain Eukaryota; kingdom Metazoa; phylum Arthropoda; class Malacostraca; order Decapoda; family Penaeidae; genus Penaeus; species Penaeus vannamei. Next base: position 125,591 of record NW_020868491.1, on the reverse strand, counting down.
CTTACAGTCACACAATATTTGGTATGTTTTGATCTCTCTAGTCGCCTCAGTTACTCTAATAAGGAAGGACCCACGCTCTTACAACTAAAGTCACTAAATATGTTTAAATCAGAACATTTATTTTCGCTTTGGTTGATGTGTAAAAAACATGTTTTACAAATGCAAGAAATCTGCAAATCAGCGAGGACCAAGGGGTCAGCAGCGCCACCTGTCGCTCTAGGGCCCGGCGTCGACATACGAGACCCTGGCGTTGTCTGACTGTGATTTTTTTTTTATCAATATTTCTTTGTTTTCTATCACGTTATTCATTTAATAGTCAGCAGGGCTATGAAGAAGAAAATACTTCTGAATCATTAAAGAATTGTTGTTTAAAAAGAAAACCAAAATTATCACTGAAGTTGGCAATGTGCAGGTGCTAGACCCGACCTGAATGTTATCTACAAAATTTCAGTATAATGGAAATAGAGGAAAGTGAGGAGTGAGGAAAACGACGTGACAAAAAAATGCAACCTCCCGGACGGATTTTGACTTCTTTGCATTCAGAATCTGTGAAACATTTGGTATGCAGTTTTCTTTCTGCATTTCTCTGTTTCTTTGTCTTTTTGTCCGCTTTTCTGTGTAAGGACATGTGTGTATGTGTTTGCGTATGTGCATAAATGTGTTTTGTTAGTATTCTTATCAACAATACCAATTGAGAAGATATTCATCACATTTCCATAGCATTCTCAAACCAACTTCCGACCACATTACCTAAAATAATAACAACTACAACAATAACAACAGCAAAACAACCCGAGGAGGATATATCTACTATCTCCTACGTATGCATTCTGAGCCCAGGTCGAGCCATAAACAAGGTCCTTGGGAAGCTTAGCGGAACTGACCTCGTATGTCACGGTGACTCATGAAGCGTGTGTTAAGGGGAGTCTGGGACCCAAATAGATTTCTTATTCTTCTCAACTTTATCATTAAATTATATTATTATTTTCTTTGGTCTTATATTTCTTTTTTTTCTTTGATAGATGGTTTTATAAATTGATTTGTTTTTATTCACAAAGTATTTATGAGTTATGAAAGTAACGAAATTTAAAAAATGAAGTAAAAGAAAAGAAAATGGGATAGGAATGAAACGATAAAAGCAGACAAACAAACAAACAAATGATTGAAAATGAGGGAGAAAATAAAGAGAATAACAGAACGAAAAAAATGGAAGAAAAACGTAGTAACACAAATCGAGTATTTTGCCTTTTACATTTTACATTTTTCTTTCTCCCATTTTCTTACTCGTTATTGCGCCCATCATGCAAGCAGCATGAGCCGGCTCCTGGTATTGATTTTAGAAGGGAAAGATATGTTTTAATTTTTCCTTCATCCTTTTGTCTTTTTTACGCTTTCTTATTTTTTATGGCTTTTGCGTCTGGATGCATTCTCTTCTCTTTTATTCTTTCTCTTTTTTCATATGACATAAATCTTCTCTCTCTCTTCACCAGTAATCACGTTACCTCCGCCCGCCCTTAATCCATCAATTGAGCCGCCTTCTTAAGTAACTCTCATCAACTGCCCATTCCTAATATATGCAAAAGAGGGACTTTATCTCAAGACAAGGCGTCCGAGGTTCTCTCAAGCAGAAGGGCAAAGGACGGGAAGTGCATCCAAGCCCCATTTGGCTCCCTGGTCTTCGCTCTCGCTCTGCGTGGCGCCGATGGCCTCGGGCGCAACGGCCTGGCCTGCGGGTCCATTCCTCCGGAGGTTATCGAGGAAAGTATTGGTGCAAAAGTTCCGTGGTTTGTCTTGGATTCCTCCTCTATACTCATTTTTTTCGTTAGTAGTTCATTACTGTAAATGTATGTAACGTAAATATAATCTAATTGAAATGATAACGTAATTGAGATGTAATGTAAATGTAATATAAATATAATGTAAATGTAATGTAATAGTGATGTAAAAGTAATACAAATATGGTGTACACATAGCGTGATTGTAATATAAATGCAGTGCAGACGTAATGCAATTGTAGTTTAGATGTAATTTATATGTAATGTAAACGTACCGTATCTTTAACGTATATGCATTATTAATGCAGTGTAAATTTAAAGTAAATGCATTGTTGATGTACTGTAAATGTAATGCAGACAACACGAGCACAAGGGTGACCTCGCGCCTCGTTTGGTGACTTGGCTGTTTGGCAGGTCAGTCTTCCGCCTTCCGGTGTTGATGGTTTTGACTCTGCTGCAACGTATGGTCATATTTCTTGCAGAATTTTGGCTTTTCCATTTCGTAATTTCTTCATGGCGACTGCAGACGGAGCCTCCGTGGCCAATGTCAGAGGAGGATCTATACGGCCTGCGAGACCTTCCACGGTCCAGCCGAACCTGCAACATCAGTGGATCATTTTTATTAAGATTGAATCCCTTGGTTTTGATTGGCAGTAAAAAGAAAAGAAAAAAAGAAAACAAACAAACACAAGTTTGGACAGGGGGTAAAAGGTTGAGCCTCCAATGCAAGGTATGGTAGGTAGTAATGATAGTGATAAACGTAAACGGCTTGACTCTCTATTTTTTAAGAGTACAACACAAGTAAAATAGATAAACTATACGAGAGATTTGGAAAGAGCTCGAGCGGTGGCAGTAGTGGAGTGTTGCCCATTTATATGGCATTGGTATCCGGTCGCAAACTAAAAGCGTTTGAAGCAATTCTTGCCAAACGCTGTACCGTTCCCGGCTTAAAACGCTTTCCAAGGCATGCGGGGCCTCTTCAGTGATGCCAGACATGTGGAAATGTCTTTTTATAAAGTACAAATCATAACAGTCCTTGATGAGCATAGAAATATCAAAATAACACACGAAATATACATACTTGGGTTTTAAAAGCAATATTCCCACCAACAATCTCAGACAGAGATAACTTATGCACAAGTCGAGGGTGGAGTTTATTTCACCTGCGGTTGGTAACAGTTTGAGCGCGCAATTCAAAACAACTGACAAGCTAGCGCCGCATCAAGATGGCAGAGAAGAAAAATAAATCTACCCAAACATCTTAACAAAGCGCTATATTTTTTCCTATATTCATATAAAGTGCCTCTAAAACAATGACACACACTTTCGATTGACAGCCCTTTCATTCTGACGCGTTATCAAAACAAATGAATATCCCTGAATTAAAATATAGGCCTACCCATTCCCATATATCCGATTTTATGAGGTTAAATATAACAAATCATCGAATATGATATCAACAGAAGAATGTTGCTAGAATTTCTCAGACTTTTTCACTTGAAATATTCTTTATTTCATAAAATAGCAGATATATTCTCATTTAGAAAGACGAGAAGTTTAACAATAAGAGGAAAATCGTTCGTCATATAATCATTTATTATTCATAAGTAAAACTTTTTATTCCCATAATCTCCAATATCTCCTTTCATTTTCAGTTAATTTCAATTTCTTTGAATATGATTTTAAGAAAATTACAGAATTGAATACCGTGAAAAAATTATTTATCTGATAAGATATTAAGCGGAGTTCCTGGCCAACGCCCGCATTCGAAGGATCGTGACCAGTACGGTACGCGACCGATGCCGTTGCCATGGTGACGGTACACCGCTTGACCTAGCAAGCGCAAGTCAAGCCATCTACTGAGGTCGCTTGAGAAAGCAAGCGAAATGCTTGAATTAGCAAGAAAAACGCTTGAGATTTCAGGCAAGAACTTTCCCTGCTTAAAACGCTTTCAGGCTTGGCTTGGGATTATTTTTCTCTAGGGATGACCCATCATTGGACATCCTTGGTCAACTCGTTCTCGCGTTCCTGCCCTCGATCCATTCTCGTAGTTGCTCATCCTTATCGCTCTCTTCTTCTTAGTCCTCTATGAATCCATCCATCCTCAGAGGCCTTACCAAGGTCCTCTTCGACTTCGGATTGTCCAGACTTCCTGGTAGTCGTCGTCCAGGTCTAATTCGTTCACACGTCCTTGCAAATTTCGTCCAGGTCCTTCTTGGCAGTGTGCTCGTCCAGACGTCCTCGTAACCTCGTACAGGCGCCAGGGCAAGCGGCGCTCTTTCCGGCATCTTAAAGCGTTTTAAGCAGGGGAGCGCTTGGGCAAGAATTCTTGCCGATAGGCCAAGCGCTGTGCCGTTCCCTGCTTAAAACGCTTTCCAAGGCAGGCAGGCCCTGTTCAGTGATGCCAGACATGTGGAAATGTCTTTTTATAAAGTACAAATCATAACAGTCATTGATGAGCATAGTAATATCAAAATAACACATAAAATATACATACTTGGGTTTTAAAAGCAAAATTCCCACCAACAATCTCGGAAAGAGATGACTTATGCACAAGTCGAGGGTGGAGTTTATTTCACTGGCGGTTGGTAACACTTTGAACGCGTAATTCAAAACAACTGACAAGCTAGCGCCGCATTAAGATGGCAGAGTAAATCTACCCAAACATCTTAACAAATCGCAATATTTTCTATATTCATATAAAGTGCCTCTAAAACAATGACACACACTTCCGATTGACAGCCATTTCATTCTGATGCGTTATCAAAACAAATGAATATCCCTGAATTAAATTATAGGCCTACCCATTCCCATATATCCCATTTTATGAGGTTAAATATAACAAGTCACCGAATACAATATCAGCAGAACAGAATTCCTCAGACTTTTTTCACTTGAATTATTTTTTATTTCATAGAATAGCAGATATATTCTCGATTTAGAGAGACGAAGAGTTTAACAATAAGAGGTAAATTGTCCGTCTTATAATAATTTATTATTTATAAGTAACACTTTTTATTCCCATAATCTCCATTATCTCCTTCGTTTTCAGTTAATTTTAATTGCTTTGAATATGATTTTAAGAAAATTACAGAATCAGATACCGTGAATAAATTATTTATCTGATAAGATATTAAGCGAAGTTCCGAGCCAACGCCCGCATTCGAAGGATCGTGACCAGTACGGTACGCGACCGACGCTGTTGCCATGGTGACGGTACACCGCTTGACTTAGCAAGCGCAACTCTAGCCATCTACGGAGGTCGCTTGAGAAAGCAAGCGAAATGCTTGCGTTAGCAAGAAAAACGCTTGAGATTTCAGGCAAGAACTTTCCCTGCTTAAAACGCCTCTAAAGTGGCTGAAACCTACGCTGACAAGCTTCTAGAGGTGACTATATCTACAGGCGTCCAAGCAGGCGGCGCTTATCCATAGCATCCTGGGGCGACTGGTACTGCACTGACGAGTTCCTGGTTTGTCGCAGACGCTGCCCTTCCACTACATTCTGGGGCGGCGTAATGCCTACACTGGCGAACTCCTCATCCATAGGCCTAAGGCGATCTTCCGGTGACATCCTTCCCATGACATTCTAAGGCGGCTGTATCAGCAGTAGGGTCCTCCTCCAGTGCCGTGTCGGATAACCATGATCCATCTATTGTTTTGTCCGTGAACCAGATCATACAAGTAAAGGCCAAGATAGTAAGAGAAAAAGAAACAACAGAGAAGGTATGTTATGTACTCTTACTAACCAGGGTTTTAAATATAAATTTGCAGTTTTTATTGTTCGCTATTTCACTTTCGTATTATCTCATAAGGAAAAATAAGATAAGGGAGACGTGAGTAGCAGTCCACAAGGACCTACTTGAGCAACAATCGTCTTAGACACATATGAAAGTAAAGAAGGATATACAAGGGCAATCTGAGAGAATCTACTTGAACCATACATAAGGAAAAATATTTTAATAAAAATTGTGTATCACTGTCACTCGTCACAACTGGCAAGGTCGCGGGCAAGAGATACATCATCATTTTTTATGCTTACAACTACGACATCAACAACCCTATTCATGGAAGGTTTCAGTGTCTATAGTTCTGCTTGAATGTCTGTGTGTGTTAGTGAGTGTGTGTGAGCGCGGAAAAGCATGAGCTCACTCAAATAATTGAATCGCAAACACGAATATTAACGTCCCTTTTAACAACAAATCTTATAATTGTTAATGGTATGAATAAAAAATCTTTTAAACTATCATATTGAAGCAACATTTAATGATATACAATGGAATGCACGCATTAATGAATGGTGACATGAAAACCCTTTGGAAGCTTTTGCAATGCAAACTTCCTGCTTCAGAATTGTGCAACAGTCCACGGTTCTATTTAATATTATTTTCGGATTCGTTACAATTTCTTAGATGAGGTAGCCATGTCTGGGTTACACATGCAAGGTTACGTTAGACTTCATTAGACTTCGACGGGGGTCCCTAATACCCACATTACCAAACGAAATGAAACGAACTGAAATGCGACGGGGAAAATCCATAATTAACCAATTTTATTCTACACTCTGTGATGGGCGCACGTGACTAACTCACGAAATCACACGACAGCCTAGAAATAATTAGAACATACAAGCGACGTAAGGTAAAAAGGGCCTGACTAATAAGCAAATCATTATTCTAGCTCAAACCCCATCATTTATTTACAAATGGATGTAATTAAGGGCTCACACAGACTCGACTTGCCGATGAACGAGTTTTGCTTTTAACTTACACTCTGCTGGCGGAGCGGAAGGTCTCTAGGCTATTTATGCAACCCTGGTCATCCCTGTGCATATGGTATGGGAGAGATACTAAAGCTGTATTTAAATGATAAACACAGTACACAATTGCGTTACAAGCTCTGCTCTAGCGTCAATAGAACGTGTCACCATAGAGAAATATCACGTACTACTTCCCTATGGAGTCAATCGCAGTACATCCAAATACAGAGCTATTTCCAAGCGTGCGACTGACTGGAAGGAAAAAAGTCTCAGGACTAGAGAATCTATTACTAGAGAATAGATAAATTATATGATGTGCGTGAATAACACGAACCGAAAGAGTCCAAAAGGAGTGAATTCTATCAATCATCAACTCATATCTACAAGAAGAATGCTGTGCATAGAAATTTCGTGAAATAAAGAAATCACAAGAATTTCTGTTTGAGAGAAAATCACAA
>NW_020868491.1:98178-103178 GCF_003789085.1 Penaeus vannamei | reverse complement strand
AGAAGGAGAGAGGAGAGAGGCGAGAGAGAGAGATGAGAGAGGAAGAGAAAGAGAGAGAGAGAGAGAGAAAGAGAGAGAGAGAGAGAAGAGAGAGAGAGTAGAGTAGGAGAAGAGAAGAGGAAGAGAGGAGAGAAAGACGACGACAGAGTTACAAACACACACACACACACACACTCACAGAAATATCGCCATTGTCTCAGAATCGTGAAGTGAAGTGGAAAGATTGTGACCTTGTTTATGGCGCATGAAATGGAGTGTTAAGAGAGGTAGAAATTATCTTCCTCTTTTCTTCATTGCGGGATAGGCACAATTACATAGACACATGTACAGCTACACGCAAGCACGCAAACAAACCAAACACAAGCCCACACGCAAACAACAACACATAACACAACAACCACATCCACACAACACACATCAACAACAACCACACAACAACAACAACAACACACACACACGCCAACAAACAACAACACACAACACACACAACAACACACACACCCACAACAACACCACACAACAACACACACACACACCCACAACACACACACACACACCCAATCAACAACACACACCTCCAACAACATACACACACACAACACACAACAGATACACAACAACACCACACACACCCAACAACACAATACCCACAAACACACACAACACAAACAACCAACACACACAACAACACATCCAATATACAAACACACACAACACAACACATCAAACATCACACCAAGCACAACAACACACCATGAACAACAACCAACACACAACAACACCCCCATCGCAAACACAAACGAACAACACACACAAAAACATCCATGAAAACAACCACACACCCACAACCAAAAACAAACAACACACACCCTACAAACCACACACAAAAACATCCACATACAACCACAAACAACACAACAATACACACACCCACACCGACAAACAACAACAACTACACAACACCAAACAAACACAACACACAATGGAACTCAAACCCAACACGCTTACAGCAATTGGCCTCTCACGCCCACGCCCCACGAGTATCCGAATCTTAGAACCAAGTACAACATTATGAAGGGGAGAGAATGCGTGGCTACTTGGGAGACGGTAAAGAGGGTAATGCATTTTAGAACATTATTTTCTTTCGTTATGGCTCTTGTTGGGGTTATAGTGGATCTTGTTGTTGAGTTGTAAGTTGTTGTGGTTATATTGTTGTTGTTGGTATTATTATTTTGTTGTTGTGGTTAATAATAATGATAATGATGGTGATGATATATTATAATGATGATGGTGATGATGATGGTGATGATGAGATGATGAATGATGATGATGATGATGATGATGATAATAATGAAGATAATAATTATAATGATGATAATAATGATAATGATAATAATAATAAAAAACTTATAAATTACTAATGAGATGAATAATAAATGATAATATAATAATAATAAATAATAATGATAACAATAATGAAATAACAAAGCAATAATATAAAGAGGATATAGTAATAATGATAATAATGAAAATGATAATGATGAATAATAGATGATGAGCAATAAAAACAACAATGATGATACTGATAATGATAATAATGATAATAATAATATGAAATAATAATAATGATAATGATTCCAATGATAATAATAAAAGTAATAACAGCATTTCCAATAATGACATTGGTAAGGATAATTATAGTCATAATAAAAAATTAATTAATAAGATAATAATAATGATAGTGATAATAATATTGAAAACAATAATAACGGTAATAATAACAATAATGCAAACAATGCAAACAATAATAGCATCAATGACTAAACATCAAAACAACAATGAAGTAATAACGACGATAATAACTTTAGAAATATTCCTCATCAAACAAACAATTAACAGAATTATAAACAGTCTTCTGAACCGCTATACGACTCAGGACAGAAGGTCAAGCTCTCTTCCTTCTTTCCTTCCTTCGCTTTTTGTCTTATATTGTTTCCTCTTTCATTCTTTTTTTTTTTCCCCTATTTTGTAAGTCTTTTGTTTATGCTCTACGTGGCGTGAAATTAACGAGCGGCGGTCCTTTTGTTTCCAGTCGGTCTCATGTGTGCAGTCATGGCGGACTAAAAGACGAGGTGTGGCGTCGCTCCGGCCGGGGAAGGGAAGGGGTATGGGGGGGAAGGGAGGGGGGTATGGAGGGAAGGAGGGGGTATGGGGAAGGAGGGGTGGGGGGGAGGGGGGGGGAAGGGAGGGTGAGGGGTATGGGGGAAGGGAGGGGTGAGGGGTATGGGGAAGGGAGGGTGAGGGGATGGGGGAAGGAGGGGTGAGGGGGTATGGGGGAAGGGAGGGGTGAGGGGGTATGGGGGGAAGGAGGGGTGAGGGGGGGGGAAGGAGGGTGAGGGGGTATGGGGAAGGGAGGGGTGAGGGGGTATGGGGGGAAGGGAGGGGTGAGGGGGTGAGGGGGTATGGGGGGGAAGGGAGGGGGAAGGGAGGTGAGGGGTATGGGGGAAGGGAGGGGTGAGGGGTATGGGGGGAAGGGAGGGTTGAGGGTATGGGGGAAGGGAGGGTGAGGTGGGGATGGGGGAAGGAGGGGTAGGGGGTATGGGGGGAAAGGGAGGTAATGAGGGGGTATGGGAGAAGGGAGGGAGGTGAGCGGGTTTGGGGAAGGAGGGGTATGGGGAAGGGAGGGGAGGGGGAAGGGATGGGTGAGGGGGGTGATGGTGGGGAGGGAGGGGGGTATAGGGGAATATGTGGAGGGTATGGGGGGTGGGGGATATTGGAGGAGGAGGGGGGGGGAGGGTATGGGGGGGTGTAAGGGAGGGGTGGGGGGAGGGAGGGGTGATGGGGGGAAGGAAGGGGTGAGGGGGGAAGGGAGGGGGGTATGGGGAGGAGGGTAGGGGGGAAGGGAGGGGGGAGAGGGGGAAGGGGGTGAGGGGAAGAGAGTGGTATCGGGGGGAAGGGAGAGGGGTATGGGGGGAAGGGAGAGGGGTTTATGGGGGGAAGGAGAGGGGTATCGGGGGGAAAGGGAGAGGGTATCGGGGAAGGAGAGGTATCGGGGGGAAGGGAGATGGGGGGGGAGAGGGTATCGGGGGAAGGAGAGGGTATGGGGGAATGGAGAGGGGGTAGGGGGAAGGGAGGGGGTGAGGGGTATGGAGGAAAGGGAGGGGGTGAGGGGGTATGGAGGAAGGGAGGGAGGGAGGTATCGGGGGGGGGTGTAGGGGAAGGGGGAGGGAGGGGGGAGGGAGGGGTGAGGGGGAGGGAAGGGGTGAGGGGGAAGGGAGAGGGGGTATCGGGGGGAAGGGAGAGGGGTTATGGGAGGGAGGGGGGTATGGGAGGGAGGGGGTGAGGGGGGTATGGGGAAGGGAGAGGGTATGGAAGGGAAGGAGAGTGAGGGGGGTATGGGGGAAGGGAGGGGGTGAGGGGGTATGGGGAGGGAGGGGTGAGGGGATGTGGGGGAAGGGAGGGGTATGGGGAAGGGAGGGGGTGAGGGGGATGGGGGAAGGGAGGGGTGAGGGGGTATGGGGGAAGGGAGGGGTGAGGGGTATGGGGGAAGGGAGGGGGGGAGGGAGGGAGGGGGTATGGGGGAAGGAGGGGGTGAGGGGGCTAGGGGAAGGGAGGGGGTGAGGGGCTAAGGGGGGAGGAGGTAGGGGGCTATGGGGGAGGGGTAGGGGAGGGGTAGGGGGGAAGGAGGGGGGTATAGGGGAAGGGAGGGGGGGGAGGGAGGGGTTGAGGAGGGATGGGGAAGGAGGGGGTAAGGAGCGTATGGGGGGGGGAAGGGAAATGTAGGTGGGGATTGAGGAGAGTATGGGGAGAAGGGAGGGGGTTGAATGGGTATGGGGGGAAGGGAAGGTGTTGATGGGGGTATGGGGGAAGGGAGTTGGGGTTGAGGGGGCATGGGGAGGGGAGATGGATTGAGAAGGGGTGGGAAGGAGGGAGGGAGGGCACGCGGAAGGAATAAGAGTGAGGAGGGAGTGAGATCCCTAATTTGGATAAAAAAATCCTTTCAGTAGAAAAAATCTTGTTAAAAAGAAAGTGCTTTATAGTTTATACAGTTTACATACATTTTCTATCCACTGAGTTACGTCTTAATCTATTTTGCTGTATCTAATTTCACAATTCACCATACACACAGAGAGCTATGGATACACATGTATTTAATGTACACCGAAAAAAAACAACACCTACACAACACATATACATCTATGAATATACATACACAGATACAGAGATGTACTAAATCCAACTCGACTACACGACCATTTAAAAGGACTCCTCGTAGGGTCATATAAGTTCCAAGGACATCACCCATCTACTAATATTGGATGAAGGATGGAGAAGTTGTACGGACAATCCCAGAGAGCTTACGTTGGCCACAGGGCTTAGAAATGCATATGCAATGCTATATTACTGTGGCTTGTATGTGAGGTGGGGGTAATATAATATGGAATGGAGTGATATAGACGTGTACTGTAACTATCCTCAATGACTAAGGTTTTAGGTAACGACGAGTGAGAGAGAGAGAGAGATAGATAGATAGATAGATAGATAGAGAGGTGGATGTGTGTGCGTGTGTGTGTGAGAGTGAGAGAGAGAGAGAGAGAGATGTGGGGTGAGAGAGAGAGAGAAAAGGAGAGGGAGGGGGAGAAGTCAATGAGAGAGAGAGAGAGAAAGAGAGAAAGAGACAGACAGAGATATATAACCAAGAAATATATATACAGGCAGCGGCAGGTTGGTATATACATTTTTCCCTCCCCAAAAGGCTGCCTGGATATACCCCGGATCTCTCTCTGGGAAGCCACAGATGGGAGGAACCAGGGATAAGGCCCGAGACCCGCTGGATGGCTCGGATAATGCGGCCTTGATGCTTCGCTGTCTGAAATGTGTCCGGATTATACACACACAATGGAAGACCAAGTTACCTCAAGAGGATATTGTACCGCTCGGCGTGGCGGGAGGGGGGGTAGGGCTGGACGCGGTGCCTGTGGTGTGTGGGTCTGTGGTCT
>NW_020868491.1:88178-93178 GCF_003789085.1 Penaeus vannamei | reverse complement strand
AAAACAAAGGAAAAAAAGATGATGCAATAAAAAAAGAAAAAAGAAAAGAAAAAAATATAAAAAAAAAGGAATGAAAGCCATGGAGGAAGACAAAATGAAAATGGAGAGAAAGAGGAAACTAAAATTTCTTTTCTCTCTCTCTCGTCTCTTTCTATATTCCTATCCTCCCTCATTGCTTTTTGCTTTATTTCCTTTATTCTCTCTTCTTCCCTTCTCTTTCTTGTTCTTCTCTCTTCTTTCTTTCTCCCTCCTTCCGTCTCTACTCAGTCCTTCCTGTTTCTCCTTCCCATCTCTCTCCTTTCCTTCTCTAATCTTTCCCTCTGTTTCCTTCCCTTCTCCCACCTCTATTTTCTCCATCCCTTCTCTCTCTTCTTTCTTATTCTTTCCCTCTTCTCTCCCTCCTTCCCTTCTACCCCCTTTTCTTCTGTCTCTTTCCATTCTTTCTTTCTCATCTCTCTCTTTTCCCTCTCTCTCCCTCCTCCCTCTCTATCACCTCTTCTTTTATCTCCTTTCCTTCTCTCTTTCTCATTTCTCTCCTTTCATTCTCCTCTCTCTCTCATCTCTTCTTTCCTTTCTTCTCTTATTCCCCTCTATCTCCTTCCCTTCTCTCTTTATAATCTCTCTCTATTCTCCCTCTCCCTCCTTTCTTTCTCTCTACGTTGCTCCTGTACCGTTTTGAGGGTACAAAGGCTGAACAACGGACCAGCAGGTTGAGCCACTTGGAAAGGCAAAGGGTACACTCTGTGCCGGCTGGGGAATGGAATTATGCTTGGAACAGAGTAGATTAGCGTGTCTTTGAACTTGAGTTTTTTATTTTCTCTTTTCTTTTCTTTTCCATTTTTTTTGCGGGGGTGGGGATGGGTGTGTGTAGGGGATCAGTTTTTTAGAAATAAATTTTTTGTGGGTATTTTTTTTATGTGTTGGGGTTTGTTTGTTTTGCTTTTTTTTTTTTACTTCTAAAGTCTGATGTGGATGTTGTTTTTGTTGGATCATTGTACTTTGATGTTTTTCTGTCCTCGCAGATTTTCTTTTTTACCATCGCTTTAGTTCTTATATATCTAGTATTCTCACTCTATTCAGTCCACTTATTCGTAATTCTTTGACAGTGATCTCTAGCAGATTCTGAGAGGAAAATGTCAACTTTAACTCGATCTTGATTGTATGTACCAAAAGGTTAATAACATGGTGTGTTCGTGAACAGTAGAGCTCGCCGGTAAGTAATTCAAACGTGGCGTGAACATCCGCAGAGTTTAACCAAAAGTCGGACCCTAATGCAGGTTCAAGTTTGGTTTTATTCTTACTTTTTTTATTTTATTTTTTTTTAATGGAAAGGATTTGGTAATTTGATTTGTTGACTTTGAAAGTATTGTTTACTTGTTGCTTTTGTTTACTTGTTGTTTTTTTAGATTAAAATCTGAGAGTTTCCTTAGAATGTATTTTCATATATGCTTGCCATAATCTTACATATCCCAAATAAAAAAAAAATATTTTCGTTATTTCTACTTAGATGTTTTTTCACACAATTCCTACAGATATAATGTAGGAGAGACTTGGACCGCAGGCTCCCCTCGTTCCCGGGTGGCTGGCACAGCTCAGACCCACTTAAGCTCCCGCACCCGAGCCGAGTTCAGCACTCACAGATTCAGCAGAGCAAGACTAGGCAACAGCAACTAGGCCTACCCAGGCCTTAGACGTGAGATCTCCAGCACACCAACCATACCTGTGGGCACTCACACCCACACACAAAAGCTCCTTAAAGAGATGATTGACACCAGTCCATGGCGGATACCAATCCATTGCCATAATGTCTCTCTCTCTCTCTCTGTGTGTCTCTGTCTCTGTTTCTTTCTCTCTGACAAGGATCTAAATGAAAAGATAAATATTTTTCCTCGAAATCTGAAGATAAAGGAAAATATGCGAAAGAAGGTAGATGAAGCCCTCTTATGCTGAATAGATGTGAGACAGAAGAATAAGAAAGAAAAAATCGTACTTCAGAACAAGGAGACCCCCCCCCCCCAAAAAAAAAAAAGATAAAAAAGAAACGAAATAAACAGAGTATACGAATGAAAACCAAGGAGAAAAACATACAAAAAAGGAAGAATGGAGAATGTAAATGAAAAATAAATAAACAAATAAATAAAAAAAAGACAAAGATTCATTCGCAGTCGCGCGGTTCGAGACGCTGGTTCCTTCTCTCGGTTCACTGATTCACCGTTTCGCTCAAAGGCTTCGAATCCCTGCCGAGAAGAGGATCACCGAGGCCTATCTTTATCACGTGGGGATCGCAGAGGGAGGTTCGGCGATCAGAGGGGCAATTAAGGATCTAATCTCATGACAAAAGGGAGAAGAAAAAGGATTAAAGCTCATTTAAATGTCTGAGTGGATGATAGAGGAAGGGAGGCGAGTCGCACAACCGCGGCTGGAAGAGCACACACTTGCGTAATTGCTATGTGTTTTTAAAATTCAGTGATGATGATGAATGATCATATAGATTATATATATATATATATATATATATATATATATATATATATATATATATATATATATATATATATATATATATACATATGTATGTGTATATAATATACATACACACACCTACGCACACGCACAACACACACACACACAAACACACACGCACCACACACATATATATACTTATATATAAAACATACACACACACACACAACCTACCTCTTTATATGGCACCTCATCTTTGTTCATTCCAAACATAGCATGTCAGTTACTGAATGAACCGTATTCATGTTGACTAATGTAGAAAGGGTATGACCATTTTTCCACTATACAATCATCAAAAATACAACTGACGAAGACGTATTCGAAACTGGTCAAAAACATCTCTTGTATAGTGAAGATTTTAATTCTCATTCAAAACATTTCTCTTTATTGGACTTCACCAGCCATATCCTGTTAGCCTCAGGTACCCCCCCTCCCCTACCACCTCCCCCTGGCCCCTCAGCAACCCATAAATACAACCTACCAATACATATTAAATTAAATTATCCATAACCAATGCGAGTGTGTTTAAGTATCCCCGTGTTAACCGTATATGTGGACACTGTAACACCTAAGGAATATAGAATAACAGTTATATAGTTTCGAAATAGAATAACAGTTATATAGTTTCGAAATAGAATAACAGTTATATAGTTTCGAAACTTTGGTCATTATATATGAAATCTTGTTTTCTTGATATATGTATGTATACAAGTAAAAGCATACATACACGCATAATTATCGATAAATCTGTGTATTTATCTCTCTACCTACCAATACATATTAAATTATCCATAACCAATGCGAGTGTGTTTAGGTACACCTGTTTTAATCGTCTGTGTGGATGCTGTAACACCCAAGGAATAGAGAAGCCCCCTTGTGTAACACCATTCGTGAGGAACTGCGAAGTCCTATGAGGCCTTTTCGTGACTTGGCTACTAAATCCTTTCTTTGTTTCGCTCTTACTGGTGATTCCCCTTCGCTAATCTCTCTCTCTCTGTCTCTCTCTCTCTCTCTTTCTCTGCCTCTGTCTCTCTGTCTGTCTGTCTCTCTCTCTCTCTCCTTCTCTCTGTCTCTGTCTCTCTCGTTAATCCATTCATGCGCGTCACTAATTAGATAACGAGGCATTTGGCTACCTTAAGAGATAAAGCCTTCCACAAGCGCATAGTTCAAAAAGTCGATGTCAGGAAAGATATCAGGGAACATATTGAGGAAGTTCTCTCCGCGGGGAACAAGAACGACAGGGACGCAAAAGTGTACCACGGCATCTTTCAAGCAACTTCACGGAGCCAGCTGCTGACATTTGGAAGCGGAAATGGCTTCCTCGTCAGCATGATCCACTGCAAAGCTGTCATTTTGGGGAAGAAATGTTTCGAATATGGTTTGCTAATCTATTCAAGTTGCAAATGAGAATGTAAACAAAAGATAGAGTTTCTGCTTATGCTGTCAACCGAGAACGAGGTGTACCAGGTATAAGTGCAGACAAGTGTACGGAAGTATGTGCATGCCTGTGTGTGTGTTTGTGTTTGTGTGTGTGTGTGTGTGTGGTGTATGTGTTTGTGTGTGAGTTTGTGTGTGTTTGTGTGTGTAACCTAATACCTACTGTACTAAGATGAAAAAATATATGGTGTTTTCATGATAAAAAGGTCATAGACAGGGCGTGCACGTAAAGAAAAAAATCAAGAAAGAGAGAGAGAGAGAGAGAGAGAGAGAAAGAGAGAAAGAGAGAAAGAGAGAGAGAGAGAGAGAGAGAGAGAGAGAGAGAGAAGAGAGAGAAAGAGAGAGAGAGAGAGAGAGAGAGAGAGAGAGAGAGAGAGAGAGAGAAAGAGAGAAAGAGAGAGAGAGAGAGAGAGAGAGAGAGAGAGAGAGAGAGAGAGAGAGAGAGAGAGAGAGAGAGAGAGAGAGAGAGAGAGAGAGAGAGAGAGAAGAGTGAGAGAGAGAGAGAGGAAAGAAAGAAAGAAAGAAAAGGCAAGAGAGAACAAATGGCAAAATAAAAAAAAGAAAGAAGCTGAAAGACAAAGAACAATCGACGTAAGAAAGCGAATCTCTTGTCCCCGTCTGCAATATGCAAAGCCAAGACAGACAAGACCGAGTCTCCGCTTAGCGCTCCTGACATTTCCTCCGAATCCGAACTCACGAATATAACATGAACGCAGTCGGGGTATGGTCGGTTAACGAGGGAGGAGGAGGGAGGAGGAGGGGAGGGGGAGGAGAGGAGGAGAGGAGGAGGAGGAGGAAGAGAGGAGGAGGAGGAGGAGGAGGAGGGGGAGGGAGGGGAGGGGAGGAACGGAGGGGAGGGAGGGAGAGGAGGAGAGGAGAAGAGGAGAGGAGATGAGGAGGAAGGAGGGGAGGAGGAGGGGAGGAGGAGGAGGAGGAGGGGGGAGGAGGAGAGGAGTAGGGAAGGAGGAGGAGGAGGAAGGAGGAGGAGGAGAGAGGGGAGAGGAGAGGAGGAGAGGAGGAGGAGGCGGGAGGAGAGAGTG
>NW_020868491.1:74153-81653 GCF_003789085.1 Penaeus vannamei | reverse complement strand
AGAGTTGAAGGGAGAGAGAGGAGGGGATGGCATGGGGAGAGAGAGAGGGGAGAGAGGGGAGAGGAGGAGGGAATGGGAGAAGGAAGGAGAAGGAGGGGAGCGGAACACATTCTCGAAGGGGGAGGGAGGGGAGAGAGGAGAGAGAGGAGGAGGAGAGTGAAGGAAGAGGAGGAGGGAGTGGGAGGAGGAGAGTGGAAGGGAAAGAGAGAGAGAAGGAGAGAGAGGAGGAGGGAATGGAGAAGGAAAGAGAAGGAGGGAGGGAGTGGAAGTGGGAAAGTGGGAGTTGGGGGTGGAGAGAGGGAGGGAGAGGGGAAAGAGAGGGAGAGGGAAGAGAAGAGAGAGTGGGAGAAGGAAGGGAAGAAGCGGGAGTGGAGATACACAGACAGATAGAGAGATAGATAGATGAAGAGAGAAAAGAGAGAGAGAGAGAGAGAGAGAGAGAGAGAGAGAGAGAGAGAGAGAGAGAGAGAGAGAGAGAGAGAGAGAGAGAGAGAGAGAGAGAGAGAGAGAGAAACCGTGAGAGCGAAGGTGATGCAACGAAGGAACAAGAAGGAGACTTAGCGATTAAGTTCTCTCGGTCGAGGTTTTCTTGATCAAGCGGTAAAAAAGAGAGAGAAAAAAAAGAAAAAGAATAAGAAAAAGAGGAAAAAAAAGAAAAGAAAAAAGAAAAAAAGAAAAAGAAAAAGGAAAAAGAGAAAAAGAAAAGAATAAAAGAAAAAAAAAGAAAAAAAAACGAAAAAAGAAATAAGAAAAAAATAAACGAAAAAAAGGAAAGAGAGAGCGAGAAAAAAAAAAGAAGAAGAAGATTTATCGGCCTGTCTTTCTTTCTGATTCTATTTCGTTGTAGTTTTTAAAATCTTTGTGTTTTTTACACATTATTTTTTTTTCTCTCATTTTTTTCCTCATCTATTTTAATGTCTTTCAAATATCTTTTTTTCATATTTACTTTTTTCTATTAATTTATTTCACTGTTTCACTCCTTCATGTTGTTTTTCGTTTTCTTTGTAATTTCACTTCTGTTAAACTTATTTCAAGAGGGAGAGAGAAAAAAAAAATATAAGAAACAAAATAAAGAAACAAAAAAAGGGGAAAAGAGTAAGAGAAAAAAATGAAAAAAGGAAAAGATGTGTAAGAAAAAATGGTGGAAAAGAGAAGAAAAAGAGATGAAAGAAAAGAAGAGAGAGAGAGAGAGAGAGAGAGAGAGTGAGAGAGAGAGAGAGAGAGAGAGAGAGAGAGAGAAGAGAGAGAGAGAGAGAGAGAGAGAGAGAGAGAGAGAGAGAGAGAGAGAGAGAGAGAGAGAGAGAGAGAGAGAGAGAGAGAGAGAGAGAGAGAGAGAGAAAGAGAGAGAGACAGACAGACAGACAGACAGAGACAGACAGACAGACAGACAGACAGACAGAGAGACGAGAGAAAGGAAAGGAGGGGAAAAGGGAGAAAATTATGATGATCATTACCAAAGGTCATAACTTAATTCACAATTTATTATTGCTATTGTAATAAATCACGGTCCTTATCACTGTTAATTTATAACTATCAATTTATCACTTTTATTTTTGTTTTTATCCGTAAGAAGTAAAATAAATTGAGGCATGAAGGAAGAATTATAATGATGATGGTAATGATATGGAAAATATTGATTGTAATAATCATGAAAACAATGGAAATAATGATAATAATGATGATGAAAATGGGATAATTACATTCATCATAACATGATAACGATGATAATGACAATGACAATAATAATAACAACAACAATGATAATAATGATAATAATAACAATGATAATGATAATAATAATGATAATATAATGATGATACTAATAATATGAAAAAAACAATAATGCTAAAATAATAGTAATACTGATAATAATGACAATAATAATGATAATAACAACAGTAATAATAAAAAATGATAATGATAATGATAATGATGCCAATAAATAATTATCCTGATAATGATATTGAAAATAAAAACAATGACAATCATAGAGATGACTATTATGATAATGACAAGGATGGTAAAGATTAAAGTAGTTATAAAGATGATGATAATAAGAGAAATCAGAGAAAGTTCCATATATCGCATATGAAGAAAGAGTTAGACAGAAAAACAATTTTGAAATCTTATGAATTTTTTGGCTTTTTTTTTTGCCTTTAAAATTACATGCAGATATGCAGGTGTGAGATTGTGCGTATCTCGTGCAGTTCACATTTAAAACATGCTGATCATACACAATTACATTCACACACACACACATACACAACACACACACATACACACACACAACACGCACACACACAAATACAGACGGGCAATTACGATTCACAACACCAGCAAAAGGATTGTACGTATCCATATATAGCAATACGGCACAAAATTGATGTCCATAGGCATGTGCGTGCACGTTAACACATACATGTACACATACATATCGTGAACACACACACACATAAAACACATACACACCACACACGCACACATACATATCATAAACACACACCACACACATACATACATATTATACACACACACACACACACGCACACGCAAACATGTACATACATATTATACACAGACGCACACACACCACTCATACATACATATTACACACACACACACATGATACACACACACACGCAAACATGCACATACACATTACACACACACACACACACACACACACACACACACACACACACACACACACACACACACACACACACACACACAACACACACACACAGACACCCCACTCACACACACAACACACACAAAACCATAGAGACCCCCCACCCCCCACCCGCCCCCTTATCCCCCAACACATCGATCGACGTAACAAGACAGTGAGACTCGTTTGCGTATTCCCTCAAGCGTGGAACGAGAGAGAGAGAGAGCGAGAGAGAAGGAGAGAGAGAGAGAGAGAGAGGAGAGAGAAGGAGAGAGAGAGAGAGAGAGAGAGAGAGAGAGAGAGAGAGAGAGAGAGAGAAGAGAGAGAGAGAGAGAGAGGGAGGGAGGAGGGAGGTAAGGATGAGGGAAGGGAGGTAGAGAGGGAGGGAGGGAGGGAGGGAGGGAGGGAGGGAGGAGGAGAGAGAAGAGAGAGAGGGAGAGAGAGAGAGAGAGGGAGGAGGGAGGGAGGGAGGGAGGGAGAGGGAGGAGGAGGAGGAGGAGGAGGGAGATAGAAGATAGAGAGATAGAGAGAGAGAGAGAGAGAGAGAGAGAGAGAGAGAAGAGAGAGGAGAATCTTCTATTTTCCTTCTTCCTTTCCCCTCTTTTTCATCTCTCTCCTTCGCTTTCTCCTCCTCTTCCTCCTCCTCCCTATACATCTTTCCTTTTCAATATTTTTCCCATTTTTTCCTCTTTTCTTTCTCTCTCTCTTATCTCCCTTCGTAATGTCCTATTGTTTTTATCCCTTTTTCTCTTCTATTGTCTCGTTAAAGATTTTCGTTAATTCTAAAGTGAAGGGAAAGCTAGAGAGAGGTGTGTTGTATGTGTGTGTGTGTGATGTCTGTGTGCGTGTGGTGCATGTGTGTGTGTGTGCTGGTCTTAGTTCTCTGTACGTGAGTTTCCTCTCGGTGTGTGTACGTGCATGTGTGTAATCGTATGTCGTTTGGGTGTCTCTGTGTGAGTTTTCTCTCGGTCTGCGCACGTGTGTACATTTTCTCTTAGTGTACGTGTGTGTACGTGTACATGTGTGTTGACTTAATGTGTGTGTGTGACAGAAAGCGATCGGGATGATTAGAGAAAAGAGAAAATTTCTATCAAAGTCTAGACCCAAATCTCGAGTCATATCACGTTGGATATAAATGTCTGGAAGAAGTTAAACAGACTTTTCCTCACTTCCTTTTTTCTCTCTTCCTTTTTTCTTCTTCTTTTTCTTTGCTCTCTGTATCTGTCTCTGCGGAAGTCTGTTTGTCTGTGTGGCTGTATGTCGGTCTCTCTCTCTCTCTTTCTCGCTTTCTTGCTTTCTATCTGTCTCTTGTCTTTCTGTCTGTCTTTCTCGTCTCTTGTCTTTGTCTGTCTGTCTGTCTGTCTTTTCTCTCTCTCTCTCCTCTCTCTCTCTCTCTCTCTCTCTCTCTCTCTCTCTCTCTCTCTCCTCTCTCTCTCTCTCTCTTCTCTCTCTCTCTCTCTCTCTCTCTCTCTCTCCTCTCTCTCTCTCTCTCTCTCTCTCTCTCTCTCTCTCTCTCTCTCTCTCCTCTCCTCTATCTCTCTTCTCTCTCTCTCTCTGTCTCTGTCTATCTCTTCTCAACTTCTCTTGCCCTCTCTATCTATCCATTCATAAATCTCTCTTCCTCCTCCCTCGCTATCTCCTTCTCTCTCTCTCTCTCTCCCCCCCTCCCCTTCCTCTCCCCCCTACCTCTTTATCAACCGAAATATTAAACCCATAAAAGTGAAGAAAGTGTGAAATGAAATTGCAAATCAACAAACCATATTTCTTCCCAAAAAATTATTATTATTATATCATTTCCGCGTACTTCTCAGAGGAACATATAATTTATTTATTTAACCAGTTTACTAATTTCCCTTTTTTCTCCATTCTCTTCTCTCTTTCTTTCCTTGCTTTTGTTTCAATTTTCTTTCCGTTCTTATAGGCCTTTGCACCATATTTCTGATTTACTTAATCAGTTTATTAATTTCTTTATCTCTTCTTATCGCTTCTTCTTTCTTTCCTTTCTTTTGTTTCATTTTTCTTTCCTTTCTTCTGTTGTTTCTTTTCCTTTCTTATAAGCCTAAGCAGAATATTACTGATTTACTTATTCCCTTATCTCCTTCTTTCTTTTCTTTTGTTTCATTTTTCTTTCCTTTCTTTTATTTCATTTTTCTTCCCTTTCGTATAGGCCTAAGCACGCAATACCCATAAACCTTTCACTAGGTTGCCAGGTCGTGTTTTGTAATGATATATCTCTTATATTTCTCTCGATCAAAATTCCCATACCTCCGTTGCGACAGTTCCGGTGTCCGGACCCCTGGCCTGGGGCTGCCTTACGCTCGAACAAAGTTATTCCGGGTGATAAATTCGGGCTCGTGTGCAGCCATACGGACGCATCCACTGGGGCATCCGGCGGGAGGTAGTGTAAGGTGCTCTAGTTTGTGCCAGCGGCTTGTGGGATATGGAGGTGGAGGGAGGGGAGGGAGAGGAGAGGAGAGGAGAGGGAGAGGGAGAGGGAGAGGGAGAGGGAGAAGGGAGAGGGAGAGGAGAGGAGAGGAGAGGGAGAGGGAGAGAGGAGAGGGAGAGAGAGAGAGGGAGAGGGAGAGAAGAGAGAGAGAGAGAGAGAGAGAGAGAGAGAGAGAGAGAGAAGAGAGAGAGAGAGAGAGAGTGGAAGAGAGAGAGAGAAAGAGAGAGATAAAGAGAGATAGAAGAGATAGATAATATAGATAGAGAAGATGATAGGCATGATAAGACAGATAGATAGATACAGAATAGACAGAACAGAGAGAGAGAAGATAGATGAGATGAGAGAGAGAGAGAGAGAGAGAGAGAGAGAGAGAGAGGAGAGAGAGAAGAGAGAGAGAGAGAGAGAGAGAGAGAGAGGAGAGAGAGAGAGAGAGAGATGAGAGAGAGAGGATGAGAGATGAGAGGAGAGAGAAGAGAGAGAGAGAGAGAGACAGAGATAGAGACATACATAGACAGATGAGCATATAGATAGATAGATAGATAGAGATAGAGAGAGAGAGATAGACAGATAGATAGATAGATAGATAGAGAGAGAGAGGGAGAGACTGAGAGATAGAGATAGAGATAGATAGATAGATAGAGAGAGAGATAGTGAGATAAAGATAGATAGATAGATAGATAGATAGAAAATAGATAGATAGAGAGATATAGAGAGATATAGAGAGATAGAGATAGATAGATTAGATTAGGACAGACAGATAGATAGATAGAGAAAATGAGAGAGAGAGTGAGATAGAGACAGACAGACAGATAGACATACAGATAGACAGACATACAGACAGATAGACAGAAGAGAGAGAGAGAGAGAGAGAGGCAGACGTACCAGCGCCGCGCAGTGAAACCCCTAAGCAGGATGTGACGAAAGAATAAGGAACGTAAAACACACGATATGAATAACACAGGATGTGGACTTAATATGGGTCTTGGTGTATTAAGGGAAACATGTAACCCTCAATTTGCTGTAACTTTCCCTTTCTTTCCTTCTAGGTAAGGCCCGTGAGAGACGAGGTAGGGAGCGAGAAGAAGGTAAGGTAAATGAGGGAATAGACAAGGAAGGAGAACAGAAGGTAAGATTAAGAATGACATGATAAATGAAGGGTATAGAGAGGGATGAAGAACAATTAAGTTGCGTATTAGTAGAGAAAATAATAAGAACATGAATATCTGGTAAGAACAATAACAGCAAGAACACACATTTGAGAGCAATAACAAGAAGAACATAAGATAATTACAGTGAGACCAAAAACGTACAATGAGAACAAAAAAAATCAGGTAAGAGAAATAAGAACAAGAACACCCGGTCAGAACAGTCAAAATAAGAACACCAGGTAAGAACAAGAACACCGGGTACGAATAGCAAGAACAAGAACACCGAGGAAGAACAAGAACACCAGAAAAGACAATCAAGAAACAAGAACACCCCCCCCAAAAAAAGGGAACATAGAAGAACATAGAAGAAACAGACAACAAGAAATAGGAGAAAAAAAAAAAAAGGAACAACAAAGGAATAAATACACAGCCAACAACAAGAACAGAACAAAACAAGAACAAAAAAAAAAAAATGCAACAAAGAAACAAGAAAAAAACAAGAACAACAACACAGAACAACAACGCACGGAAAAAGGCAACAAATAAAGAAGAACAAGAACGACAACAAAGAAGAACAAGAAGACAAGAAACAACATAGAACAACAAGAACAACAAGAACAGAACAACCAGAAACAAGGAAGCAAAACAAACCAAAAGGCAACAAGATAAAGAACAACAAGAACAACAAAACAACAAGAAACAACCAAAAAGGTAACAAGACACAGAACAACAAGAACAGCAGGTGATCCGAGACAGACAACCACGGAAAAAGAAGCCAAAAAAAAAAAAAGACAACAAAGAAACAACAAGAAGAACAAGAACAAGAACAACAAGAACAGCAGGTGAGCCGAGACAGACAACCACGCGAAAAAAAAACAAAAAAAGCCAAAAAAACAAAGAACAAGAAGAACAACAAAAACAACAAAGAACAAGAACAAGAACAACAATGAACAGCCAAAGCAGACAACCAAGAAACAAGAACAAAAAAACAAAAAAAGCCAACAAGAACAAGAACAACTAAGAAACAGCAGGTGATCCGAGCCAGACAACCACGGAAAAAAAAGCCAAAAAAAGACAACAAAGAAGAACAACCAAGAACAACAAGAACAACAAAGAACAAGAAGAACAAGAACAAGACAACAACGAACAGCCAAAACAGACAACCAAGAAACAAGAACAAAAACAAAAAAAGGCAACAAAGAACAAGAACAACAAAGAACAACATAGAACAAGGC
>NW_020868491.1:64153-66653 GCF_003789085.1 Penaeus vannamei | reverse complement strand
CACATTACAATCCGCAAAAGATGTACGATCCTGCCATACATCCCCTTGAAGCGGAAACAGTGCTTCGAAGCTTCATACATCCCGAGCCGTGAAGCAGAAAGGGTCTCGAAGCTTCATACATCCCGAGCCGAAAACAGAAACAGTGTCTCGAAGCTTCATAATCCCGAGCCGTGAAGCAGAAAGGGTCTCGAAGCTTCATACATCCCGAGCCGTGAAGCAGAAAGGGTCTCGAAGCTTCATACATCCCGAGCCGTGAAGCAGAAAGGGTCTCGAAGCTTCATACATCCCGAGCAATGAAACAGAAACAGTGTCTCGAAGCTTCAATAATCCCGAACCGTGAAGCAGAAACAGTGTCTCGAAGCTTCGAAACTAAAGCTCGAACAGATCCTCCGGTTACGAATGAAAACCCACAAATCTGTGGTGATGGAGGATATAAACGCTCATTATATATATGGCAGTGTTCAGGGATGATATATTATATATACACACACTCTCAACTGGCGTTCTCTCTCTCTCTCTCTCTCGCTTTCTCTGTCTCTCTCTCTCTCTCGCTTCTCTGTCTCTGTCTCTGTCTCTCTCTCTCTCCTTTCTCTGTCTCTGTCTGTCTGTCCGTCTGTCTGTCTGTCTGTCTGTCTGTCTGTCTGTCTGTCTGTCCTGTCTGTCTGTCTGTCTGTCTGTCTGTCTGTCTGTCTGTCTGTCTGTCTGTCAGTCTGTCTGTCTGTTTCTCTCTCTCTCTCTCTAACACACACACCATTACAAACACACTCTCCCTCTCCCATAAACACACACACACACACACACACACACAGCACACACACGCACACCCACAGTATTTCACGGAGCAAAATGGAGGGAAGGCAAGCGGCCGATCCCAGCCCGGAGAGCCCACCGCCGCTTCAGGGTTTATGACCTGGAACCGTTAGATGAAGCATCAGTCTCGAAGTTTCACGGAGGGAGATAATATGCTGGAAAGTGCCGTCGCCACTTGGGAGTTTCGGAACCTTAGGCACTCGAGGAATGAATCTTTTTTTTTTTTTTTGTCTTTTTCTTTGGATTTTTTTAATGTTTTTTTTTTTAATGTATGTGGATTATTATTTTTTATGTAATGGATTCTTATTTTTCTTTTTTTTTTCTTTGGATTTTTCATGTTTTTTTTTTTTTAATGTATGTTGATTATTATTTTTTTATGTATTGGAGTATTCTTTTTTTTTTTTTTTTTCTTTTTTTTTTGTCATGATCTTTTTTTTTTTCTTTTCTTTTTTTCTTTTGTCTTTGGAATTTTGTTTGGATATGTGGATTTTTTTCATATTTTAGATTATCATTTTCTGAATCTCAATTTGATTTTTTGGTGTTGTTTCTGCAAACTGAAAAGGATAATCATAAAAAAAAACTTTCCAATTCATTAGATAAAAAAACGAAATGAACCTCACCAACCTAAATCTTTGCAATTAATAACAAAAAACAACAACAACAACAACAACAACAAAATATGTAAATAAACCTCACACGAAATGACGAAGCCTTGGGTTGAAGATGGAAACCCTCAGTGAATACCTTTTGGAAATGGGTCTGGGGTTCGCGGTCCAAAATAGGCCACAGAATCCGGCCAAGGGGGGAGAGTGGGGGGAGGGGGGAGGGGAAGGGGAGGGTGGGGGAGGGGAAGAGGAGGGTGGGGGGAGGGGAAGGGGAGGGTGGGGGGAGGGGAAGGGGAGGGGGGAGAGGGGAAGGGGAGGGTGGGGGAGGGGAAGGGGGGGGGGGCGAAGGGGAGAATGGGGGTGGGGAGTGGGGAGGGGGTCGAAATTGGTAGCCTGGATTTGCGAGAGGAAACGTAACTCCGCTAGGACAGGCGACGCTGCCCCTCTTCTCTCCCCCTCTTGCCCCTTCCCTCCCCTCTCACCCTTCTTGTCCTCTTTCCTAGTCCCTTCCCCCCCCCTCCCCTCTTCCCTCTCTTCCCCTTCTTTCATCCGTTCCCTCTCCCTCCCCTCCTCCCCCCTTCTCCTCCTCACCCTTCTCCTCCCACCTTCTCCTCTCCTCCCTCCTTTCCCTTCCCCCTCCCTCTTTCATCCTTCCCTTCTTTCCTCCCTCTCCCTCCTTCCCCCTTCCCTCCTTTCCTTCCCCCTTCCTCCTCCCCTCCTTCCCTTCTCCCCCTCCTCTTTCCTCCTTTTCCCTTCTCCCTCCTTCACCTCCCTCTTCCTCCTCCCTCCTTCCCCCTCCCTTCCCTCCCCCTCTTTCCTCTTCTCCCTCCCCTTCTCCTCTTCCCCCCCTTCCCTCTCCCCTCCCCCTTCCCCCTTCCCCTTCTCCTCCCCCTCCTTCTCCCTTTCCCTCTCCTTCCCCCTTCTCCCCTCCCTCTCTGTGACCGCTACCTTGTTCTGCTTGTGATATATTACATGTGGATTTATACTTTGGGCTCGGCGAAGGAGAGAGAGGGAAGAGGAAGGATGAATAGAGAGGCGAGGAGAAGCGAAGGGAGAACAAGGAGGAAGAGAAGAGGAAATCTGGG
>NW_020868491.1:54153-56653 GCF_003789085.1 Penaeus vannamei | reverse complement strand
GAAATAGCAAAAAAAAAAAAAAAGGGGAAAAATATAATAAAAATAAGTAAATAAATAAAAAATGATAATACAACAAACAAACAAACAAACGAATAGCAAATCGAATTACAACCGCAGCAACCCCAGTCTCTCCACTACAACAGCTATAACTACAACTTCTATTAGCAAGAATAACGATGACAAAACATCACAAATCTTACACAGGGTCTGTCATTAGCACATCGAACAGCCATCGATTACGTAAGCTGTATCTAAGGGAACAGCGCCTGGCTCTCCAAATACCACAGACTGACGGGGGGCAATAAAGCTACAATGTCTCTATGGATGATATTTCAGGTTTGCAATATGGATACGGATTAGTGTTCGCAACAACGGCTTCTAACGCAGTATGTTTGGGTTCGGTTAAGATAGTTTTGTTAATGTTGTTTTACAAAAGAAAAGGTGATTTGCAGATGCCTTTACATAAAGATAACATTCACATTTACTGATACTACCACTGCTAATAATTATTGTGCTAATTATGACAATTAGCACAATAATGATAATAATAATAATAATAATAATATTAATAATAATAATAATAATAATAATAATAATAATAATAATAATAATAATAATAATAATAATGATAATAATATAATATGCTACTACTAATAATGATAATAGGAAAAGCAACAAAAAACAACAGTAAATCATGGTAATGATAAAAATGATGATAACACTAATGAAGATGATAATGATAATAATGATGATGTTAATGATAATGATACAGATTTATATTTTCTCTGATAGTCCGTGGTTTTCGTGACGTTCAGGTTATGAAACGTGTGAAGGTTGATAACACTCTACGGAAATTACATCCACATTTCGAAATAAACCACCTTCGTAGATTCATTAATATCATGCGATTATAAATATCTATTTTCTTTCTCTCTCTCTCTTTTTCAGACATACGCGATTGTTTGCATGTACGAACCTACGCACACACATCCATGCATACACACACACAACACACAGACACATTCACGAACACACACCCAAACACATGCAGACAAACATTCAAACACGAACACACACACAAACTAACATTGAACCACGAACACACACACTCACTCAAACACACAAACACGTAAAAGAAAAAAGAAGTAGAGAGGAAAAAAAGATAGAAATAGAGAAAAGAAAACACCGCATCAAAAATAGTCGAATGCCACAGATATTACGAAATATGCATATCTGTTTACGAAGACACACTAACCTATCCCGCTATTCCCCCTGGCCTCCGCTCACACGCCTCCCCTCTCCTCCCCCTCCTCCCTCTCGTCCTCCCTCCTCCTCTCCCCTCACAATCCCTTTCCTCCCCCCCCTCTCCTCCTCCTCCCTCCTCCACCTCTAGTTCTCACCCTCCACTTCCCCACTCACTCCTCTCATCCCTGCCCTCCTCCTCTCTACTCCTCCCTATCCTCTCCTCACAATCCCTTCTCCTCCCCTCTCTCTTCTCCTCCTCTCCCCTCTCCCCTCTCTCCCTCTGAAATCCCCCACATCGGGAGCTTCGTACGAGGCCAGATTTCAATATTATAATGGAGTTGGCGTCATATTTTGTAAACAACAAGCTCTACCCGTCGCTGAGAAGAGAGGGGAGAGGAGGGGAGGAGGGTGGGGGGAGGGGGGAGGAGGGGAAGGGAGGATGGGGAGGGGAAGGGAGGGAGAAGGGAAGGGAGGGTGAGGTAGAGGGGAAGGGAGGATGGGGAGAGGGGAAATGAAGGATGGGAGAGGGGAAAGGGGATGGGGGAAGAGAGAAGGGGGAGAGGGGAAGGGAAGGTGAGGGTAGAGAGGGGAAGGATGAGGGAGAGGGGAAGGGAGGGTGAAAGAGATTGGAAGAGAGGGAAAGGAGGAGAGGGAGAGGGGGGAGGATGGAGAGGGAAGGGAGGAATGAGGGGAAGGGGGAGGGGGAAGGAGGAAAGGGAGAGGATGGGGAGAGGGGGGGGTGGGAGGGGAGGGCGAGGGAGAGGGGAAGGGAGGATTGGGGAGAGGGAAGTGGAGGGTGAGGAGGGGAAGAGAGGCTGAGGGAGAGAGGGACTGAGGGCGAGGGGAGGGGAAAGCAGGATGGGGGAGAGGTAAAGGGAGGGTGGAAGAAAGGGGAAGGAAAGATGAGGGAGGGGGAAGGAAAGATAAAAAAGAGTGGATAAGAAGAGAAGGATAATGGGGACGGGAAGGGGCTTTCCCCTCTCTCCTCAATACATAATGGCGTGCTTATTCATCCATATCTATATCTCTAAGAGAGAGAGAGAGAGAGAGAGAGAGAGAGAGAGAGAGAGAGAAGAGAGAGAGAGAGAGAGAGAGGAGAGAGAGAGAGAGAGAGAGAGGAGAGAGAGAGAGAGGAGAGAGAGAGAGAGAGAGGAGAGAGACGGAGAGAGAGAGACGAGAGAGACAGGAGACGAGAGCAGAGAGAGAGAAGAGAGAGAGACTCACTGCAATAGGATAACAAATAAAATCAAGTGGC
>NW_020868491.1:43688-51550 GCF_003789085.1 Penaeus vannamei | reverse complement strand
AATATATATATATATATATATATATATATATATATATATATATATATATATATATTATATATTATATATATATGATAAAAATAATAATGATAAGAATAATAAAAGCAGTAATAACAAATAATAACAATAATAATAATAATAATAATAATAAAATAATTATATCAGCAATAATAATGGTAATGGATTGATAATAATGAAGGAAAAAACAATAATGATATTTTAAAATATAATTGTAATATAATGATAATGAAAATGATGATAACATTAGTAAACTAATCATAAAACATGATCATAATAATAACAAAATATTAACAATGATAATAATAACAATAATAGCAGGATTACACGTAGAAATGTCGCCCTTAATTAATTACTATTAATAGTGATTATAATATAAATAACAGTAACAACAGCAACAAAAATGATGATTAAATGTCAGTACATTATATAGCTAAGCAAAGACAGCGGAGGTTGATAAAAACCAACTGAGAAAGGAGCGGCTCAAATTTTAGTGCCGTATCATTAAAAATCTTGAAACTCTTGTTGTAAGTCTTACCCCCATGCAAGTATCCCGAAAGTTTGGAATCATTTCAAAACGTTTCTTTCTCCCTTTAAACCAGTCGGTGCGGGTGGAAATAAATTCTTTAAAACACACACACACACACACACACACACACACACACACACACACACACACACACACACACACACACACACACACACACACACACACAACACACACACACATACACACACACACACACACACACACACACACACACACACACCACACACACACACACACACACACACACACACACACACACACACGTTTTCTTTCTCTTAGCTAAGCATTCTTCAACATATATCCCAACAACATGAATATCTAAAAGAGAGAGAGAGAGAGAGAGAGAGAGAGAGAGAGAGAGAGAGAGAGAGAGAGAGAGAGAGAGAGAGAGAGAGAGAGAGAGAGAGAGAGAGAGAGAGAGAGAGAGAGAGAGAGAGAGAGAGAAGAGAGACAGACAGAAAGTGGTTTCCCTCCTTTTTAAGAAAACCATATCTATTTTTTTTTCTAAAATGTTATTAACCATTCCCCATAACGTTAAATTCTTTCATTAAGGCGCTTATGCCATTGGAACTTCCCTCTTAATTTCCTGAAATTAAATGTTACAGCTTCGATAAATTATATGGTCAAGGGGCAGAAAATCGAATGGAAAATATGTAGAATACACACCTCGATATAAACTGAAAACATCAAAGTCAAAAGCAACATTCAGTGAAAAAGTATACCCTAAATACTGAGCTGTCGCACCACTATCTAATTTGTGTTGGTTGTTTATAAAGCGTAATTTTATTCAAACGGTATAATTTTATGTCGTAATAGAAACCTCATGGCACTTTGTCTCTAAGAAAGTCCTAGTTGGCAACTGCCGAACTGAGCATCGCCTGTTTAAAATCATTATTATTATTTTATTTTATTTATTTATTTACTTATTCTGTGTACTCCTTCATCAATTAACTAATTTCAAGGAAAATATGCAGAAAAGCTTTCTCAATAAATAACATCAACGTTCAGTAGTGAAACGGGGCGGAGCTATATGACGTCATCATATCTAACCAATGAGGATGCGCTGCGAGATGCTAGATATAACTAGATAAATAATTATTTGTATAATTCACTAAGTACTACCAATTGTTTAAAGTATAAAGGGTATAACGCTGGGAGTAAAAAACCTTTCCAAAGTTTCCCATCTTTCACTCATCGCTCTTGGTCGAAGTTTCCTAGTTCGTGCAATGTAATAAAGGTGTAATTAGATATTTTCTTTTAAAAAAATGATGATAGGTACCGATGTAAATTTCCTAACCAGTTTCCGCCTTCCATTTCGTTACAGTAGGATGCTATTTACGATTTAAAGCGACAATTATTTTATTCCTCGGTTTACGGATCCGCCACACTTGTTTTCCCCGATTTTCGAATATAGAAATAATTGAGAAATCGACTTCATTTTTCACCTGTCGCACCTCATTCGATACGATTTGATTCCGTTGTGAACAAATATCAGAATACGTTCCCGATGTAGTTATAACGCCCAAGTAAAGAGAAAAATGGCACCATCTGCTAGGTATCTAAAGGCATTAGTGAACGATCATAATGTATTGCCAGTCTAAAGTATGTTCCTCGTGTATTTAAGGGAAATTTCGTAAAATACCATCGGAATATGTTTCAGTCGATTTCTTGTCCAAGGAAACATAGGATATGACACCAAATCCAGGATCCTGAGACAAAAATAGGCCGACTTTTAGCCAGTAATGAGTTACCACGGCGGCCGTCATTAAAAAAAAGAATTTAAAAAAATCCTCAAGGTTGTGAACTTTGCACTCGGCGAATTCTTCAAGCAATAGGGTCAAATCTGATAGAAACAGTAAAAATAAAATAAAAATAAACAAAATAAATAAATAATAAAAAAAAACATTGTATATGTCTCAAATCCGGGTTTACTCCATCGATATCTGCTGTGGCCTCAAGCATAATTTGTCGCCTACTATTTGTCAGTTATTCCTATAGAAACCTCCACATCTATGGTACTTGCCGTTTGCCTGAAGCACAATATGTCACCGGTTCTGTCAAAGGAGATCATACCCGTTTGTGGGTACACGAACAATAAATGATTCCAGACGTGATAAGTTTTGTTATCGGTATTTTCATTTATGTTATACCGATTGTCACAGATTTTCAGAACTCAATTTTCAACTTGAAAACAATCAAAACACCCAATTATTTTTATTTTTCATTTAGCCTGTTCAGATTTCCAGAAATAAAATTGCGATAACCAGGGAATAAAACGATTATGTCCAAAGGTAAGAATTGTGTACAAAGACTATATTGTGAAAGCAAAAAGAAATACCAATATTTTTCGTTCGTACTCCAATTGTTATGGAAGCCTTGCGTGCCTAACCTCCTGGCACTTCGCTCTCTTTCCCTTCGACTTTCCAGCGACAAATCGCTGTCGGTTCTCCTGAATCCTTAAATTATTTGAAATTTGTTCGGTAAAAGAGTCATGAAGATGTCATTACCGATCTTTCCCTTCGACCTGCCACGGACAAATCACTGTCGGTTCTCCTGAATCCTTAAATATTTCAAATTTGTTCGGATAAAAAGTCATGAAGATATCATTGAAGATATCATTACCGATCTTTCCCTTCGGCTTTCACTACGTGAGAACAGGCAAGCTACGCCAGCGTCCAGTGCTCTTTTACAGGCAGAGATTTAGAAGGAGTCAAAGAGAGTCGGCGAGAGGCTTAATATGAACGACGGTTAACAGCTTATATGATATTTTGTTCTGTTTGACTCAAATAAGTTGACTTTCCCTTTTGTTTTCTGATTGGTTCAGTAGTTTTATGATAATACAGTTGTTGTTATTCAGAGAAGAGTAATGGGTCATAAATACAATATAGTACTTATGATAATGGGTCTCTTTGCATTTTTGCATCATGGAGGAAATTCTCAAGTTGCTCACGAAAAAAAGGGATTTTGCTGTGTATATGTGTGCGAGTGTTGGAGATGAGAGAGAGAGAGAGAGAGAGAGAGGAGAAGAGAGAGAGAGAGAGAGAGAGAGAGAGAGAGAGAGAGAGAAGAGAGAGAGAGCAGAGTGTGAGTATGTAGTTGCGT
Source organism: Penaeus vannamei (assembly GCF_003789085.1). Lineage (NCBI taxonomy): Eukaryota > Metazoa > Arthropoda > Malacostraca > Decapoda > Penaeidae > Penaeus > Penaeus vannamei. The sequence continues at coordinate 47,880 of NW_020868491.1, read as the reverse complement.
GCATCCATTCCGTTTGCTTGTACGTGCATGTGTGTGCGTGCGTCAACTACGAAACTCCTTTGACATCGATAAAAAAAGGAGCAAGAAAAACAAATAAACCGCAGCTCATCTTCAATTCCATCGCAGTAACGGATAGTTCGCTCAAATGGTCTTAGGGATTCCATAAATCGACGCACATCTCCTTTAAGTCTCTTTGGCTTGAATTCTCCTTTCGTTGGGTGACTTTCGTGCGTTAGTCGTCAAATTTTATATATCATAAGTTTATCTTCATAACGAGATCGTTTTCGTTTTATTTTATTTGATAGGATACCGGAACGTAATGCAATAATACAAATCTTTATTCTATAAATGAAATATGCACAAGAACAGCCGTAAGAGTAAGTTTTATGTTAATGAATAGCATTTTTGTACCTTAATACGATTATTGCCTTTTGTTACATGGCATAATTTGAAATGAATATGTCATCCATATGTTAAGTTAATTTCTATTTCATTTATCTATTTTATTTTAGGGAGACCCTTCCCCCAAAGTGAATATTAGCTTTTATCAAAAAGTGCAGGACTATATTAATGGACCGAATGTATTTTAATCGAGAAATACATTCACTGGAACCAAACTTTTTGCAGTATTTTTCGCTTCCAAATAAATGTTGAACACGTGCAAATAAAATGACAAATAAAATGACTCCATGAACGAAGCTGCCATTATTCACTCGCCGTCATTGCATAATACTGATGAATTTATGAATAGAAACATGAATTCAGCTTGCCTAGTAGATGAATCACTCGTATACAAAAATTCTTCTTAATTCACTTTAATAAATTAAATTAATCATGGATTGTATTTCCCTGGCGGTTTGCAGTGAAAGAATAGGGTTTGCCAATCAGACATAGTTGGTTAGATATTTTCCGCTACCTTCCTTGTTAAAGAAAAAAAAATGTGATTACTGTACGTTTTACTTGGACTCATTATAGTATATCTCACATACGAAATATTAGACCAGTTCGTTTTTGCCTTTATACCAACTATATTTGTAAACAGCCAGTCAGATTTCCTAGTAAGTGTAAACTCTAACAGCAAATGCAATATTTTTACAGTGCATTTCATTTCTTATCCTGCGGCGGAGGTAATCGCACATTTTTACCTCGAGAATTTGTCCCAGAACACTATCCCGGAGGTTCAGATATCCCACACACTTTCTTAAAACGTGCAGGTGTGGCTTTACTAATCCCTCGTGCAGTTGGCCTTCGTTTTCTTACTAGTTTCCCATTTATGGTGGAGTTTTATATCGTTTCTTGTTCTTCTCTTTGTTGCATTTCGTTTGTTTACATATATATGTGAGCGGGTACGTATGACCGGTTTAGCTTCTAATTGATGTGAATTCGAAGTAAGCAAATTTGTGAGAATCCGCTATGAGTGCAAATGCTTTTTTCTGCATTTGATAAATAATAGTCTAGATGTAAAATGTGATTACAGTTACTACTAAATCGCATTATTAACATGTATTAAAATGTCCTACATTCCTGCTTACTATAATAAACAAATATACTTTAAATTAACACATTTTCCATTTCGTAAATAAACAAAAATTCGCGTGATGTTATTGGACTTCCTCAATACAGAGGAACTGCGACGCTTACAGCATAGAGGTATCATAATACTCGTATAAATGTTAACTTCATCAAACAATTGATTTAATACTACCAGCTACTTTAAATTTCTTTAAGTACCGTTCAACAATTTCCTCAGATTTTACGTCTGATTTACTTAACACGAGATACGTACTTTTCAGTATTGTATTATTGTATTATCAAAATTTACATGTATGTATATAAACATGCAAACACATGGCCACATCTGTATTTTATTTTATTTATTCATATATCATTTGTCCTTTATACATTATTTATTTATTTGAAATATGTTTTATTTATTCGTTCATTTTAATTGTTTATTTTATTAATGTATTTCTTTTTCATGTGTGTGTGTGTGTATAAATATGTTTATGTATATATATACATATTTATATATATTATATACTACTAGATGAATGCAAGTTTAAATACAATCAGACATTATAAACCATATTATATTATATACACCTCAATATACAGCGCATGTTACCATGGCTTTGATATTTGTAGTTCAATTTATAATGTTCTGCATCTTATCATTATTAGTAATATTGGTATTTTTTTATTTATGTGGTTTTCTACCCTCTGAACCTATGTATATCGAAACCGGCACAATTATCGAAACAAGATAATTAAATAAAAGAGGGAAATACATACCATAGCAGAGACCCTCAAGACTTCCATTATTTCAAGCGGTATACGAAGGGATATCAAAAATGGAAAAAAAGTACGTATCGTTTTAAAATACCCGATCTTGCCTGGGGTTTTAATAGCGAGACGAGATACCCTATATTCTTTTCTTTCGTTATTTCTTCAAAATCTAGTTACCGGTTTAGAAGAAATGTAGCTAAGTGGCTGCGTGAAAGGGAAGACGCTTGGGAGGCTCGTATTTCATACTTCAAAGTCTAGGGAAATGGGTTTCAGAAGTAAAAAAGCGAAAGTTATTGGATAAAAGAAAGTGAAAACTGAAGTGAGGGAAAATTAAAAGCCAGAACAATAGAGAACAGATTTTTTTTTAAATCAGTACCCGCCAGCGCTCTAAACCAGAGTTGCCAAACATTTACCCACATTTCACCTTGGTATAAGTGTACCGGCCAGATAATAGACGCGACGAAACGGCCACATGGTTGACGTAAAAAGGATTATTCAATCATTACAAAAACACATTAATAGGAAAAAAAATGTCAGCTGTAAGTGATAATCTTCCAAGACTCAGCACTGGTTTAATGAATCATATAAAACGCTTTATATAAGACACACATTGACACCCCGGTTCGAAACGACTATAGAAAGATATATAGGGAAAGACTATGGCTTCATATGATATGATACACCTACAAATTATGAGTTAATTTTCTTGTTTACATATCTGTATTATGACCTGAAAAGTTGATATCTTATACCCTAAGCACGAAATTGGTTATTCTACTCTGTGTGTGTGTGTGTGTGTGTGTGTGTGTGTGTGTGTGTGTGTGTGTTGTGTGTGTGTGTGTGTGTGTGTGTGTGTGTGTGTGTGTGTGTGTGTGTGTGTGTGTGTGTGTGTGTGTGTGTGTGTGTGTGTGTGTGTGTGTGTGTGTGTGTGTGCGCGCGCGCGCGCAGGAGTGTATTGGGCCTACACTTAGATACAGTGTGTGAAAGTTACTCTGCCGTGAAATTCTGTTTCTCCCAACCAGGGTAGTTTGCACCCAGCTGTTAGAAACCATCCGTTTAAATCCGCATTTTCACCCAAAACAAATAGTAGACAAGTGCGCTTTCTGTCACTAAAAAGGATTGAAACAAACTCCGACGTAAGAAATCAAAGCAAACAATAGTAGTGTAACAACTCATTATGTAGTAAATGTTACCACTAAATCACATACTCTATTTCTCTATGGAAAATTGGTTGTGGCTTTGATACTGATCGTGGTTAAACTCATTAATGTATGAAAATGAAACTAGCCACAATGAGAAATTGAAAATAAGCGTGACTCTTCACCAGTCCCTCATCAGACAAAAAAAACAAATGGATACCAGGAGAGAATTTTGGCAAGCTTATATAGTGATATACAGATTGAACAAGATCAGAATCAGGTCTCAGGGGGAGGGTCAAGGTCATTAATGCATGTATATTATAATATCTGCCTTTTCAGCTCTTTGAACATATGTATCAAAGCTGTTCGAAATGGCTAAGCTACAGGGAACCGGCAAATAGCTGTAAAAGATTTTACGAAAGGTTTTCTTAACAAGAAACAAACCGTATACCCTTTTTTTTTTCTTTCTATTTACATAATACAGTTTTTGGAGTCTACATTTTCTTTTTAAATGATACCAAGTGGTTGTAGAAATGGGATGGAGGGGGACACAATGCGCGGAAAACTTCAGAGCCTCAGCCAGCGTTCCGAACGACCACAGGGAGAAAGACCCCATAAGGCAATGGTCCACGTACACTGCTGTATTATGCAAGAAAAGGTAGATTCTTACAGGATTAAAACCTTAAATCAAGCCCGGAATTGATTGATTTTGTTATTGTGTGTGTGTGCGAGCGCGTGTGTGTGGGTGTGGGTGTTCATAAATAGAT
>NW_020868491.1:36188-38688 GCF_003789085.1 Penaeus vannamei | reverse complement strand
AAAATCTTTGGTGAACAGTTGTTAGCGTGATGTTAAATTATTTATAGATTTTATGATATTCGATGTTTTTGGATATATGAAAATGTTTCTGGGTATAATTAATATTTTGTTGATTCTCTTTGCATACGTGANCGGGTTGGTGAGGCTTGTAATACTCGTATAAAATGAGCGAAATTGGTAGACTTTTTTTCCACTTATTAAGGATGTTTTCTTTGTAGATTTGATTGTAAGATGATTGATTTTGATTATAGAATGATTAGAATGATATAAAATAGTTTTTCATTTGTAAAATAATTAAGAGCGGATAGAATGATTATGATTGTGCAGTTAATAATTCCAAATTATTTTTTTTTATTGTAGGCAAATGAAATGATTTTGATTACATTTTAAATTTTGATATTGATAAAAAACTACATATATATAATTTTGATTGTAACTTTCTGATTGTGTCAGATTTATTTACAGTGTATTTGTGGAGACAAACGTACTGACAGACAGACAGCATAACAACAAACAAAGCGGAAATGGATAGACGTAGATAGAAATAGACATATCAATAGATAGATTTATATCTGACAGTAAAGTTGATTTTGCGTCAATATTTTAGTCTTTAGTCGCTATAATTGTGAAGGAATGCACACCCAGTCAGGACATACTTGAAAAAAAAACATTATATTTTCATCATATTTTTATTATTTATTTGTATTTTTATTTATATTTTTATTATTTATTTGTATTTTTATTTATATTTTTATTATTTATTTGTATTTTTATTTATTTATTTATTTTTAATTATATTATTTATTTGTATTTTTATTTATATTTTTATTATTTATTTGTATTATTTTATTATTATTTATTTGTATTTTTATTTATATTTTTATTATTTATTTGTATTTTTATTTATATTATTATTATCCATGTCTATATCTTTATTATAAGAAACAGAAAATAAGGCCAGACGACCACAGCAACTCGGCCACGAGAGGAACCCAAAATTCCTCATAAATTCGGTTTAACACCTGTATTTTTTCACGTGTATGAGTCACAGTTTTTTTTTAGAGACACACTTGCATAAATGGCACACTTGGGTAAATAAATTAATTTCTCTCACCCCTCCTCCCTTCACCCCATGTCCTTTCCCCTTCTTATCCTTCCTTCTTCCACCTCTGTTTTATCAGCACCGCAAAACTGACCACCAATAGTCTGTCTCTCTGGTCTCTGTCTCTTTTCTGTCTCTCTGTCTCTCTGTCTCTGTCTCTCTCTCTCTCTCTCTTTCTCTTCTTCTCTCTCTCTCTCTCTCTCATCTCTCTCTCTTCTCTCTCTCTCTCTCTCTCTCTCTCTCTCTCTCTCTGCCTCTCTCTCTTCTCCTCTCTCTCCTCTCTGGTCTCTCCTCTCTCTCTCTCTCTTCTCTCTCTCTCTCTCTTTCTCTCTCTCTCTCTCTCTCTCTCTCTCTCTCCTCTCTCTCTCTCTCTCTCCTCTCTCTCTCTCTCTCCTCTCTCTCTCTTCTCTCTCTTCTCTCTCTCTCTCTTTTCTCTCTTTCTCTCTCTCCTCTCTCTCTCTCTCTCTTCTCCTCTTCTTCTGCTGTGTGTGTCTGTGTGTGTGTGTGTGTGAGGTGTGCGTGTGTGTGTGTGGGTGTGGTGTTTGTGTGTGTGTGTGTGTGGTACTGTGTTGGTGTGGTGTGTGTGTGTGCTACTTTGGTCTCGTGTCATATGGTTGTCGGTGAGTTGCTGTGTGTTTCAGGTTTAGCGGATGGCATTAAGGAGGGCGAGAAGAGAGAAGAGGAGAAGAAAAGAAAGAAGAAGAAGAGGAAGAGGAGGAGGAGGAGGAAGAACAGGGAGAAAAGAAATAGAAACAGCGAAAAAAAAGAGAGCAAACACAATAAGACGAAACAGAGACCGACTAAGATAGAAAGGTGAAACCATCCTCCCCCTCCCCTCTCCCCCTTCCCCCCCCCCCAAAAAAAAAAACAACAACAACAACAGGAAAACTTGAATGAAAACCAAAGATTAATAAAAAAGGTGGCCCTCCCCCTCCCCCCCCCCCCCCCCCCCCCCCCTCCCACAGAGATAGCTGCATTCAGTTGCCTCACAGACTGACAGCCTTGGATCTCTCACCTCAGACCTTTAATAAGAAAACTTGTCTTCGGCAAATATTTCCTACGTCTTCCGAATCCTTTTTCGTTGTTAAAATACGACAATAAAAATGATTTTAATAAAAAATAACAATAAAAATAAAAATAAATATAGAAAACGAAAAAAAAGAAAATTCTCAACTTCTTCTAATTCCATCATTTATTTCCTACCTCAACCGAATCCTTTTTCGTTGTTAAATACGAGGATAATAATGATTTTGAAAGAAAACAAATAGATATAGAGAACGAAACATTTTTTTCTCAACTTCTTCTAAATCCATCTTCGTTGTTAAAATACGATAATAATAATAATTTTTGATAATAAAAACAAATAAATATAGAAAACGAAAAAAAATTTCAACTTCT
>NW_020868491.1:21188-31188 GCF_003789085.1 Penaeus vannamei | reverse complement strand
TCTCTCCCTCTCCCCCCCTCCCCTAGGTCTCTCTATCCCCTGCCTCCCTCTCCGTCTCTCCTCTCCCCTTCCTCCCCTCCCTCCTAGGTATTCTGCTCTACCCTCCCTCCCTCTCTCCTCTCTCTCCTCTCCCCCTCTCTCCCCTCCTCCTTGGTTCTCTCTCCCTCCCCCTCTCCCACTCCCCAGCTATCCCCTCCACTCCCCTCTCCTTCCTTCGTACTCTTTCACCTGCACCCCAGCCCCCTCCTGTCCTCTCCCTACCTCCTATATAGCCTTCCCTCCCACCCCTACTAGGCCTTCCCTCCTCTCTTGTCTTTCTCCCCCTCTCCCCACCCTTCTGTCTACACTCACTCCATTTCCACACCTCTCCCTTTCCCTCACCCTCCTCACTACCCCTTCCTTCTCCTCTCCGCCCTATCTCCCCCTCCCTTTTTCCCTTCCTCCCCCTTTCCCGAACCCTCCGCTGCTCCTACCTCCACTCTCCCTTCTCCCTTCCTTCCCCACCTCCTCTTCCCTCCAATTCTTCCCTTCCTCTCATCTGCCCTCTTCCTTTCCCCCCAACATCCCACCTCTTCATATACCCCTCCACCCCCGCCATATCAAGACGATGCATGGGCGGTACGAAATCCCCCCGACGCCACGCCCCTACGCCACGCCCCTCTGGCCACGAATACATACTCCCTCTAGTCGGGTGTCTCCGTATAGTCTGCACTGAGGAAGCGGCGACGAAGGAAGTCTGTCTGTCCTCTTGGGAGACTGTCGCTCACTTTTTCCCACGGTTTATGTCGACGATGGACGTTATGCAAATTTATAAAGAATGGACGCTAAACGATGATAACGGACGATAAAGTATGTTAAAGAATAGACGATAAAGGATAATAAAGAAAGGGCGATAATTGATGATAAAGAATGGTCGTTTATGATGGTTTTTGGCTTGTTTCGTTTCAATGGCTTCATTTCATTGTTAACGAGGTGGTTCCTTGTTTTTAGAGGGGAATGATTAAATGTGTTTGATGGACTGTCTGTGAGATTAATTAGTGGATTTGGGTTAGGCCTAATGAGTTCTAATTAATGGTAGGAGTAATAGGAGCTTATTTTCTTTTCATTCTTTAAAGTGGAAGTCCATTTCTTTTTATGAGCCGTGGGATTTTCGTCTCTATTTTAGTCTAAAGAGAAGGATGATTTATACACAGCGCGCGTACACACACACAAACACACACACACAACACACAACACGCACACACACACACAACACACACAGAGAGAAGAGAGAGAGAGAGAGAGAGAGAGAGAGAGAGAGAGAGAGAGAGAGGAGAGGAGAGGAGAGGAAGAGGGAGAGGAGAAAGAGAGAGAGAAGAGAAAGAGAAAGGGAGAGATAAAGAGATAGATAGATAGATAGATAGATATATATATAGAGAGAGAGAGTGGAGAGGAAGCTATAAATTATTATTCACAGAGTGTCTTTGCGTCCAGCGTTCAAAGATAAAATGAAAATCGGCCGCCGTAAAAAAAAAAAATAACGTTTCGAGCCTCTGAACTCCTCTTCAGGCAACAAAACCGAGAAGGCTGTCTTTCCCCTTGAAGGAATTACTGTCCATCAATGTGGCTCTTTAGTTTAATTAGGGGACTTAATGCAGGTAAGAAACAGTCCGATAAACGTAGAAATAGAATAGAAACGCAGATAAAAGTGACGGTAATCCGACACAGAAGCGAAGGGAAGGAGAGGGAGAGAAAGATGAAAGAGGGAAGAAAGAGGAAAACGCGAAGATGTTCCCAGGCGCCACCTCCTCCCCCACCCCTTCCTACCCCTCTCCCTCCCTCCCCAACCCTTCCCACCCCTCTCCTCTCCTCCCCACACCCTCCCACCCCTTCCTACCCTCCCGAACCGCTTCCCACCCCTCCCTCCCAGCCCTTTTCCCCCGCGGGCGTCGGCTGCGGGTCACATACTGGTAACGGGACTGCGGCGTGAGTGCCTGAGGCCGCCGCTCCGCCGTCCTCGCTCCTCCTCCTCCGTGTCCTGCAGGAGTCCCTCGCTCTCGTATCTGCAGGAATCCCTCGCTCCTCCGTCCCTGGAGTCCCTCGCTCCTCCGTATCCCTTGGAGTCCCTCGCTCCTCCGTATCCCTTGGAGTCCCTCGCTCCTCCGTATCCCTTGGAGTCCCTCGCGTATCCTTGGAGTCCCTCGCTCCTCCGTATCCCTTGGAGTCCTCGCTCCTCCGTATCCTCCATCCTGGCAGGAGTCCCTCGCTCCTCCGTATCCTTTGGAGTCCCTCGCTCCTCCGTATCCTGCAGGAGTCCCTCGCTCCTCCGTATCCTTTGGAGTCCCTCGCTCCTCCGTATCCTTTGGAGTCCCTCGCTCCTCCGTATCCCGCAGGAGTCCCTCGCTCCTCCGTATCCCTTGAGTCCCTCGCTCCCCGTATCCTGTCCTCGCTCCTCGTATCCTCCGCAGGAGTCCCTCGCTCCTCCGTATCCTTTGGAGTCCCTCGCTCCTCCGTATCCTTTGGAGTCCCTCGCTCCTCCGTATCCTTTGGAGTCCCTCGCTCCTCCGTATCCCTTGGAGTCCCTCGCTCCTCCGTATCCTTGGAGTCCTCCGCTCCTCCGTATCCCTTGGAGTCCCTCGCTCCTCCGTATCCCTTGGAGTCCCTCGCTCCTCCGTATCCTGCAGGAGTCCCTCGCTCCTCCGTATCCTGCAGGAGTCCCTCGCTCCTCCGTATCCTTTGGAGTCCCTCGCTCCTCCGTATCCTTTGGAGTCCCTCGCTCCTTACCTTTGGAGTATCCTTTGGAGCCCTCGCTCCTCCGTATCCCTTGGAGTCCCTCGCTCTCCGTATCCCTTGGAGTCCCTCGCTCCTCCGTATCCCTTGGAGTCCCTCGCTCCTCCGTATCCCTTGGAGTCCCTCGCTCCTCCGTATCCCTTGGAGTCCCTCGCTCCTCCGTCCCTTGGAGTCCCTCGCTCCTCCGTATCCCTTGGAGTCCCTCGCTTCTCTCGGTTTCCCGCAGGAGTCCCTCGCTCCTCCGTATCCGAGTCCCTCGCTCCTCCGTAGTCCTCGCTTCCTCCGTTCCCTCGCTCCTCCGTATCCTGCGGTCCCTCGGAGTCCCTCCTCCTCCGTATATCCTCGCTCCTGGAATCCTCCCTCCTCCTCCGTATCCTTGGAGTCCCTCGCTCCTCCGTATCCTTGGAGTATCCTTTAGGAGTCCCTCGCTCCTCGTTCCTTTGGAGTCCCTCGCTCCTCCGTCTCCCTTGGGAGTCCCTCGCTCCTCCGTATCCCTTGGAGTCCCTCGCTCCTCGTATCCTTTGGAGTCCCTCGCCTCGTCCTCCGTATCCTTTTGGAGTCCCTCGCTCCTCCGTATCCTGCAGGAGTCCCTCGCTGGGCAGGAGTCCCTCGCTCCTCCTTTGGAGTATCCTTTGGAGTCCCTCGCTTCCTCCGTATCCTTTGGAGTCCCTCGCTCCTCCGTTCCTGGAGTCCATCCTGCAGAGTTTTCTCGCGGGGGCGGCGTGGTGGGTGGCCTGGCCCGCCGGGCTCGTGATCGGCGCCCGTTTGGTCTGTGGCTGCGGCGGTTTGGGTTCGGCTCGGGGCGCGTGCTTCGTGGGGCGTGTTGTGTGCAGGAGGAGCGTGCACGCGGGTCGCAGATGCGTTCGGCACGATACACACGCACGCACACGCACGCACGCACGTACACACACACCACACACACACACGCACGCACACACAAACAACACCACACACACACACACACACACACACACAACACACACAACACACAACACGCACACACACACACAACACACACACACACACACACAACACACACGCAACAACACACAAACCCTTCCTACATCCTTCGGAGTCGCCGCAGGACCCCCCCCCCCCTGAGGGTCCTTGCGACAGATCCTGCGCCCAGTTCCTCCTTCGCTGCTCTCTCTCTCTCTTTCTTTTTTTTCGTTTTTCTTTCTTTCTTTTCTGTTCTATTTTATTTTCTATTTTTTTCTTTTTATTTCTGTCTTATTTTCATTACTGTTTTTTATTTTTAGTTTACGGTTTATTTTTTGGATTTTTTTCTTTTTTTTTGTTTGAGTATTTTCGTTGTTTCTTTTTACTTCTTTTTGCTTTAAGCTTATTTTGTTTTTTGTTCTCTTTGTTTTATTTTGAGTAACTTTCGTTGTTCTTTTTCTTCTTCTTTTTGCTTTGTTTTTTTATTTTTTTTTGTATTCACAATATTTTTCTTTCCTCCGCAGCTCCCTCTCTCGTACACCCTTCCTCTCTCCCTCCTTCCCTCCATCCATCCCTTCCACATTCCGTCCTCCCTCCTCCCTTTCCTCCTTCCCCTCTTTCCCTCCCTCCCTCCTTCCTCTTTCCTCCTCTTCCTTCCTCTTTCCTCGCTTCGTCCCTCCCATCCCTCCCTCCCTATCCCCTCCCTCACCCACATTCTCCCTCCCTATCTCCCTCCTCTAACTCTTTCCTCCTCTATCCTTCCCTCCCTCCTCCACATTCCCTCCTCCCTCCCCCTCCCCCCGCCGCCCACGCCTTCCCCTGACCAAGGCGCGACCCCCCCCCTCCCCCCTACCTTGCCGTCGGGAAATTCTTAAGGATTACCCAAGGCGCCCGGGGGGAAGGGAGGGGGGGAAGGGGAGGGGGGGGCTTCTTCCGTCCGCGCAACTACCTTGGGTCGTGTCCTTGTGGCCAAGATGGGTTTGTGTATGTATGCATATATATATACTTATATATTTTCCTCTCTCTCTACTATCTATCTGTGCTATCTATCTATCTATCTATCTATCTATCTATCTATTATCTACTATCTATCATCTATCTATATATCTATCTATATATGTATATATTATATATAATGTATAATATAATATATATATATATATATATATGTGTGGTGTGTGTGTGTGGTGTGTGTGTGTGTGTGTGTGTGTGTGTGTGTTGTGTGTGATGTGTGTGTGTGCGTGTATGTGCGTGAGTTTTGTGTGTATGTGTGGTGATGTATGTAAGTATGTGTGTGTGTGTATATATATATATATATATAGTATATATATATATATATATATATACATATATATACATATATATATATACATAAACATACATAGAGAGAGAGAATATATATATATATATAATATATATATATATATATATATATATATATATATATATATATATATATATATATATATATATATATTGTAGATAATACATAGATTCATAGATACAAAAAAAAAAAAAAAAAAATTACAAGTGTAATGTATAAACATAGATAGAAACCATAAATATTTCCTTCTGTGTGGGTGTCGTCCTCCCCCTTCTCCCCTCCCCCCCCCTCCACACCCGCGCATGACTTGCTCCGCGTTCGAGCGACTGACGGCGGCTTCCGTTTTGTCACCCGTTGCGAACCCGCTATCCACTAGCACGTTTTTCCTGGGTTATTCCCCTATATTTTCCCCACGCAGGTCCACGTGTCCCCTTGCTGCCCCCTTTATGGCAGTTTTCCGTCTTATTCCCTTAATTCTCCTCCCCCATATACAGGTCCATGATTCCCCTATGCTGTCTTCCTTTCCCATATGGCAACGTTTTCCCTGTTTAATCATTTCTTCCTATAATCCTTATATTTCCCCCCAACCAACAGTCCCTTATTCCCTATGCTGTTTTCTTTTCCCATTTCCTTGGCTTATTCCCTTCATTTCTCGCCCTATGGCCTAATTTTTCTCCCACAGCTCCATAATTCCCTTTGTCGCTATACTCCCATGTCTTTCCCTACATTTCTGTTTTTTCCGCCATTTTTTCATATTTCCCTAACATTTCCAAATTTTCCCCTACACATGGACCGTTTTCTTTTCACCTTTTCTCCCCAACCCACATTTTCCCTCACATTTTTCCCTTACGTCTTATCCACACGCATCCACTTCCTTCCCTACACACTCCCACATTTTCCTCCACGGCTTCATATATTCCCTATTTCTTCCCCACATCCACTTTGCCACCTTCCGCACCCCACATTTTTCCCCACTATCTTCCCCCACATCTCTGCATTTTCCCCACACCTCAAATAAACACTGTTGGAGTGCTTCATCTCGCATGGTTGCATTACGGTTCTCTAGTCACCCCCCCCCCCTCTCTCTCTCTCTTTTTCTCTTTCCTTCTCTGTCTGTCTCCCTCTCCACGTTCTCTCGTCTCTCTCCTCTCTCTCTCTGTCTCTCTCTCTCTCTCTCTCTCTTCTCTCTCTTCTCTCTCTCTCTCTCTCTCTCTCTCATCTTCTTTCTTCTGTCTCCCATCCCCCTCTCTCTTATTTTTTTCCCTCTCTTCTCTCCCTCCTTTCCTTTATCTTTCTCCGTCCTACTCTATCCCTCTTTTACTCTCACTCTCTCTCTCCCTCCCTTTTTCCTCTCCTTCCCTCTCCTCTCTCCCTCCTTTTCTTCTACCTCTTCTCTCTCTCTCTCTCTCTCTCCTCTCTTCTCTCTGCTCTCTCTGCTCTCCTCTCTCTCTCTCCTCTCTCTCTCTCTTCTCCTTCTTCCTCCTCCTCCCCCTCCTCCCAATCCCTTCCCCCCACCTCTCCCCCCTCCCTCCCCCCTCCCCCTCCCTCCCCCCCTTTCCCCCCACCTCTTCCGCCCATCTCTCTCTCTCTCTCCTCTTCTCCCTCTCAATTACGATCGCATCCTGTGGCTCCAGTTCGCCTCGCCCCTCCCTCCGCCTGCCTCTTTCCGGGCATGTGGTTGTGTGCATGATTCGTCTGCATGAGAACGGATTGCTTGAAATGAGGGGAAGGTGCCGTTGCAGGGAGGGAGAGGGAGAGAAGTATTATATATATATGTATATATATATATATATATATATATATATATATATATATAATATATATGTATGTATAGATAGGAGAGAGGGAGAGGGAGAGGGAGAGAGAGAGAGAGGGAGAGAGAGAGAGGGAGAGGGAGAAGGAGAGAGAGAGGGAGAGAGAGAGAAGAGAGAGAGAGAGAGAGAAGAGAGAAGAGGGGGGAGGGAGGGAGGGAGAGAGGGGAGAAGGAGGGAGAGAGAGAGAGAGAGAGAGAGAGAGAGAGAGAGAGAGGAGAGGAGAGAGAGAGAGAGAGAGAGAGAGAGAGGAGGGAGGAGAGAGGGAAAGGGAGGGGGAGGGAGAGAGAGAGAGGGGAGAATGAGAGAGAGAGGGAGAGAGATAGAATGATAGAATGAGAGAAAGAGGGGAAAGAGAAAAATAGAGAGAGAGAGATTCAGTCAGATAGATAGGAGAGAGAGAGAGAGAGAGAGAGAGAGAGAGAGAGAGAGAGAGAGAGAGAGAGAAGGAGAGAGAGATGAGAGAGAGAGAGAGAGAAGAGAAGGAAGGGAGTGAGGCTGGTCCGAAAGAGAGATAAGGGATGGAAAAGAAAGAAGGAATAGAAGATAAAAAAAAGAAAAAAAAAGAAGGAAAAGGCAAACAAAAGGCAAAAGAACGAAAAAATAAAACAAGAAGGAGAAAAAGAGAGAAGAAGGGGAATATGAAAAGGAAGGTTAAAAGAAGAGAGAAAGAAAAAAAAGAAAAGGAAAAGAGAAAGGCAATGATAAAAGACGCAAATGGACATAAAAATATATTTTTAAATTCTTATTGTCGGTTGTTTATTGTTTATAGTTTACATGGAAGGCGATGATGACATAATAGAGAAGAGGATAATAAACATGAGAGAGGAGAGGGAGAAAAAAATAAATAGAGAAGAGAGACCAAGGAAAGAAAAAATATTACAAGAAAACAATAAATGAAACGAAGAAAAAAAATCGCAAGAAAAAAAGTAATTAGTTAATTGAATTGAAACTGAAGCGAACGTCGAAGCGTCCCAGCGCGCCGTCGAGCGGTCGCTGCGGTCGATCTCGTCCGCGGCGAGAACGAGGCCGAACCCGCGGTCGACTCGGCAACCCTCGCTTAATTCGGGACAACTTTCTCTCTCTTAAATTCGGACAATCTTAATTGGGACAGACTCTTTTATTTCGGACAACTTTCTCTTAATTCGGACTACTTCTTCTCTTAATTCGGACAACTTCTTCTTAATTCGGGACAACTTCTGTTAATTCGGACAACTCTTAATTAATTCGGACAACTTAATTCGGACAACTTCTTCTCTTAATTCGGACAACTTCGTCTGATTACAACTTCGGACTACAACTCTTAATTCGGGACAACTTATTTTCCTTAATTCGGGACTTCTGTCTCTTAATTCGGCACCAACTTCTCTTAATGTCGGATCAGGTTTCTCTTAGATTCGGACAACTTCTCTTAATTCGCGACAACTTCGGACTTCTTCTTAATTCGGACAACTTCTCTTGAATTCGGACAACTCTTAAATTCGAGACCAACTGCAGGTCCCCGTGAAAGCACTACTCTCTGGATAACCGCTTAATTGTTAGTTTTTTTCATCTTTTTTTTTTCATTTCAAGATGCATGCGGAGCCTGTTGTTGGTTTTGTTCATGTGAGCACATGTGAAGTATTTACACCGAGCACGCAACACGCACCCGCACACGCACACGCAACGCACACGCACACCGCACACGCACACGCAACGCACACGCACACGCACACGCACACACCACACGCACACACCACACACCACACACACACACACCACACACAACACACAACACACAAAACAAACAAACAGACCAAGTATCCAAAAAATAACAAACAAATAAACGACAACAGACAAAAAGAGCGACGAAACAGCCGCTGAATATTAATGCGAATTTGCACAACTTTTCCCGCCATTTTTCGAATCCGTTCCCCAGGTCCGCGAACAATGGCGGCGAGGCGTGCGTGTTAACCTGATCCATTTTGCAATTTTCACTCTATTTTAATTCTCTCTCCTCCTCTATGTACTCATTTTCGTCACCGTAGCCTACATATCGAACTCACACTTTTCCTGTTTGTAGAGAGAGACAAAGAGAGAGAGAGAAAATGGGACTAATTAAGGCTTTTAATGAAGGTGTTGTGTGGTTGTGGGTTTTGTCGAGGTAATTATGGGCTGCGGCGAAGGTGGGCGGGTTTTGGGGTGGAGGAAGGGAGGCGGTGGATAGGAAGGGATGTAGGGAGAGAAGGGGGGGGGGAGGAGAAAAGGAGGAGGAGGAGAAAAGGAGGAGGAAGAGGGGGAGGAAAAAGATATAGTGGAGGAGGAGGAGGAGGAAAAGATATAGAGGAAGGGAGGAGAAAAGAGGAGGAAAAGATATAGGGAGGGAGGAGGAGAAAAGAGATGGAAGGAGGAGGAGAGAAGATGGAGGAGGAGAGAAAAGATGGAGGAGGAGAAAGAGAGGAGGAGGAGAAAGAGATTGAGGAGAAGGAGGAGTAAAGGAAAGCAAAAGAAGAAAAAGAAAGGAAGACGAAAAAGAAAAATAAGAGGAAGCACAAGAGAAGAAAAAAAAAGAATCAAGAAAAATAAAAAATAAAAAGAGGAAGAAGAAACAATAAGAAAAAAAAGGAAAGACAACTTAAAAATACCAGCCTCAAAAACAAGACCGCCCGGAAATGTCCTCCGCCACCCGCCCCCCCCCCACCCACCCACCCACCCACGGAAGGGGTCGCGCGTTCCCCCCCCTTTTGAAATTGCCGCGTCCCCTGCAATGGCTGCAACGCGGGATCACGTTGATAGGGAGTTGGGGAGGGGGAGGAGGAGGGGAAGGGGGAGGGGGGAGGGAGGGGGAAAGGGGGAAGGGGGAGAGGGGGAGAGGGGGAGAGAGAGAAAGAGAGAGAGAGAAGAGAGAGAGAGAGAGAGAGAGAGAGAGAGAGAGAGAGAGAGGAGAAGAGCAGAGGATGAGAGAGGAGAGAGAGAGAGAGAAAGTTTTAGCAGGGAATATGGGGATGGGAGGTTAGGAGTAACAGTGAGGGAGAAGGGAGATACGAATGGTGAGGGAGATAATGAGGGAGGAGCGAGGAACCATGAAGGAATGAGGGATCATCGAGAAGTGGCAAAGAACTTATGACAAAAAAGGTCCACATTAAGTTATGGTGACAAGTTATGACACGAGTTAGTT
>NW_020868491.1:15000-20824 GCF_003789085.1 Penaeus vannamei | reverse complement strand
TATATTATATATATATATATATATATATGTATATATATATATACATTATATAATATATATATATATATATATATATATATATATATATATATACATACATATATATATATATATATATATATATATATATATATATATATATATATATATATATATATATATATATATATATATATACATACACACACACACACACACCACACACACACACACACACACACACACACACACACACACACACACACACACACACACATATATATATATATATATATATATATATATATATATATATATATATATATATATATATATATATATTAATAATCATTATAATATGAATATATAGCGATGTATGTATATATATATATACATACATATATATATATATATATATATATATATATATATATATATATATATATATATATATATTATATATATACACACATACACACACACAACACAACACACCACACACACACACACACACACACACACACACACACACACACACACACCACACACATATATATATATATATATAATATATATATATATATATATATATATATATATAATCAGATATATACATATGCATCCTGACCTATCTCCCGCAGCGAAAAGAGCGAACGAACATTTTTCACATTCATCGCCATTAATGCGTTTCTCATGTTTCTTTGGAAGTTTTGATACTCTATAATATTTAAAGCTCGGAGCGCAGGACCCGATCTGGAGTCTCCGTGTCGCCTGCCGTCTGCCCTCTCTTCAAGCTCTTTTGCTTCTCTCGTTGCTTCCTTCATTTATCATGCATTTATCTTGCTTCCTTCATTTATCATGTTGCTCTTATCTTGTTTGTACGTACAGACATGATTATATATGAACATGTATATATATGTATATGTATACAGTTTCGAAAACCCTCGTCTTCAGGTCTGGAGAGGAATAGGAGAGGGAGAGAGGGAGAAAGAGAGAGAGGGAGAGAGAGGCTACACGGTGAAGGCAGGGCAGGTGAGGATAGGTGAAGGGAAGCGAAGGGAGGGCAGGTCAGGTCAGGTCGAAGGGTTAGACTGTCTATGCGAAGGGTGGCTGGCATAAGGGAGGACGCGGGAAGAGAGGAGAGAGAGGGAAGAGAGAGAGGGAGAGGGAGAGGGAGGGAGAGGAGAAAGGGAGGGAGAGAGAGGAGAGGGAGAGAGAGAGAGAGAGAGAGAGAGAGAGAGAGAGAGAGAGAGAGAGAGAGAGAGAGAGAGAGGAGAGAGAGAGAGAGAGAGAGAGAGAGTTAGAAAGAAAGAGAGAGAAAGAAAAAAAGAGAGAGAGGGAGAGAGAGAAACGCTGGTGAGGTTGAAATTAGGCAACTGCCTTAAAAGAAAGATTATTTCACGTTTCTACGGGCATAAGCATCACCAGAACGAAAGACAGTTCGCACAGCTGATCTCTTCATCTAATACCTGTGTCCCAATGGCGTCAGAAGTGGGTCCTGTCGTTGAATCTCGATACAGCATATTCCTGTTGAAAAATATTTAGTGAAACTTTCACCTCTCTCACCAAAGGTCTATCACAGGATGCATAAGGAAGACCATAAGTACTCACCTTCGAGGTAGAGGGAAGACAAGTGTTGACAAAGGGCGCGGCGGAAAGTGTTTACCAGGCGCAAGATGAGCCTGCAGTTGAGAGAGGGAAGAGGGCGAGGGAGGGAGGGAGGAGGTGTCCGTGCAGGGCAGGCTGGGAACAGGCAGGTGACTGGGAGAGGTGTGGTGGAGGGTACGTCGAGCTCGCTTTTCAATAAATCTCGTTTCTGCTTTGTTTTTCTTCTACCATATGTGTGTGTGTGTGTGTATATATATATATATATATATATATATATATATATATATATATATATATATATATATATATATATATATATATAGACACATCAGCACACACACATATACATATATTGCGTGTGCATGTATCTGCCTATCTTTTTGTGTTTATTGGTCACTTTCTTTTTATGAATAAGTGAAAAGTTTTTTTTCAGTTATGACAACTAATATAACTATTTATATATAAACACACTCTCTCTCTCCTCTCTCACTCACTCTCTCTCTCTCCTCTCTCTCCTTCTCTATTCTCTCTCCCTCTCTCTTTCTCTCTCTCTCTCTTTACCTCCCCCTCCGCCTTATATCCCTCTCTTCCAACCACACACACGCCACGACACAAACATATCCTTCCTTCTCTCTCCTATCCAGCAGGACGAATAGATTATGAAATATATTGTCCAAGCGCTGTCAGTGTTTACCTCTCGCAGTAACGTATTCAGCTTCGGACCGTTGTGTTCGGCTTAAAGAGAGAAGCAGCAGATTTCGTCCGTATGTCCCACGGTCTACGGTCTACTATTCAGTGTGTGCTGTTTGCTAAGGGAAATTTCGTGATGAAAATTAACAATGGATCCGTAGCTACAGTGGGTCTTCTATAGTGTAGGAGAGAGATATAAAAAAAGATACGACAAAGAAAATGGGATTTGATTAAGCTGATGTTTGGTTTTCGAGTTAGAGAGAGGGGGGACTATTCTAAGTCATTTGAAAATCAACATAGTAGACACTATAGTCTGTGAGCCGGTTCCATTTCTTTAAGGATTCAATCTCTGTTTATTTTATATGAAATAGGAATTCTTACCCTCATACAGTTGTTTGTCTGTCAGTCTACTTATTCCTATATATATATATGCCTGTTTGTCGGTCCACACATATATATATATATTATATATATATATATATATATATATATATATATATATATATATATATATATATATATATATGGTCCACACACACTCATGTATATATGTACACATAGACACACACACACACAAACACACACACACACACACACACACACACACACACACACACACACACACACATACACATACGCACACACACGCACATATATATACATATATACATATTTGCAAACATAATAGATGTGTATGTATATATATGTGTATGTCTATGTATATATATTGATATACACAATAACACACATATGCGCGTATATATATATATATATATATATATATATATATATATATATATATATATATATATATATATATATATATATATATATATATATATATATATATACACACACAAAGAAACCTGTATGCGAAATACCTGAAATGCTTTGAAGAAACATCAAGACCCGCGGATATTTCCTACACTTGGCATCCCAGGGGCAAACTTTCCCCCTCCTTCCCTCTTTCCACGTCGGTTCCAGTGTCAGTTCCATGGCATTTCCCCGCCGACATCGTATGGGAGAAGGGGACGGTTCGGCTTGGGGAAGGGGAGGGACAGGCAAAGACTCTGACGGAACTCTGTCGCTGATTCGACCATATGTATTCCGATCAAGGGTTGAAGCGAGTGTGTGAAACTCAATGCCGTGTTTTGAGAGGAGGGAGAGAGAGAGGGGGGGGGGGATGGGGAGAGGGAAGGGAGGAAAGGAAGGAAACTGAGGGAGAGGGAGTGAGAGGGAGAGCAGGGAGTGCAGGGAAGGAGGAAGGAAGAGGAACACAGAGAGTGATAAGTAGTTATATAGATAAAGAGATAAAGAGTTACATAGATAGAAAATTGAACGTGTGTGAGAGAGAGAGAGAGAGAGAGAGAGAGAGAGAGAGAGAGAGAGAGAGAGAGAGAGAGAGAGAGAGAGAGAGAGAGAGAGAGAGAAAGAGAAGATAGATAGATAGATAGATAGATAGATAGAGAGAGAGAGAGAGGATGAGCATGAAAGGAATTTTGTGTGCCTATGTTACACCCTGATCCGTTAGGTGTATCGATTTTCGACGACCCTGCTGGTCCGTGTGTTACTGCATGCGATGCGAGAAGTATGTGTTTATATTTGTGTGTATATATATTATATATATATATAATATATATATATATATAATATATATATATATGTATGTATGTATGGATATATGTATGTATATACATACATACATATATATATATATATATATATATATTATATATATATAAATATATATATATATATATATATATAATATGTATATATATATATAATATATATATATATATATATATATATATATATATATTATATATGTGTGTGTGTGTGTGTGTGTGTGTGTGGTGTGTGTGTGTGTGTGTGTGTGTGTGTGTGTATGTGTGTGTGTGTGTCATAGATATAAATGTAAATCGATATCAATATCACAATAATAACAAATTCCTCTATTATTATTGTAATACGTCTTTGTCTTTATCATTATCTATATCACATCATCAGTATCGTTCTTATCATTATCATAATTTTCATCCTTATTATTTCTATGCTTAGTATTACTATATTTTTTTTTCATAATTATTATAATAAATCTGATTATTATGATGACAGTTATCACCATTATTTCTACTACTGATATTGGTATCATTATTGTTATTATCATCATTATTATCATTATTACTATCATTATTATTATCATCATCATCCTAAAAATACAAATACTGATAATATTAATAATCAATATTATTATCAACATTAGTATTATTTTACTATTAGTAATCATCATTAATATCAACATTATTGCTATTTTACTATATTTATTATCTTTATAGACGCAGGGACACGAACGTACATACCAACATTTGATCCATCCTACATCAGGGCCCAATATAGATCGCTAATCAAACATTTGATCGACCTTATCTTAGTCTGCCAGGAGCCCAAACCAATTAATTCAGGTGATACTGATGACGGGAAAGATTAATTACAGTGAAAGCAGCATTGGTAAATATTTACTATGATATCGACCTCGACATTAATGGTTCAATGTTTGTCTTTGCTTTTATTAATTTGATATGTGTTTACACCTATTTACTATATTCAAAGAGATCAATGCATTTCATAATTAAAGTAATATAAAATGCTGTGGTGTAATTAATTCTTGAATATAGTTACATATTTCAATCTTTACACGAACACACTCACTCATAGACATATACATACATACATATATAAATATATAAATATATAAATAAATGAATATATATATATGCTATATATACATATATACATACGTATATACACATGTACACACACACACACACACACACACACACACACACACACACACACACACACACACACACACACACACACACACACACACACACACACACACACACACACACACACACACACACACAACATATATATTATATATATATATATATATATATATATATATATTATATATATATACAAATATACATACATGTATATGTATGTGTGTGTGTACGTATACACCAATATATACGTATTTACAAAAAAAAAAACATAAATATGTAATACATACACGCACAAATACAAACAACAAAGATATGTGTCCTCCGTAAACAGCACGTTCGGAATGGAAGGGGTGATATCAGAGCCTAAATTCAATATTTTGTAGGTCTCTCATCCACATCCATATACATATATATATATATATATATATATATATATATATATATATATATTATATAATATATATATTATATATGTGTGTGTGTGTGTGTGTGTGTGTGTGTGTGTGTGTGGTGTGTTTTTCGATCATTTTTTTTCTCTTCAATGTGCCTCTCATCTACGAGAGTAGATGAGAGAACAGAACGACGGACAAAGAGATAAGAGAAAAAAGAAAACAAACGAGGAAGAGAGAGCGAAGAGAGAGAGAGAGAGAGAGAGAGAGAGAGAGAGAGAGAGAGAGAGAGAGAGAAGAGAGAGAGAGAGAGATAGAGATAGAGAGAAGAGATAGAGATAGAGATAGAGATAGAGATAGAGATAG
>NW_020868491.1:0-5000 GCF_003789085.1 Penaeus vannamei | reverse complement strand
GAGAGAGAGAGAGGAGAGAGAGAGAGAGAGAGGAGAGAGAGAGAGAGAGAGAGAGAGAGAGAGAGAGAGAGAGAGAGAGAGAGAGAGAGAGAAGAGAGAGAGAGGAGAGAGAAGAGGAGAAGAGAGAGAGAGAGAGAGAGAGAGAGAGAGAGAGAGAGAGAGAGAAGAGAGAGAGAGAGAAGAGAGAGAGAGAAGAGAGAGAGAGAGAGAGAGAGAGAGAGAGAGAAGAGGGAAAAGAGAGAGAGAGAGAGAGAGAGAGAGAGAGAGAGAGAACAGAGGATAGGTTTATAATAAAGAATGTCAAATTTAGTAAAATGAAAATAAGAAAGATGATGAATATGATAATAGGAATGACATCACGACCAAGATTAACCAAAACTAAATAAAAGAAGGAAAAAACTCTCTCTCTCTCTCTCTCTCTCTCTCTCTCTCTCTCTCTCTCTCTCTCTCTCTCTTCTCTCTCTCTCTCTCTATCTAATATATATATAATATATATATATATATATATATATATATATATATATTATATATATGTATATATAAAATACATATTTGTGTGTGTGTATATATCTATCTATTTATATTATCTCTTCTCTCTCTCTCTCTCTCTTCAGAAAATAACAAACCACAAGAATGTCTCATTGTTCACTGAACATACTCGGCTAAAAGCTATCCTTAAAAAAGAAGAAGAAAAAAAATCTCCCTTTTTCTTTCTCTTTTCTTTTTTTTTTTTTTTTTTAGAATTTCACAAAGACTTTTTTTCTTTTCTTTTTTCTTTTGTATCTGACGAGGATAAACACACACGTGTATTGTGTGTCTGGACCTCATAACAAGCGGTCACTGCCAGGGAAGGATGTATGGATTGTGCGGCGAAAGAGAGAGAGGAGGCTGGGGGTGTGCGTGCTGTGTGCGTGTGTGTTGGGTGTGTGTATTCTGTGTGTGTGTGTGTGGGTGGGGGTGGGGGTGGGGGTGGGGTGTATTCTGTGTGTGTGTATGTGTGGGGGGGAGGGGGTGGATGTGTGTATTTTGTGTGTGTGTGTGTGGGGGGGGGGTGGATGTGTGTATTCTGTGCGTGTGTGTGTGTGGGGGAGGTGGATGTGTGTATTCTGTGTGTGTGTGTGTGTGTGTGTGTGTGTGTGTGTGTGTGTGTTGTGTGTGTGTGTGTGTGTGTGGGTTGGATGTGTTAAACCTGTGTGTATGTGTGTGTGTGGGGACGGTGGATGTGTTTATTCTGTGTGTGGGGGGGGGGGATGTGCGTATTTTGTGTGTGTGTGTGTGTGTGTGTGTGTGTGTTGTGTGTGTGTGGGTTGGATGTGTGTAACCTGTGTGTATGTGTGGTGTGTGTGGGTTGGATGTCTGTATCTTTGTGTGGTGTGTGTGTGTGGGTTGGATGTGTGTATTGTGTGTATGTGTGTGTGGGTTGGATGTCTGTATTCTTTGTGTGTGTGTGTGTGTGTGGGTTGGATGTGTGTATCTGTGTGTATGTGGTGTGTGTGTGTGGGATGTCTGTATTCTTTGTGTGTGTGTGTGTGTGTGGGTGTGTGTTGTGTGTATGTGTGGTTGTGATGTCTGTGTGTGTGTGTGTGTGTGTGGGTTGGATGTGTGTATCCTGTGTGTATGTGTGTGTGTGTGTGTGGTTGGATGTCTGTATTCTTTGTATGTTGTGTGTGTGTGTATGTATGTGTGTGTGGGTTGGATGTATGCATTTTGTGTGTGTGTGTGCTGGAAAGTGTGTAGTCTGTGTGTGTGTGTGTGTGTGTGTGTGTGTGTGTGTGTGTGTGTGTATTTTATGTGTGCATCATTTGAATGTGTGTATTGTTAGTATGTGTCTGCATTGCGTGTGTGTGTGTGGTTTGGATGTGTGTATTCTCTGGGTGTGTGTACTGTATATGTGCATGGGTTATATGTGTATACTATATGTGCGTGAAGCGTAAGTGTATTATGTGTTGATGTCTTGTGTGTGAATTATGTGCGAGTGTGTTCTGTATGTATTCGTATGCTTTGTATGTCCCGTGTGTATCATGTGCGTGTATCGTTTTCATGGGTGTATGTGAACGTTTGTGTGTATGTTTCATAGATACAGATAATATAAGTTGGATTAAGATATGTGGTTACGAGAGTGTGTACGTGTATGTGTATGTGCAGGGATTGTACAGTATGTCTATATGTGTGTGTGTGTGTATCTTCATGTGTATGCCTGCGTGTATATGTTTATTTATATATCTATCTATTTTTTTATTTATTTTGTTTATTATTATTTTTTATATATATTCATTCTTTTACAGATACATAATGCCTCCTTTCTACTCGAACATGTGAGCACGTACACATGTGAGTGTGCGTGTGCGTATCGGGCTACTGGTGCACACATATTCATAGACTCACTTCAGTTCAGGTAAATACAGGTAAATGCCGAATTTGGGCCGTAATTGGCAGCGGGTCGCATAATGGGCCAGAAATGAGCTAAAGAATATTCATAGAGGCGATTATTGCGTGTGTTATTATTGCTGAGTTTCTGTCTCTTTGGGGTGATGTATTTCTCTCTTTCTTTTTTTTTTTTTTTTTTTTCTTTTTCCTTCGTCTGTCTTCTCCTTTCTCTCTCTCTCCTTTCTTTTTCTGTTCTTCTTTCTTTCTCTCTTTCTTCTTTCTCTTTTTTTCCCTCTTTTTATCTTTCTTTCTTGCTCTCTTTCTCTCTCTTTCTCTCTCTCTTCGTCGTCTCTCTATCTTTTCTCTCTTTTCTCTCTCTCTCTCTCTCTCTCTCTCTCTCTCTCTCTCTCTCTCTCTCTCTCTGCTCTCACTTCTCTCCCTCTCTTCTCTCCTTCTCTCTCCTCTCTCTGCTCCTCCTCTACATCCACCTACCACATCCACAGAATCCACGCCCCCCCCACCCACCCCTCATATCCGTATCTCGCTCATCCCACCTCAAGCCAGAATTTATCTCTCGTGAGTTTCTCAGCTGATCCAGCATCCCGCTCCCCCCCTCCTCCCTCCCCTCCCTTCCCCCCCTCGCCCCCCGTTTCACTCTGCACTCCCTCTCCCCCTCCCCCGCCGTTTCACCTGCCTCCCCCTCCCCCCCAGCCCGTTTCACCTGCCCCCCCTCCCCCCCCCTCCCGCACCCCGCCCTCCCCCTGCACCCCCCCCCCATTATTCTCTAAGGAAACAAAGGCACTATCACCTGACTTCGTCTTCGTAATGGGCGATTTCTGGCCCTCGCGTGAAACTAGGTTTCCCCCCCCCCCCCCCATCTATCCCCACCCCCCACCCCCCCACCTCGCCGTTATCAGCAGACCGCCGCCCCCCCCCCCCCCCAAGTGATAACAAATTGTCTTGGATGCTGGGGGGAAGGATGGGTGGGTGGGGATGGGTGGGGTGGGGATGGAGGGGAGGGAGGGTTGAGGTCCTCGCCTTCTTCCTTCCTTTCCTTCCTCCTAACTTTCCTCCTCCCCTCTCACTCCCTCCCCTATCCTTCACCCTTCTCCCTCTTCTCGATCTTCGTCCCCTTCACCCTTTCACCTCTCCTTTCCCCCCTCACTTTCTCCACCCCTATCCCCACTCCTCCCCTATCTCCTGCCCTTCTCCTCCCTCCCGCCACCCCCCCTCCTCGCCTCCGCCGCCAACCGCAGACGGCAGGCCCAATTTGTTGAATATAAGATAATATAACTTGCAGCGAACACTCGGGTTTCCATAAGATATAACTCTATATACTGATATATAATATATATATATATATATCTTCCTCTTCTCTGGTCCTGTGTCTCTCTCATTCTCTCTCTCTCCTCTCTCACTCTACTCTCATAGCTCAGTAATCAATTCATCATACTCTCTGCTATCGTCTAACTCTCTCTACTGCTCCTCTCTCTCTCTCTCTCTCTCTCTCTCTGGTCTTCTCTCTCTCTCACTCTCCTCAAATAATATATCGCGGCTCGCCCCTCGCCTCCTCTCCTCCCTCTCTCTTCCCCCTCCTGCTCTCTCGTCTGGTTTCTCGTCTTCTCTCTCTCTCCCCCTGCCCTCCTCTACTCTCTCCGTCTCTCTGCTCGTCGTCCTGCTCTCTCTCTCTCTCGTCTCTCTCTCTCCTCCCCCTCTCTCTTCTCTCTCTCTGCTTTCTCTCTGTCTTCTGCTCTCTCTCTCTCGTCTGTCTCTCTTCTCTCTCTTCTCTGCGTCGTCGTCTCTCTCTCTCTCTGCTCTCATATATGCTGCGCGTTGCGTCGATATACATATATCGTATATATATACAAGCTCTCTTCGCTCTCTGTTTGGTGCTCATTCTTTCGGTCTCTCTCTTCTCTCGTGCTCTCTGTCTCTCTCTCTCTCTCTCTATATACTCCTCTCTCGTGCGTGTCATATTATATCTCTCTCTCCTCTTCTCTTCTCTCTCCCTCCCTCCCTCCCTCCCTCCTTCCTCCCTCTCACCTCTCCCTCTCCCTCTCCCTCTCTCTCCCTCCCTCCCTTCTTCTCTCCCTCTCTCTCCTGTCCCTCCCCTCTGCTCCCTCTCCCCTCCCTCTCCCTCTCCCTCTAATGCGAAGTGCCGAAGCGATTCATTGAAGACCAGATCCCGGCGGTCATCACCGATCCCCCAGCTCGGCCTTGGGTCTTTCAGGTCATAAAACTTCTACGTAATTCACCGCCATTTACGTCTCATTAGGATGTAAAAAAAAACGATACGAAGGAATGATACGGAATCAACACTTTCCCACAGCTGACCAGGGCGCCGATTCCGTCCCCTGGCCTAGGGGTAAACAGACGGCAGGGTTGGTACACACGTGTCTTCTTATCACTGTCTCCCACTTCCCTCCTCTCCTTCCTCTCCTCTCTCTACCTCTCTCCCTCCTCTTTTCCTTCCCTCACTTTCCCTCCCTCAACTTCTTCCTCTCCCTTCCCTCCCCTCCCTCTCTGCCTCCTCTCCCCTCCCTCCTCTCTTTCCCTCTTCTCTCCTCTTCTTCCTCTCTCTCTTCTCTACCTTCTCTCCTCTTCCTTCCTCTCCTCTGTCGCCTTCACGTCCC
>NW_020868490.1:194647-197147 GCF_003789085.1 Penaeus vannamei | reverse complement strand
ATTTCTCTTTGCCTCTTATCTTTTTCCGTTTTCTTTAAATCGCCTTTTTTCTGCTTTTAACCCCTTCCCTTTTTTTCTCTCTGATATCTCTTTTTTCCCTTAAATACATGAGTGTGTGTGTGTGTGTGTGTGTGTGTGTGTGTGTATACATATTTTTTCTCTCTCTCTCTCTAAATCTCTATCCCGCCATTTTCCTTTCTCTGTCCTTTCTCCCTTGCCTAAGATACACCAGCATCTTAGGCGAGTCTGAGATTTAGTTTAGTATTTTTCGGTTATATTAACTCCTTTCATTATCATCCCCTTCGCCTCCATTTCCTTCTTCGCCGTCATCTTTATCTCCTTCTTTTCTTTTCTTCCTCCTCTTCTTTCCCTCTCCTCCCTCTTCCTCTATACCTCCTCCATTTTGGTCCCCCTTTTTAGCTTCTTCCTAACACCATTACGGTCATCCTCTTCTTCGCTGCCATCCCCATCTTTCACCTCTTGGGACTGCATAATAAGTACTTCTTGTTGGGTGTTTCTCGCTCCGTGTCGAGGCGCCTGCGTCGGAAAGCAGAGAAGGCTTTATATCACGCAGTTTAACGTAACCACCAGACCACAAGATGCCATCAAAAGGGCTTAACGAACTAGAAAATAACTCGTTTTTATCTCGAAAACAATGCTACTACACTGCTTGTTATGAGACGATAGGTAATTATGGTTTTACAACGCGGAAATATGAAACCTGATGCTTGTGATTTTAGATACGAGGAGGGAACAGGGGGGAGTTTGAGGCTGGTCAAGTGTAATGATTGTATAATCGTTTTATATTGCTTGATGCCTTGGTTTACGGGAGAATTAACACGAGTGAACGGCAGGTTGTGGTTTGTTATCATATGCTATCGAGTGTGGCAGAGATTAGATAAGTAATGATATTCTGGTTTATTGAATTATTTTACACACGTCTCTCTCTCTCTCTCTCTCTCTCTCTCTCTCTCTCTCTCTCTCTCTCTCTCTCTCTCTCTCTCTCTCTCTCTCTCTCTCTCTCTCTCTCTCTCTCTCTCTCTCTCTCTGAATGAATAGGATTTATTTCATATCAAATTGATACCATTAGTCAATTATGAAAGTATATAAATAATTCAATAAAGGAGGCAGTCCTGTTAATCATAATAGACATAAATAATTGCCTGGTTTATAATGAGGAAATATCTCATTAACAGCAAAGACCGTTATGGAGGGTTGGAGAGCAAGCAGGTCTGCTTCACTAATTTCCTTATCTTTTATCATCCTGTCTTTTTCGCATACTCTACGTCAGCTTCGTTTGAAAGAAAAAACAAAAGATCGAATTCGGTGTTCCTGAATGAGGTCAAGAACCAAAATGTCAGATGACTTTTCAGTCTCGCGTCAAATTTCTTGAAACTACAGGAATGTCTCTATTCCACGTTAAATATCAATTTTGTGAGAACCTGCAGTTTGTTTTCGTTTTCATTATCTATTCTATTTCTGTCTGTATTTTTTTTTCTTTCTTTCTTTCTTTTTTCCTTCTTTACAGCAGGGGTGCCAAACTCATCAACCCCAGGGGGGCCATTTCACCTTAGTATACAGAGTGCGGTCCAGATAATCATTGGGCGACGCTTCGAAACGAACATATAGTTGACGTAAATACGTAGAACGCTATCGCATTCATTACAAAAACGCAATAATAGAAAGAAATCTGTAAGATTGTAAGTGATAATCCTAAAAGGTGAAGGACTGGCTACATTAATCATGCAAAACGGCCGATTGACAGACTGAAATGGCAAATGTGCCTCCAGCGTATTTTGACACCCCTGCTTTACAGGATTTAGTGATATACATAGAAAAATATATTCATATCCATGAACCTCTAACATTATTAGTATCTCTTTTCCTAAGCAAATGCCGGTCTTGTAAAACTGTATAGATTGACTTTTATTCTTTACATCAGTTATTACTTCAGCAGCAGTATTTTTAGTGTGTATTTATATATTAACTGATAAGTTCATCTTTTAAAATAAATTGTGTTTAATTTTATCGATTCCCTTGTGATTAAAGACAAAGTTCAATATTTTTGGCTTTTATGTATTTCAACATTCTTAAATCTTTTAATTTCATTAGCTATTTCATCGCCCCATCAATTTCAATTTCATTTCTATATTACATCATACTGTTAGCACTTTATCTAATAATCTACATTATATTGCATTTCTTTTTTCATTAACTAGATTGGCAGTTCCTACGTCGATGAAATTCCTTTTGTACGAGTTGTGTTTTAATTCATGTTTATGTTTTAATAATTTTCCAAATAGATATTTCCACATATGATTACTGTCTTGTTTTGTAGCCGTTGTTGTTATGATTGTATCATTGTCACCACTATCATCTTTACTCATATTCTTTTTCCTGATTACATGATGATAATGATGATTATCATTACTTTATTTTTGTTATCGTGGGAAATAATTCGATCTGTCATTTCATCTTCACTGCCATCGCCCTCCTCATG
>NW_020868490.1:162147-164647 GCF_003789085.1 Penaeus vannamei | reverse complement strand
GAGGGAGGGAGGGGAGGGAGGGAGGGAGGGAGGAGGGAGGGAGGAAGGGAGGGAGGGGGAGGAGGGGGAGGGAGGGGGAGGGGGAGGGAGAGGAGAGGGAGAGGGAGAGGGAGAGAAAAAGGGGGAGGAGAGAGAGAAAGAAAGAGAGAGAGAGAGAGAGAGAGAGAGAGAGAGAGAGAGAGAGAGAGAGAGAGAGAAGAGAGAGAGAGAGAGAGAGAGAGAGAGAGAAGAGGGAGGGAGGAGAAGGGAGGGAGGGGAGGAAAGGGGCAGGGAGGGGCGAGGGAGGCCCAAGGAGGTTAAGGGGAGAGAGCGAAAGCCAATTCCAGGGAAGCGGCACGAGGGAGGGAACGGAGGCTGACTAGCAAGACACAAACACAACTCCTGCAGCGTCTTTACCTTTGGTATACAACGGTAAGAAAGAACAATGTAAAAAAACAAAAATGACAAGGGAGGGAGGAAGGGAGGATGACAGGCAGACAACACGAGGGGACGGTAAAGGTTGGTACCCGCGCCCCGTCTGTACTAACCGACGCAGCGCGCACGCAATTCGAGGGAGCAGACCGACTGAGAGCACACTGAGATGAGAGAGTAGAGAGAGAGAGAGAGAGAGAGAGACGAAGAGCCACCGCAGCTAGAGAGAGAGAGGTGCAGAGGGAGAGGGAGAAGGGAAGAGAGGAGGGAAGGGAGGGAGGGAGGAGGGCACCGGAGGGAGAGAGAGAGAAGAGAGAGAGAGGAGAGAGAGAGAAGAAGAGAGAGAGAGAGAGAGAAGAGAGGAGAGAGGAGAGAGGGAGGGGAAGAGGAGAGAGGGAGGGAGGGAGGGAGGGAGGGAGGGAGAGGGAGGGAGGGAGGGAGGAGAGAGAGAGAGAGAGAGAGAGAGAGAGAAGAGAGAGAGAGAGAGAGAGAGAGAGAGAGAGAGAGAGAGAGAGAGAGAGACGGAGAAGAGAGAGTAGAGAGAGAAGAGAGAGAGAGGAAGAGCAGGGAGAGGGAAGGAGAGGAGAGAGAGGGAGAGGAGAGGGAGAGGGAGAGGGAGAGGGAGAGGAGAGGGAAGAGGGAGAGAGACGGGAGAGGGAGAGGGAGCAGGGAGAGAGAGATGAGGCGGGGGATAAAATTAAAAATTTTTAAATTTAAAATTATTTAAAATTTTATTTTTTAAATTTATTATTAAAAATTTATTATTTTTCTTATTATCATTATTGAAAAGCTACAAAAATCTGTTGATCTCTTTTCAACATATTTACCAGCTGGAATACCCAATTTAGCATAATGACTACTTTTTCTTTATGTAGTCATAGTATTTTTCTTAGCCCAATTATTTAAAATTTATTTTTAAATATTTATTATTTAAAAATTTATTATTTTTTCTTATTATCATTATTGAAAAGCTACAAAAATCTATTATCATTATTGAAAATTATTTATATTATTATTAAATTATTATTATTATCTACAAAAATTATTATCATTTATTGAAAAAGCTACAAAAGGAGGGAGGGAGGGGAGGGGGAGGGGGGAGGGGAGGGGGGGAGGGGAGGAAGAGGAGAGAGGATAGAGAGAGAGAGAGGCGGGGAGGGGGAGCGGAGGCAAAGGCGGAGGTGGAAGTGGAGGTGAGGTGGAGGTGGAGGCGGAGCAGAAGGGGAGGGAGAGGGCGGGGAGGGGGAGGGAGAGGGAAAGAAAGAGGAGAAGAAAGAGAGAGAAACGGAGACACAGAGAAATGCACAAAATGCAGACAGAGCCATGTACAGACAAAGAGAAGAAAATGGGGGGGGGGGGGAAGACAGGTGAGGAAGGGAAACACGAGACAGAAAAAGTAGAGTTTCACATAAATCCATTGGAAGAACATACTTTCCTTTCTCTCTCCTTAGAGACTTTAACCCTTGGGCTAAGAAAAATACTATGACTACATAAAGAAAAAGTAGTCATTATGCTAAATTGGGTATTCCAGCTGGTAAATATGTTGAAAAGAGATCAACAGATTTTTGTAGCTTTTCAATAATGATAATAAGAAAATTCTTTCTTTTATTCTTTTCTTTTCTTTTTTTCCTTCTTCTTGCTTACAAAAGAAAAAACATGAAATTTCAATTTATCAATTCCTTGAACAAATTTGAGGAAGGACTCAGCATGACTTCTATTTAAGAGAAAAGTTTTTAGATTAGCAGAATTAGCTACAATGATCTCAAGATGTTACAACTACTCTGCTTTTCTTCTGAACTACCTATCATACACTGACAAGTAGTTCAGAGGCAATATAAAAACACAACAACTAATTGCAATACACAATAATAATGTACAGAAACAAACGACTATGAATAACCAGTCTCATACAAGCCTTTTTTTACAACAAGTTTTCCATTATTTTCGCAATCCTAAATGTGACTTATGGTGTGTATCTGCATGTGTATTGCAATGCAATGCAAGAGCATTGTGGTCAAAACTTTTCAAAATAAGATATGTATTGAGAAAATAATGGTGAAAACTGGGATAGGGAGGATTTGGATAGAAA
>NW_020868490.1:149647-152147 GCF_003789085.1 Penaeus vannamei | reverse complement strand
CTCCCTATTCCTAGTCTTCTTTTAGCTGCTTTCATGCTGGTACCTGAAATCACTGCTTCATTTATTATTTGAGTATTGAATTTCCGTACATCTTCCCTCTTCTTTTTATTTATGGTCTTTGTTAGTTCAACCAATTCTATCTTGTCCCTATTTGACGATACTTTCATGTCTCTACGTTTTTGCATAAGCTGTTTAGTTTCTACCGAGAGCTTGCTGGAGCTTCGATTGTCGTTCTTTCCGCCTACTTCAAGTGCAGCTTCTTTTATTATGTCATTGAACTGTTTATTGATTTGGTCGATGTTGAGATCTTCGTCGCGGAGGAGTGAATATCTGTTTTGGATGTTTAGGCTAAATTCTGTTGCTCTGATCCTCAAGTTAGCCAAGTTTGGCTGTGGTTTACTCATTAGTTTGTTCCTTTCCCTTCTGAGGTGTATTTTAATTTCGCCTCTCACCATTCTATGGTCGCTGCCTACATTTACTTTATTTATAACCTATACATTTTTTATTATATCGCGCCTATTTGAAATTATGAAGTCAATTTCGTTTTTGACGTCAGAAGGCGACTTCCATGTCCACTTCCGTTCAGTCTTTTTTTCGAAGAATGTATTCATGATACTGAGTGATCGAGCCTCCGCAAATTCGACTAGCATTTGTCCCCTCTCGTTCCTAGTGCCTATTCCATGGTTCCCTACTGCGGTTTCGCCCTCTGTCTTTTGACCTATTTTGGCATTAAAATCCCCCATAATTATTGTGAAATGGGATTTTGTTCTCTCGCTGGCTAAGTGAACATCTTCATAGAAGCTCTCTATTTCTTCATCACTGTGGCTGCAGGTTGGAGCATAGACTTGAATAATTTTTAAGTTGTACCTAGTGTTTAGTTTTATTGTTACAGAAGCCACTCTTTCGCTGACACTATAGAATTCTACAATGTTCTTTTCTAAGCGTTTGTGTATTAAGAATCCTACCCCTAATTCCTGTTTGCTACCCAGAGGTTTTCCTCTCCAATAGAGCACGTGTCCCTCATTTAATAACTTCTGCTCTTCACCTAGTCTTCTAACTTCGCAGAGTCCTACTACATCCCATTTAATGGAAGAGAGTTCCTCTAGTAAAGCTAGTAAGTCGGATTCAGTTCTCATGGTCCTTATATTGTATGTGCAAAGGTTCATCAACGTGGGGCGGCCTGTCTTTACCCGGATATTTTTAGCACCCCCTGCTCCGGAGCGATCCTGATATATATATATATATATTATATATATATATATATATATATATATATATATATATATATATATATATATATATATATATATATATATATATATATATATATATATGTGTGTGTGTGTGTGTGTGTGTGTGTGTGTGTGTGTGTGTGTGTGTGTGTGTTGTGTGTATGCTTATATATATATATATATATATATATATATATATATATATATATATATATATATATATATATGTATATATATATATATGTATATATATATATATATATATATATATATATATATATATATATATATATATATATATATATAGGCAGATGTATATGTATATAAGTATAGAGATAAATAGATAATTAGATTAAGTTACTTTTCTTTTCTCTTTCTTTCTTTCTTCTTATTTTCCGCCTCCCCCTTCTTCTTCTTCTTCTTCTCCTACTTTATATTCTTTTATCAAACTTCACACTTCTCCCATGCCTTGCAGATAAATGATCCCGCATATTTCCCTTCGAAATGCGTGGTGATGTTTTACAGGCTAACTGCACCGCTGAAACCCACACGCATGAGAATTTCATTAACTGAGGAAAATAAATGTTGAGGCTTATGAAAAGTTGCCACCATCCGCAACTAGGAAATTAGATGTTACCTACTGTTGCTAGGCGGTTGATAATAAGGCTTTAGATGAAACAGTTATTGAGGGTAAAAGTAATTATATGAAGGACAATATTAGTAATGATAATGATAAAGATAATCGTAATCGTGATAAAACTGCCAAGAATAAGAATAAGCACAGTATTAGAAATAAGAATTATATTAGTAGTGCTATCAGTAATATCGGTACTACTATTACTGCAACTAATAATAGTGACACTGATGTTAATAACGATAATAATGATGATACTACTGCTGATAACAATTATTAAATAATGATGATGATAATAGTAACAATAATAATGATGATGGTAATGATGATGATGATGATGATAAAGAAAACAATAATGGAAATAATTAATATAATTTTCATAAGCATAACAATAGTGATAATGTTAGAAAACAACAACAACAACAATAATAATGACAATAATAATAAAGATAATGTTAACGACATCAACAGCAATAGTAATGATGATACTACTAATAATGATTATAATAATGATAATGATGATGATAATAACAAGAAGAACAATAATAATGAAAATCAGAAGAATAAGGATAACTTTAATGATGATAGTAATAACAATAGTAATGATATAAATGATAATAATAACAATAATAAT
>NW_020868490.1:137147-144647 GCF_003789085.1 Penaeus vannamei | reverse complement strand
GTATATTATATACACACACACATAAACATAACATCGAGTAGTCTATATGTGGTACGATTCGTATATTTTATAGGTTAAAGCAGTATACTGATAATGCTAATAGCGGGATTAATCTCTAATTCGTAATAAGACTGTGGGTAGAATTGTGGGTTTCGTTTGGTATCATAGCAATAGCGGTATTATATTAGATCAGTATAAAGTTATGGATGTTATGGTTCTACTTTATTAGAATGATGAAAACAATAATTAAAATGTAAATTAAATATATATATCATATATAATATGAGTAGTATTATGATAGTAATGTAGCTAGGTTCCTTGTTGGAAGGTCAAGTCTATAGTGATATAGAGTGTGGTAGGAATTATATATCGAGTATATATGTATGGTTGTATAAAGTCAAGCATAGTAGGGGTGGTAGGCCTGGTGTTCCTTTGGTATAAAGTCACGGTGGTCGTGGCGTTCCTAATTTAGTTGCTGTATTATTACAGCATATAGTACTATAGTGGGTGGGGTTTCCACTGTTACTATTGAATAATGAATGTACAGCTCTATAGCTATGTAGTGGGTGTTAGTGTTATTAGTACGGACTCCGCTTATACTATATATATATATATATAGTGTTGCGCGTTCTATAACCTTGTTAGTTAAATAGCAATCGTGTAGTGAGTATATGGTATGAGGTTTGGAATTAGCGAGTATTAATTTAGTATAGTATAAGGGTCAAAGCATGTATGATATGATGTATGTAGTAATTATGCATAAATAATTATCACTAAAATATATATATAAACTTATTAATATATACACCACACCAACAGAACTTATTACTTATTGTGGTAGTTTCTATTTGATGTATAGCAGCCGGACACTGGGTGTGTGAGGTTCTCATTTGGTATAGCAGCGATATATAATATATACTATATAATGGGTACATACTATTCAGGTTCCTATTGAGATATATAGTAAAGCATGGCGTGTGTGGTGTGCTACATTACATTTAAGATTATTTTTTTGAAGTTATTGCAAATTTGATTGTTTCTATTTTTCATAAAGTTCTTATTACAGTGTTAATATACTACATTATATATATATTATATATATATATATAGATATATATATAATAAGCGGTTAGATATATGAGGTGTGGAGGTTCCTTTGGTAATGAGCAGCTATTAATACATATATATATATACATATATTAGTATTAATATATATTACTATTGAATATATATATTGGTACATATGATGATATTTTTCATCTGTCTACCAGCTTAATCCTAGTTGATATTCAATAATCATCATAACCTGGTAATAATATGAAATATCTGAATGTTACTAACACATGCCGAGTACGGATTATTTCCGCCTTCGGGTTAAGCAGGCTTAGAAGCGTTAAAATATGGAACAAGGGAAGCGGCCACAGTCATGAAAGCCAAGAGATTACTCCAAGGAGTACCTTTTCGGTTATAGCAGCTGACCCCCAAGCGCGAGAGCGAGAGCGATTCCCTATCCAGAAGAAGTGAGCACCATGGAGCGGTGAGGTTGCATCTGAAACGCTGCCTATCACACTTTACTTTTCCGTCAATTTTTATTTCGAGTTTGCTTCGATCATAACTGCCGTGCCAAATGTGCGACTATCAACTAAACCAAATCATGGCGTCCATCTGGAGTGAGGTCCCGGGACTCGAACACAAAACTTTTTTTCGTAACGTATCTACGTTATTGTAATAGATAATATGATGATGTTATATGATTCATTATCACGCAATTTATCTCGAATAACATTAGCTTATATTTACATCTCACCTCCATCTCTCCAATTCATTTATTAGACAAGATCAGACGGACAATAGTCAGACGCGAAAGCCGTCTCTTCACTCGCCTTCGTCTTCTGATCCTTCCGAAAGTCCTCAATCATCAGGCGTAATTCACCATATAAATTGAACGTGGAATGTATTAGTGATCTAGTGCTCTTCTCTTTCTCCTCGTCTCTGATGTAATTGGCTTCTTCTCTATGTCCTGTGCTTCTCTGCCTTGTCTCGGCTCGGTCTTCCTTATCCTCTCCATCCCGTGCTTGTCTCTCGCGTCTCCATCTTCCTCTCGTCTTCGGTTCCTCCGCTCTTTCCTCTTGGCCTCGGCGCGGAACATTAAGGGCTCCGCGTCCTCTGCGTCGCTGCGTCTCTCTCCCTCTCTCTCTCCTAGTATATAATTTATAATAAGGTATATAACTACTATATGATATAATACTAAGCAGTTATATATATATATTGTCTCTCTCTGTTTCGTCATCTCCATCTCTCTCACATCTCTCTACATATTACTCTCATCATCTCGTCATACAATCTCTCATCTCTCTCCTCTCTCTCTCCTCTATTTTATGACTCTCTCTCTAGTTCTCTCTCTGTTTTCTCTCTCCTATATTCATCTCGTCTCTCACATCATCAATCTATCTCTCTCTCTCTCTCTCCCTCTCTCTCTCTCTCGTCTCTCTCCTCTATCTCTTCTCCTCTCTCTCGCTCTCTCTCTGCTCTCTCTCTTAAAAATACTTCTCTCTCATCTCTCACTCTCATCTTTATCTCTCACGTCTCATCTCTCCCTACTCTCTCCTCACGACTCTCTCTCTTACTCACTCATCGTATAAATCTCATGCTACTCTCTCTAGAGCAAATATATACATATCAACAACACAAACAATATTTATTGTTTCAACTCACACATACGATCGAAAAAATAGGACATGATATAAAGCCACCCACATCACAGCCCGACACCGTAATTTAAATTCAGAAATAACGTGAAATTGAATATGCCAAATGTTTCACAAGGAAATATGTATCTGTTAAGATGTATAGACGAAAGAGTACAGAGCTAATGGTTATGACTTTTGCTTGCGAACGTTTGGTGAAGTAATAGAACAATAAAGACAGGCAATGGATCCAAATACAAGAACAAACATATGTATTATCTGTATAGTATACATTATAAAGTTATAATATTTCTAATAAATATATAAGAAAAATGAGAAAAAGAAAAAGTGAAAAAAAGAATAATTATAGAATAAAATCTTTCTAAAAGAAATACATTAGCACAAGACAAACATCTACACACTCACAACACACAAACAACGACAAAAAATAGATAATAAAAATAATAATAACTAAAGATAACATATAAAAAGTAAAATAAGAAACAAAAAAGAAAAGAAAAGAAATAAATAAAAAGAAAATATATATATATATATAAAAACAAGAAAAATAAAAAGTAAAGATAGTTAAAGAAAATATTAATAAGTATAAGAAAAAGATATAACAATAACAGAAAAAAAAAAAAGAAAAAATATATATATAATTAAATTTATTAAAAAGTTATAAGATATATATTAACGACAATCGACAATTGACCATCAATATTATTCACCAAAACATTCTAGCATATTATATATTATATAGAGAACTATATATATATATACATATGATCAAACAAGAAATTAAATAGTAATATAGGAATAAATAATAATATAAAAACAAATATACCTTAAATAATTATACAAATGCAGTATATATATTATATGTTATTTTTAATGTGTAATGTGAATAGTATAAATATTAGTACTGTATAATGTAATTTAACATGCACTAGTAACGTTTATATTACAATATTTGCTAAGATTAATTTCATTGAGATTGAAGCCAGTTATATGTAATAGAGAAAATAGATTATTTTGAGTAAAAAATTTATATATAATATTCTTAATTTGCCCTATTTTACATTTAATTATAGCGTCAGGACACACTACACACATCACACCACCATTAACACAGCATCTACACACACTCATCAACAGAGTTCACACACCACTTAAACATCTACACACACCACTACACACACACACACACACTACTACTAACCTATAGTACTTATATATATTATTTATACTGTTATATATCATTATAGTATCCTTATTATCGTATATTGCTTATATGTATATAATTCTATTCATTAGTCATTTACAATCAATGTATATTTTATAGTCTATCTATTGATAATTATTCCGATCTTTGAACTTTTCAAATCCATAGTATTTTTACCATTATTTTTATGTTTTATCGATATCATCATTATTTTAATATTATTATTATTTAATTTCCAATTATACTATGAGATAAATTCATACATGTATATACTACTAATAAATCAATTGACTTTAATTGTTATAATTATATATTCATAATTATAACACTCTACACAGCACACACATACACAGCACCACACACACACAAGCACACTATATAAACATACACACAACACACAACACACACACAAACACACCACAACCCACTAACACACACCACACACAAACACCCACACAACCTCACACTCAACTCCCCCTCTTATATTATTACTACCTACTATATTCTACTCCTATAATATAATATGTATCCTACTTATCATACTCCATCTCTCCCTTACTTACAACTCCCTCTTTTACCCCTCATCTATCTCCTCTCCCATACCATTACCTCCCTCCCTATCATTACTCTCATCTACACTATCTATCACATTTTTCCCTTCTTCCTCTCTCTACTCTTACTCTATCTCTATCTCTGCTCTCCTCTAATGCTCTCTCTATATCCATATACTATTTACACTCCCTTTACACTACGCATTACCATACCACATACATACATATACTACTATTCCTAGTATCATTAATATATTCTATCTTTATTATATATATATATATATAACTGTATATATAGGTATATACCTATTACTCCCTCTCCTCTTACCCCATTACTTCCTCTCCCTCCCTCCTATATATATAATATTATATACCCTCTATAACCTCCCTACCTTACCCTCCCCTTTATTATCCAATCCACTAATATACTAAAATACTATATATACCTCATTTCTACTATATATATTATGTCTCTTCCACTCAATACTTGTTTTATACTCATCCCCCACCCCCCATATATACTATATATACTATATATATTATTATATATATATTTATACAATATATAGCGTATATATAATATATATAACCAATACACACACACACAAACAGTGGAAGAGCAAATTCCAGCTATTGCAGTTCGTCCCCTTCTACTGTCTCCCCCTTCCTCTCGACCGTCCTATCTCATCCTTATCCTCCCCTCTCCCTCCCTCTCTATGCGGTCAAAGGAGCTTCCTCATGATCTTTTTTTATCATTCTCCCTCGAACTTAATTCATTCTGCGTGCAGTCTGGTCCGCGTCTTCTACAATCAGTAGGGTTTCCAGCGGGTCACATATCTGCATCTCCTCGTCTATGCGAAGGCACACAACAGGACCACACACCACCACAACACCAGGCGAAACATACACACTACCTACACACAGCACGACATTCCGTTCATCTATGTGAAGAACTTCGAGGAACGATTACTCCAGCAGAACGACACAAGCGCACAGCAACATTATAGGTCATAATATTTTATAAATTATTTAGGTATCTGTATAAGTTACCCTGTAACTTGCGGTTATCTCCTTTCCTCATACTATATCACCTCCTTACCACCACCACTCCATCACACTCATATCCCCTCCTTCTAGCACATCTTACACTCCTCACTACTGCATCCTCTTTCCATCCAGCAATCGCATCCTTCTCTTCAATCCTACCTCCGTACACATATCCTCCTCCTTTACCTCTTATCCATAAATATTATATACTTCAACTTCCTGACCTTACTTACCTCCTTTCACCTCCTTCACTTATACCTATTACTCTACTACTATACCTTACTCTCATTCTACTATATACATTTCTAGTTTTTATTCTATTTATTATTGGTTTCTACTCGTATCATATTTCAGTCGTTACGTTACGTCCTCTTCTATTTCACTCTTTATAATATATATACATATACTAATATATGTGTGTGTGGGATGTGTTTGTGTGTTGTGTGTGTGCTCTGTGTGTGTGTGTGGTGTTGTGTGTGTGGCGGA
The DNA here is from genome assembly GCF_003789085.1 of Penaeus vannamei. Lineage (NCBI taxonomy): Eukaryota > Metazoa > Arthropoda > Malacostraca > Decapoda > Penaeidae > Penaeus > Penaeus vannamei. The sequence continues at coordinate 138,651 of NW_020868490.1, read as the reverse complement.
GAGACTGAAAAGAAGGATAATAATAGTATTAGTGATAATGATGATAACAATATTGATGTTACTGCTATTACTAATGATGATGATGATGGTAATAATAACGATAATGGTAATGATGATAATAATTTTAATAATGATAACAATGATAACAGTTATTATAGTGATAGTAACAATAATAATATTAACAGCGATGATAATGATGGTGATAGTAACAATCATCAAAATCCTAATAGTGATGATAATAACTATGATGAGTAAAATAATCATAATGATATCAATCGCAACAAAACTAATAATTGATTCATCTGCGATAATATTTGGATGATATATTTAGAAGAATCAAATTTTAGTCTGTCATTAAATCGAGAAGAAATAATTGGCAAACTGTATCTTATTACAGATATCAGACACACGCATCTTTTACAATAATTTAGGAATAACTACGAATATGTAATGAAAGAAACGAACACACAAAGAGAGGACTAAGGCGGTAAAATGTTTAATGTTACGCCTTGATTATTTATATCCCGATTAAGATCACAGAAAGAAACTTTGGCACGACACCTTGCTAATGTTTTATCCAATTGGAAATGGAGTCCATACATCTTTCGAATTTGTAAAAGGTGGAAAACGATACCGAGATTTATATGCCACCGTTGGCTCGCAGAATTAAAAAAAAAGAAAGAAAAAAAGTTTGAAATCGAAAATATACACAGGCGCCATCAAAAGCGAAGGAGAAAAGTTTGTTGGCAGCGGCTGGGTGTAAAGTGTTCGATTGTAAATGTTCCGCTGCTGGTTATTTATGCACACTTTCGGATGCCGCCACATTCCTTGCATAGTCCCCCCTTGCTGGTCTCATAGAAAACGGGATTGTTCGTGTTTTCAGCGTGTCCTCCTCTAATACGGCTTTCAACAAAATTAACTGCGGATTTGTGTAATAGCACATGGCATGCTTCTTGGTTGGCGTTGACGAGAAGAAAAAAAAGGCTTATTTTTCATTGGCTCAACTTACACGGGTCGTTTTTTTTTTGCTGTCTGCGTGTCTCCTGGCTGTGAATATAGTAGGGGATTACAGAACAATTGGATGTTACTATTTGTGTATAGAATGTAAATACTGCGCCTCTAACTCTATCACTATTCCTAATATACATATAATCGATCTTCCATCTACGTCTACATCTTCAACTGTATCTGAATATCTGTATCTTTTGTGTATGATCATAGAGTGCGTGTGCGTGTTTGTATGCCTGTGTGCACACTCACTAGTACACTTACGTAGTATTTAAGTATACAATTGTACTTGACACGCGATAAGAGTGAAGTAGCACAGGAACTTAACACTTCGACATGCGATCGACTCTGACATGCCCACCAGAGTTGTAACTGGAGCTGCAGCCGATCGCGGAGCAAAGGACGAGGTAAACACGGTCATTAATATGTCATCAACTGTTTAGCGTAATGGAACCTGCGTGTACGTACTTTCCAAAGACTTTCTCCTCTTCTTTTA
>NW_020868490.1:127147-132147 GCF_003789085.1 Penaeus vannamei | reverse complement strand
ATTATTATTATTATTATTATTATTATTATTATTATTATTATTATCATCATTATCATTATCATCTTTATCATTATCATCATTATTATTTTGATCGATATTTTCATTATCATTTCATCTTTATTATTGTTATTATCATTGTTATCGTTATTATAATCATTATTATTATTATCATCATCATTATTATTATTATTATTATTATTATTATTATTATTATTATTATTATTATTATTATTATTATTATTATTGTTGTTGTTGTTGTTGTTGTTGTTATTGTTATAATAATAATAATAATAATAATAATAATGATAATAATAATAATGATAGTAATAATTATCATAATTATTATAATCATTCTTACTATTATTGTTATTATCATTATCATTATCATTATTATTATCGTTATTATTATCATTATTATTATCATTATTACTATCATTATTATTATCATTATTATTACCATTATTATTGCTATTATCATAATCATCATTATCATTATTATTTTTATCGATATTGTTATCACTATTAATATTACTATATTACCATTACTATTACTATCACTAATATCATTACTATTATTATCATCATTGTTATTATCAGTACCGTTGTCAACATTATTTTCATTGTTATTATTGCTATTATTCTCTATACTATCATCATCATCATCATTATCGTTATTCCTCAAGTCACATCTTCTGTTTGGAGGCCGTGGACCAGCCCTCTCCAAGCCGCTCTGTCTTTCGATCTCTGTACCAATTCATTCACCCATTGTCCACTCCAGTCCTTGATATCCATTATCCATGTTCTTCGCTGCATTCTTCTGCTCCCCTTCCTTCTCCCTTTCCCCACAAAACACCCTTCACAATACCATTCTGCCTCAAAATATGTCCACATGAACTTACTTTCTTTTTCTTGTCTTTGTTCAGCAGTTTTCTTTCTTCGTTCACCTTTCCAAAACCATCTCAGATTCACTTTCAGAGTCCAGCTCAATTGCAACATCCTCCTGTAGCACCACATCTCAAAACTTCTTAGACGTCTTTCAGTTTCCGCTTTCATAGCCCAGGTTTCAGCACCGTCCTGACCAACCTTTCCATTCGATGTTTACTTTTTTATTTGTTAAAAGTTGACTAATTCTGTAGAACTGAGTTTTAGCTTTTGCAGTTCTAATCTTTGTTCCGTTAATTCTTTTTACTGTGTTTGTTATGAAACTTCAGAGATATGTAAAGTGACCTACTTCTTCAAATTCTTCATTACCTATCTTGACATTCAAACCTTGTAATTCTCCAAACTTTGCACTTTTCTTGACAACCATAACCTTAGTTTTCTTGGAATTTAACTTTGATCCATATTTTCCACTTATGTTGCTGACTTGACTGAGCATTTCTTGGAGAATGATACTATTTTCTGCAATCAATATTGTATCATCTGCGTACCTCAAATTAGATATTCTTTTGTCGCCAACTGAAACTACAACTTTCCCTAACTCTCCCTCATTATATGTTCTGTGCAGAACTTAAAAAGCAGTGGAGAGAAACTGCCCCTCGCCCTACTCCGCGCTTGATATTTGTCCGTCAACTCTTGCTGCAACTTTATGTGTCCAGTATAGATTTTTAATAATTATATTATTTCTGCCAACATTTTGTCCTTCTAACAATTCTTCATCAAACATTTTTTCATAATCTACGAAACAGATGAAAACTTCATTTTGCATTTCTACTGCTCGTTCACATAATGTTTGCAGGGTGAAAATACCTTCTGATGTGCCGCTGCGGAAACCAAACCGCTCTTCTACACTTTCATTTTCTGGATTAGAACGAATTCTTCTTTGGACGGTTTTGAGAAGACACTTCGTTGCATGCGGCATTAAACTGATTGCACGATGGCTCCTGCACTCGTTTGCAATAGTTTTTTTTTTGGAAGAGCAATATGTAGAGGTTTTCTGGAGTCGTGTGGAACATAACCAGTCGAATTGATCCTGTTTAGCAATGTTTAGTAGACTAGTTTTACCATTTTCACCCTCATTTTGCAATATTTCGCCGTTTGTTTCATCTGGTTCAGCTCTCCTTCTCTTTGCCATATTCTTGGTTCGCTCATTAGAAGTGTTGGTTTATCTTCCAAATTTGAATATTCATTATCACCCAAACTGCTACTCCTACAGTTATCTTCATATAGTTCATCTATGTCCTCAATCCCCCTGGCCAGTCTCGTTTCAGTATCGAGATATAATTTACCTTATTTGTCTTTAATAATTCCACCTGACAAATTTGACTTCTTATTTGTATTATTATCATTAATACAAATTATTTTTTATTATTACTATAACCATTATTATTATTGTTGTTGTTGTTATTATTATCATTATCATCATTATTATTGGTAATATTATTACTATTACTATCATTATTACTCTCGTCATCAGTATTACGAATAGCATCATTATTTCTATTCTGTTATCATCCTCATTTTTGTTATCATTAGTAGTATTACAATTCTTGTATTAACAGATTTGGTTGTTATTCAAGTTACTATTGTTTTGTATCATTTTACCATTACTTTTGCATCGTCACCATTATACTCCTTTTCTCATCAACATCATCATCGTTATCATCAACCTCCTCCTCCTCCTTCTCTTCATCTTCTCAATCTCTATTCCTCTTCCTCCTCCTCCACCAATTTTTCTTCCTTCTCCTTCTTCCTTTCCTCTTCCTCCACTTCTCTTTCTATCTTCCTCCTCATCTCCCCCTCTTTCTCTTGGTTTTCCTTCTAATCTTCATCTCTTCCTCTTCCTCTTTCTCCTCGTCTTCCTCTTCCTCCTCATCCTCATCACTTCTCCATCTCCCTCATCTCTTCCTTTTCATCTTCTTCCTCATCTTCATCCCTTCTTCTTCCTCCTTACCCTCATCTCTTCTTCATCTTCATCTCTCCCTCCTCCTCCTCATCCTCAACTCTTCCCCATCCTCATCTTTATAATTACCTCATAAATACGAAAAGGCAACTCGGCCAATCCTCGCCTAATTTCCTCTCTCTGATTAAACCGGAAAAAAAATCATAGATATTTTGCATCTGTGTATAATGAGACAGAAAGGAGGAAGCGGGGGGAAATAAAGAAAGGAGGGGGGTAGAATGGGAAGGAGGAGAGGAAGATCCAGAGAGAAAGCGGTCAGGAGTAGAGAAAGAAGGAGGAGGAAGAATAGAAAAAAAACTGGATGAAGGAAGAGGCGAAGGAGGGACATAAGCAGATGGAGAAAGAAGAACAAAAGAAGGAATGGCGCTGAAGAAAAGAAGGAGCGAAAAAGGAAAAGGAAAACATACTAGGAAAAAAAGTGAAGAAGAGGGAAAAGGAGAAAATGGGAGAAAAAGGACAAGAATTTGAATAGGAGGAGATGAAGGAATAAAAACATAAGAGAACATGATTGTAGCAACCAAAATCTAAACGAAGAAAAATAAACGAATAGAAAGGAAGAGAAGAAAGATAAAGCATTAGAACAGCAAACAAATTCAGAAAGAAAAGGCGAAAATAAAAAAGAGAAAAAAACAAGCAAGAAAGAAAAAAAGGAGCATCGTCTTGCGCAAAGTCATCCATGTCTTCGGCTTTTTCCCTCCGACATTAACCTCCGCGACGCGATAATGCTGCATAAACCTCCTTTCCCCTCCCCTCCCCTCCTTCCCCTCCCCTCCCTCCCTTCCCTCCCCTCTCCTCCCGCCACGTTTCTCCCCTTCCCTCCCTCCCCTCCCCAGCCTTCCCCTTCCCCTTCTCCTCCCCTACGCTTCTTTCCTTTCCTTCTTCTCCCTTTCCCTGCTTCCCCTCTCCCACGCTTCTCCACTGCCCTCCACTCTCTCCACGTTTCTCCCCTCCCTTCCTCTCCCTTTTCCCTTCTCTCCTTTCCTTCCCATCCCACTCTTTCTCTTCCCCTTCTCCTCCCCTGGGTTTCTTTTTTCCCCTTCTCCCCTCCTCTCGCTTTCTCTTCCCTTTCCCCTGGCCTACGCTTCTCTCCTTCCCTCCCTTCCCTCCCCTCCCTTTCTCTTCCCCGTCCGCTCCCATAAATTTCTCTCCTCCCCTTCGCTCCTTTCTCCTCCCTCCACGTTTTTCCCTTCCCTCCCCCCCTCCTTTTCACCCCTCATGTTTCTCTCCTTCTCTTCTCCTCCCCTTCCCTCTCTTACTCTTCCCTCACTTTCTCTTCTCCTTCCCTTCTCCCCTCCCTTTCTCTCTCCCTTCCCCTCCCCTACACTTCTCTCCTTCCCTTCTTTCCCCCTCCCCTCCCTTTCTCTCCCCCCCCCGTGTTTCTCTCCTTCCCTGATCTAAGCAGCAAAATTGATAATAATGATAATGATAATAACCATAGTAATAACAGCAATGATGGTGACAATGCTAGTAATACTAATGATTTAAAAATAACCATAATTCGAATGATGATAGCCATGATAATAATAATAATGAAAATAAATATTATTATCTTCATCACCAGTATCATTATCGTTATTATCATCATAGTAATGATAATGATGATTATAAAAATGATACTAATAAAAGGGATAATTATGACAATAATAATAATTGTAACAATATTGATGATAATAATGATATCAATAACAATAATCTTGATAACAAGTGATAGTATTTATATCACTATTATCATTATCACTTATAATGATGATAGTGATACAAATAATGATTATAATTATAACGATAATGATAATACGAATTCATGAGACAAATACCACTACTAGTGCTACTACTAATAATGATAATGGTAATGATGATAATAAAAAATGAATAACTAGATAATGACGATGATAATGATAAAGACAATAAAGATGATAGCAGTAATAATGGTAATAATGATGGTGATAACAATGATGATAATGATGATAATGACTGTTAATGATGCTGTCAATAGTAAAAATGATAATAGAAATAATGTTGAGGATAATAATGATTATTACCAATAATCATCCCAGTAGCAAAAAAGAAAAGAAAAAAACGTATATCTATCTACCTATCT
>NW_020868490.1:109647-122147 GCF_003789085.1 Penaeus vannamei | reverse complement strand
GCGAAGAGTTCGAGACGTAACGTTCTTTCCGTTCTTATTGTGGCTGTTTTCGCTTTCAGTATGACAATACACACAACCATACACAATGGTTTATCTTCTGTCTATCCCTCTACCTCTCTGCCAATCTCTGTATGCTTGTTCGTCTATGTGAGTCCATTATCTATCTGCTCGTCTGACCACCTACCTGTCATTTACATACCAACCATATAGATCCACATCTCTCTAATAAATTTTGTGTTATGAATTTGGTATGTTCCTGGCGCGTGAAAAGGCCTTTCAAAAATAACATGCGGCCTTTCTCTCGCTCGTAAATCTGTGGACGAACACATAAATCACCGGGTGGATTCTGGCGCAGAGATGGAAAAAATGCAAACGAAAGAATAGTCAGCAGACGAGAGATAAATAAAGATATATGAATGAATAGCACATATTCATGTGTGCCTCTCTTTGTATGTATACAACTTATATATATATATATATATATATATATATATATATATATATATATATATATATATATAATATATATATATATTATATATATATATAGATATATATATATATATATATATATATATATATATATATATATATGTATGTATGTATGTATGTATGTGTACACACACACACACACATTGTAGCCGCTATAATATTGTAAAGTTCGTGTATTAGCGGCTAGTGTATTACGACCGAAGAATACACGTGGGAAAGCATTCATCCTCCGCGTCGCGGCTGCGAGGGAGGCCTCGGCCGCGAGGTGAGGAAGACCTCGACGGGCGTCACGGGTCAACACACGGCCCAGACCCACCGCGAGGGTTGACCCGGCGGTTCGAGCGCTTGGCATGAGCTATGTACTCGAAGATAGAGGCTTCGCGGCCCAACTAGTGTTTTAGAGAAATATAATTGAAAAAGAAAAGTGATGATGTAAACCAGTCCCAATAAAAAGATAATTAAGGAAAATAAATTTGAGCAAATGGTAAACAAACCTCCAAGTATCACACATGAAACTTCGTCATTATTTGATGTAATAGAAGAGCTAACATCGTTCTCCACACAAACGTCATCCCATGCCATGTTGCCGATCACGAACTTATAACGATGACACTTAATATAAAGAAATAAAAAGAGCACCAGTCATAAAAAAAACATTAAATTAAACAATCATGACCAGTCACAATGCCAGACAGTCATCTCTTAGAAATTTTGCAAACAGGTAAATATTTCCACGGAAGTGATTAATGACAATGCAATGATGCAATCGCTCCAACCACTGCAGGCTGATAAAAAAGAGAGTAGTGTTAAATCACTTATATAAGGACTCATAACCGATTATTTTAGAAATAAACTAATTGTAAAACAAGACTGATAAAACATGGAAGATTGTTAAAACACATGGTAAACAAAAACATCACAGTGATATCCTAAATTCCAAAATTAGGGAAAATGAGTTTAATGAGTTCCCTAAAATTGGATATCTCACATATGAACAAACAATTGCTTCTACGTCTCAGCAAAATGCAGGTAGGATAAGGTCCTCAGCCAATATTTTCAGACCACAACCGGTAAAAATAGAAACAGTAATCCTTACAATAAAATACCTGCATGAAACTTACATCGTGGGATCGGATGGCATTGCTTTTCGCTTTATGAAACATACTATACTCCCTATAATGTCTAACGTCCTCGAAACGAAAAATCGTAGCAGACAATTGACATTTCTAGACACATGACCTACTATCCAAAACCCAATATGTTTCAGAAGTTGTCTCCTGAAACAGCATTAATGCAGATCAAAAATTCTACATTGCTTACATTGTTCAATTCATCCAAGGCTTTTAATGGTGTCAACAACGAGATCCTTATTAGTAAATTCATAAATTACAAAATTGATACCTATTGGTCCAGAACTTCTCTAAGAAACAACCTAATCAGTTAAAATTTGCGTAGATATCTCAACCAAACAGAGAGAATCCTTCGGCGTTCCACAAGGATCTCTATTAGACTCAATCCTGTTCACAATCTGCGTAAATGATCTGTCAACCATAACCCAAAGTTGCCTTTTTTCAATAAGCCAGTGATTTACAATTTCTCCTTGGTAATTTTGTAAACAAATTAGACAAATTAATAATAAAGCAATACTTTCACAAGTAAAAGAATACCTTGACGCAAATGGTGTAGTGAACGCAGGAACAAGCACAGCGCCGTAGCGATACTCTAGACGCAGTCCGCCAATTCGAGTAAGCGAATGAGTCTGCAAACGAATCGCACCGTCTTGGAAGTGGCGGGAATTACCTACATATATACCCCTCGTTCTAAAAAAAAAAAAAAAAAAAAAGGCAGAGAGAGCGTGGCCTGGCGACTACAACTACTACCTCAACTGTTGCCGAGTCCTGTCTTGTCTCACGACAATTTTGTAAGCATGTGGGGAAATATTATTATTATTATTATTATTATTATTATTATTATTATTATTATTATTATATTATATATATATATATATATATATATATATATATATATATATATTTCTGATTTGAGACTGAGTTCCTTCTAAATATGTACGTATCTTAACCTGGAGCATAATTAACTCCTAATATTTAGAAATAAATAAATGTTTTATGAATAAGGCAATTAAAGATAATTTAATGTTATGGAAATCATTGAAGATTAATTGCTGTGATTAAGTAATTATACACAACTTTAAAGTTACGAAAGTACTGAATGATAGAAAATGCATGACGCTTAATTCAATCTTTTACAAGTATATCTATATAGAACTCTGCCACGCCTACCACATTGCTTTCTGATATGTCACAATGGCCTCCAAAATTCCTGTAAACACTAGCGTAAAATTCGAAGACATCCACCTAAGACTTAGCACTTCCATAAAAATCCCTAGGTGTAAACATTGACAGATTCATGGTATTTGAGAACCATGTCAACAGCATCCACAGAAAAGTAATAGGCACACTAATATACCTAACCCATTTATAAAAAAGAATCCCTGCTGAAACTAGGATGTCCATTATACAAACACTATTGCTGAAATATGTGGGGTACAGCCAGCTATAGTCAAATTCAGAAAATTCGAAAATTATAAAACTTGCTGCCAGAGTAGCACTTGGCAACGTAAATAAGTATGGCCACACAAGCACAAAGTCAGCCATAGTTAGAACGAAGTAAACGTTACGCTTCGAACTCTCCACGGGTTCTTCTTCAGAGGAATAATAATCAAAATTGAGCCATTTTGGTTTCTTGTTCGTCTAAAGAGGAACTCGTGAACAGTTCGAAACGTAATGTTTATTGTTCGTCTGAAGAGGAACTCGGTTTTACTGCGGCTGTTTTCCACACTAATTTATAAAAATAATGCAAGGATTTTATTCAATGTGCATTTTAACCCTACCAAACGTAGTAGCATAACCTATGTCTATTCAAGACATTAACTTTCTTTATGTGAAAAGATCACGTACAGACATTGGGGTATGACAAGCTCGATCACGTGGACCCATGATCTGGAACCACCTTATAATATCAGAAACATTCAGAACTCAAATGTATTCTGACAGAAATTAAAGGAATATCTCTTGAATCATTAATGACATCAGGTTTCAAAACATAAGAATAGGCAATACTTATACGTACTACAATTCATTCTATGTTATGTTATGTTTATGTACACTGTAATATCAGTTATAAAAATGAAACTAGCCACAATGAGAATTGAAAATAAGCGTAACGTTTCGAACACTTCACGAGTTCCTCTTCAGACAAAAACCGAAATGGATACCAGGAGAGAATTTGGACGTTTATATAGTAATAGAGAGACAGAATGAACAAGATCTGAATTAGGTCTCAGGGGGAGGGTCAAGGTCGAAGAGTCTGGGGAAGGCTAATCCCCATTGGCCAGCACTCAAGTTAGAATTAGGCAATTTTCTAATCAAAAGGGCTCCATTTATTTTTCTTTCGTACGAATTTGACGATCTATGAATTAATTTGGCGTCTTTCCAATTTAACTGATGTCCTTCGTCACGTAAATGAGTAAAACAAGCATTAGATTTTCTGGCGTATCTGACATCACGTCCATGTTCATTAATTCTTTTTTCAAAAGTTCTGCCGGTTTCGCCAATGTAAAATTTCGGGCAATCCTTGCAAGGAATCGTGTAAATACCTGAAAAGGTATCAATAGCACTGCTAGTTATATTATGCCTAATCAAAGTATTGCGCAATGTGTTCGGGTAAGTAAAAATGATGTCAATGCCAGCTCCTTTAAACATACGGCGTTTTTCATCGAGGGACGGGTTGTAAGGAATAATTAAGAGATTTTTGGCACTGTCCTGTTGCGTGTTACGGGAATGATTATATAATTTTCATCTCGCAGATGAATGTGCCTGATTTAAGAAAAAAAACGAGGGTATCTTAATTTTGAAAATGTCTCAAAAATAATGTCAAGTTCACGATCCATGAATTCGTTATCGCAAATCCTGTAAGCCCGCAGGAACATTGACGAGAAGACTGATTTCTTAATGTGAAGCGAGTGATTTGAGAAAAAATGAAGATAATTAGCGGTATGGGTGTCTTCCCATTCTACTTTAAAGTTAATAGTACGAGCGAGGTTATTTAGTCTATTGAGAAAATCATCGAAATCAAAATTCTCTCCTGGTATCCATTTCGGTTTTTGTCTGAAGAGGAACTCGTGAAGAGTTCGAAACGTCACGTTATTTTCAATTCTTAATTTTCATTTTTGTGTTCACGTGATTGTTTTTGTGCTTGTGTTCATCACAGTTTATGTTACTAATATAAAGCATTTGATAAAGCAATAAAGTATTTTGAATTCTCTCTCTCTCTCTCTCTCTCTCTCTCTCTCTCTCTCTCTCTCTCTCTCTCTCTCTCTCTCTCTCTCTCTCTCTCTCTCTCTCTCTCTCGGATCAGCAATTCCAACGTGTAGCAGTCAGCTCCGCAAAGGACATTTGGACAGCGTTAAGCCCATACCATTATATCAATGCTGCCAATATGTTAATAATCAGTAATTACAGACTGATCATCAAAGCGAAATTAATGAGAGAGGATTTTAGCCTCATAATATTTTACTTCTTTGTTGTTCAGTAGTTGGGTACCATCGGTGTTATCAGCTGATCAGTTAATTATACCCTTTTATGAATTACATCTGGTATCTATATATCTAGAGGCTATATCTTTATCTGTCTACATATTAATCATACAAGCCTATCTATTTTCGAGTATTAACTTTTTACTTTTTGATTACTTACCGCCTGGTTATACTGCAACCGGGCAATACTGATCAGTATGAGCTTGTGTGCGTGTGTGTACGTGTGTCGGCATCCACCCCGCATACGAATATACACTTTCCATCCGCACTGTACGTCCCACGCCATAACAGAAGACAGAGACTGGCACAACTGAACACAGTCGACAGTTAGTGTTAAACGTGCATTGCGCTGTCTACACAAAGACGCATGATTATTATTGCTGGATAATATTGATCGTCAGCACTGCAGGAAGATGAGGCCGATATCACTGGACGCGGGAAGGTGGGGTTGGAAGGCTAAGGGGGGGGGGGATGTGTGTTAGTGTGCTATGTGGATTTCTTTACGTTATTTTTATGATGATTTTGTTTACCACTATTGTAGGGATAGTGGTATTGAGATTATGATAATGATAAGGAAAGTTATGATAATAATAGATATGGCAATAATAATGAAGATAATTATTATCATTATTATCACTATTATAGTTGCTGTTATTACTATTATTATGACTGATAATTGTTTTTAATATTATCATTATAAATATTTTTCTTATTCTTGTTTATAAGAATGATCATCATTACCATTATCATTGTTATGATTTAACATTATTGTTATCATTACTGTTATCAGTATCATTATTACTATAAATGTTATTGCCATTATTGTAGTTTTATTATTACTATGGTGAATATTGTTATTTTTATTATTATTATCAATGTTAATGTTATGATTATTATTGTCAGTTTTATTATAGTTATTATTATCATTATTATTATTCGTACCATTATCATCATTTTCATTACCATCATAACTATTAATAGTTCAACTTGTTATTATCATAATTACTAGGAGTTTTAGCATTATCATAATCATTAATATCATTTAAATAATAATAATGTTATTATTTTCTCTATCCTTTTTGTTTTTCTTATTATCGTTATTATTATCAATATGGTTCTTATCATGAGCACCATTATTGTAATTGTTATCGCAATGATAGAAATAATGATAATGATAATTGTTATGTTTATTATAGTTGTAATGGTGATAATCATGATTGTTGTTATCATTATAATGAAAATGATAGTAGAAACAAGAAAAACAACAAAGATAATTATAGTAATAAAAGTAATAATAATAAGCAGAAATAGAATTATATATGGTTCCCTTATACGTGAGAATGGATTAAACAGGAAATTACGACCTTTCAAGAAACCATTAATGAAACCACATATAATTCTATTTTTGCTTCTGGCTCTCGACCCGGTTGTTAAAATGACTCCCAAAAGTTCGCAAAATAGGGACACCCTTGAGACCTGTCATGTTCTCTTTTAATACACTTAACTATAACCTTGCAAAATTCCTCGTCAGAGTCATCTAACCCCTAACCACTAATGAGTATACTACTGCAAACAACTTAACATTGAAGATTCTTCAGTAATGGCCAGCTTTGACGTGGAATCATTATTCACTAACGTTCCCCTGTCAGAAACTACACTGATTTTTACGGACACCATATCAGATGAGTCCATATCACAATTTGATCTAAAGATGTTGCCACAAGAGATTCTGTTTTCACGTTTGATAACAAATTATATACTCAGATAGATGGCGTGGCAATGTGTTCACCACTTGGCCCAAGTTATACAAACGCTTTCCTATGCCACCATGAATGTAACTGGTTAAATAATTGTCTAAATTATTTCAAACCAATATTCTACAAAAGCTATATTGATGACACATTTCTTTAATCCAAACAACAGTCACACACTGAACAATTCCTGTCGTATCTGAATGAACAACACCCAAACATTAAGTTTACGTGTGAAATAGAAAGGGGAAACGAACTTCCTTTTCTTGACACACAGATATCTAAAGAAAATAGATCCTTTCCATTACGGTTTGCTACTTTCACTGGCTTGTTTCTCATCCATGAAATACAAGATTAACAGCTTCGTCACTTTAATCAACAGAGCATTCAACATATGCCCCACCTGGAGGCAGTTTGACAATTAAATGAAGATCTTGATTAATTATTTCAATAACAATGGTATCCTGACAACATATTTTACAATAAACGGATCATTCCTTGATAAACTAAGTCCACCCACTAAAATACAAGCTGCCCCTAAAGAAACCAAGTACATCTAGTTACCGTACCTCGGACATATAATCTTGACCATTCGTAAACAATTACATTAGATACTGAAACACTCGTTCCCACAGATCAAATTCAACACTGTTTTTGCTAGCTACTTTAATATTAACTCTTTCTTTAAAATGAGGATGCCTCTGCCCTCAGAACTATGTTCACATATCATATATATTTATAACTGTCCTTGGTGTAATGCTAGGTATATTGGATCGTCTACACGATAGTTCAAACATAGAATATTTGAGCATATGGGTAAATTTATAAGAACTAGCCTACTTCTGAGCAGGCCACATTTCTCTGCTGTCCGCCATCAAAAAGAAGAACACTAACATAAAGACGACCTCCTCATCTTAGAATCCCTATATATCCACTGAACTGAATCCCAGCACAGCCATCCAGTTGTTCACGTTATAATCATTTGCCATGAATACCATTCCACACGTGTTTGGTATGTCTCACAATGTTTCTGTCGTTTCATTTTAGTTTTGTCTTTCACATTCTATTGCTGCCCCTTTTATGAACAATATTTTTCTTTGTTTTTTGTATCTAATTATATGTTCATAATTTTCTAGTACTGATGATGGAGATACAATATATATATATATATATATATATATATTATATATATATATATATATATATATATATATATATATATATATATATATATATATTGGAAGGATTTTGATTTCAATGCACTTGAAGATTCTTGTACCAACATTTTATAATATGTTCAAACATGAACCCTGAAAGGCCGTCTGAGTAGAATTGAGGGTCTTGAGACCTGGACCATGTCAGAGCAACTCTTTAAAATTTCAACTAACGGAAAACTGGTACCTTTCAATTATATTTTTCAACTTTGGAAACAAAAAGAAGTTGGATGGAGCTAAACCAGGGCAGTAAGGGGGATGTCGGATGATTTCCCATCGAAATTCACGTAGTACAGCTCTTGTTCGCCGAGCACCGTGAGCGGGTATTTTGTCTTGGTGGAAGAGGACACGTTGATGCAGCTTTCCAGGGTGTTTTCCGAGATTTTTTGGGCAGTTTTCTCCAAACACCTTCGTAATAAGCAGATTTACATCTTTTTCACAAGAAAGTCAATTAGCAAAATCTCCTCTGCTTCCCAGAAGACAGTGCTTTTCTCTGGAAGCTCAGATTTTGCTTTGACTGGTCCACTCCTACCCTGGGGCAACCACTGCTTTGATAAAATTTTGTCCTTTGGATCGTACTGGTAGAGCCATGTTTCATCCCGTCACAATTCTTTGCAGAAAAGCTTCAGTCCCCATCATTTTTTCAAAATTTCCATTGAAAGGTCTGCCCTCATTTGCTGCTGATCTGGTCGCAACAGCCTAGGGACCCATCCTGCGGAAAGCTTCCTTAGTCCCAAACTCTCCACAAAAATTGTGTGTGCAGAACCCACGGAGATGTTGAGTGTGTCTGCTACCGATTCAGTGGGGTCTATCCTTTTCAATCAAGTCTCATGTTTCTATCCTTTTCAATCAAGTGTGTTTCTATCCTTTTCAGTCTCACAGCATCAGTGTTTTCTATTCTTTTCAATCAAGTCACGAACAGCATCAGTGTTTTCTATCCTTTTCAATCAAGTCACGAACAGCATCAATGATTTCTATCCTTTTCAATCACTATCCTTTTCAATCAAGTCACGAACAGCATCATTTTCTATCCTTTTTCAATCACGAACAGCATCAATGTTTTTCGTCACGAACAGCATCAATGATTTCTATCCTTTTCAATCAAGTCACGAACAGCATCAGTGTTTTCTATCCTTTTCAATCAAGTCACGAACAGCATCAGTGTTTTCTATTCTTTTTAATCAAGTCACGAACAGCATCAGTGTTTTCTATCCTTTTCAATCAAGTCACGAACAGCATCAGTGTTTTCTATCCTTTTCAATCAAGTCACGAACAGCATCACTATCCTTTCAATCAAGTCACGAACAGCATCAATGTTTTCTATCCTTTTCAATCAAGTCACGAACAGCATCAATGTCATTCATCAATCAGTCATGATTTCTATCCTTTTCAATCAAGTTGGTCTGTCACGAACAGCATCAATGATTTCTATCCTTTTCAATCCTCAATCTATCAATCAAGTCACGAACAGCATCAACTCAAACTGACATCGTTGGCTTGCCAATATGGGCTCATCTTCAACTTTGGTTTTTCCAATTCAGAAGCGACTTATCCATTTGTAGATTGTTGACTTCTTTTGGGCATTATCCACGAACTTTCTGAAGCACCCTCATATATATATATATATATATATATATATATATATATATATATAATATATATATAATATATATATATGTATATGTGTGTGTGGTGTGTGTGTGTGTGTGCGTGTGCGTGTGCGTGTGCGTGTGCGTGTGCGTGTGCGTGTGCGTGTGCGTGTGCGTGTGCGTGTGCGTGTGCGTGTGTGTGAGATGTATTTATCATCACACTGTTCTTACGGCTATTAGGCATGTAGGCTTATAGCCTATTATGGTGGGTTGGAGCTAAAGGGAATAGTGAACATTTTGCCACCACGGCATGGTGACGACTCGTATGGAAGTGATTAAGGCTGTCACCCTGGAACTTTACTATGTTCGTAGTGGAAGACAAGGCCTCTGGCACCAGTCCAGAACCTAGCTATGAGCGAACTATGAGCAGCTTTTTTTTTCTAGCTATGAAAGTTGGAAGAGTGGCCACAAAATACTTAGCCAACTACAGATTCTTGATGAGGATCGAATGCTGAGCCATATGACTGAATTCACTTGTGGGTTTCTAAGATCCCGTTGACTAACAAGCGCTCTCAGAACTTAAGGGAAGGTCCTGTCGACAAAGGAACTGCATTTAAGGGGGATAATCATTGTCGCAAAAGATCTCATCATTCCGCCATATACTTCCCCCCCAAAAAAAATATCAAATATGAAAGGAATGGGGCAACCGACACGCTTTTCTAATCGATTTCTAATTTTGTATGAGTTTGATGTGACTAAAATTCTTCAGAATCACTTTGGCTTCTTGTTTGCAGGAAAACAATCCTACACTGACAAGCACTGAATACAATGAAGGGAGGCTCTGTTAGCACCTACTGTATAGCATCAAGACATATACGTTGTACACACTCCGTTGGTTCAACTTAAAAAGAAAAAGACATTACTAGGTCAACTGTAAGGCAAAGCCCAAGTGTGGCCTCTGCTGCAAGTTGAAAAACACAAAGGTTTGCCTCAAGGAACATAAGGATGGACAGAGATACTTTCAATGTATCCCAATTATGACAGGAGGTCACTCACTGTAAGGCAAATAGACTGTTTCCCCATGTCTGGTGTCGAACCAAAAGGGGTCTATGAACACCACAAAGGCTTTCATATGAAGAAAATATCCACTGTCAGCCTAGGGATTCAGATACCACAACCTTCCTGGGGGAATTGAGGATACATAAGAGTAGTTCCAAGTCAGGCCTGGGAAGTGATAGGACTCCACATCCGACTACGTCCTGCCTAGAACTGCAAAGTGAGCTTGCATTCATGCACCTCACCAGTTAGTCCTGGGTGAACTCCCCCCTCTCTATGAGGGTAGAAGACTGACATAGTTCCCATCCCGTATTCAAGGGAACCGGGTTGGCAACATCCCATCTCTCTCCTTAGCTGCCATGACAATGCGCCTGAAACACTGGAAGGCGGGTCTCCCATCGAATACCAGCCAGAGGAATAAGCAGAATTCACAGTCTAGTCACACTCCTGAGTACAGTTGGCGCATCTGCCTTTGTCATCTGTCCTTCTTGACTTATAAGAGACCTTTGAATTAGATGGCTTGCCCTTTCAGGAGTTCTAACAATAAACGGAATCAAGGACAAGCAAGTTCTACTAAAATATATGGCGTTATGTATCATTCCTACTTCCTTCGCATTGCAACATTTCCCAGGAACATCCTCAACTTTTTCAAAAAGTCTCAAATCAATATAATTTTCCATTCTCAAGATTTTAGTAGAAAGACGGGTAGATATTTATTACCATTATCATCGCCCATTATCATTATCAACGTTCGATTACCACCAAAGATGATATTGTTATCACACTTAATATTACTATGATTAATGTTGATATAATATCACCACATGAATTTTAATGTTTGAAGGTCTTCTTGATATTGTCAGTTCTATGAAATTATGAAATCATCATCGCTGGCATTATTACATGTTATTATAGCCTTCAGGCCATGTGTATCCTTGCGTTTATTAAATGCTCTTTTAGTGTCTGGATTAGCATGATTTTTCCCCTCCCACTCCGCTTCTCCTCCCTTCCCCCTCTTTCCGTTTCTCTCCTGCCTTTCATCTCTCCCTCTTCTTACCTATCCCACCTATCACTCATCCCATTCCACGCCCCCTCATGTTCTTACCCCCACCCTGTCTCTCTTTTCCTTCCTCCCCACCCACCTTACCTTTCCTCTTTCCTCTTCCCACATCCCCTCCCCCTCTCTTTCCCGCCCTCCCCTCCTCCCTTCCCCCTCTTTCTACCTTCCATTCTCACCCTCTTCTCTCCCCACCCTCCCCCTCCTCCTCTCCCCTGCCCCCCCCCCCCCCCCCCCGTGACATTTCTCAGGGTGACGAACAGCAGACACGCGGGGCGCAGACGTCGCCAGAGGGAGGGCGTCGGAGTGAAATATTGGGCAACAAGTGGGTCCCTCCGCCCTTCTCGTTCTCTCGCGCCCTCGCTTTCTTTTCTCTTGCTTTGTCTTAGCTTTTCTTCTCTCTTTTGTGTGTCCCTCCCTCTCTTCTCCCGTTTTCTCTCTTTTTTTAATCTCTTTCTCTACTATTTTTCTCCTTCCTTTCCTTATCTCCTTTCTCTTTGACTCTATTTGTTTCCTTTTTCTTTCTGATTGTTTTTCCCTTTTCTCTCTTCTTTCGTTTCTCTGTCATAGCTTCCGATCTCCCGGTTTCCCATTTGTCTTTCTGCCTCCCTCCTTCTTTTCTCGTTTTCCCTTTCGTACTTTCTTCCCCCTTTCTTTCTCCTTTCTTTTCATCACTTTCACTCCAATTTATTTCTGTTCTCACGTTTCTCTTCCCTCTTCCGTTTC
>NW_020868490.1:92147-99647 GCF_003789085.1 Penaeus vannamei | reverse complement strand
ATTTTGATTATAATGATAGCAATGACAATGATAACAATGATAGTAAAAAAATTATAGCAATGATAATAATAGAAATAATAATGATACTACTACAACTACTGCTGATGATAAAAATGATAATAATAATGATGATAATGATGATAATGATAATAATAATAATAATAATAATAATAATAATAATAATGATAATAATAATAATAATAATAATAATAATAATAATAATAATAATAATAATAATAATGATGATGATATCAATGATAATATTAATAATGATAATAATAATAATAATAATAATAATAATAATAATAATAATAATAATAATAATAATAATAATAATAAGAACCAAAGTTATAATTATAATATCAAGGATAATGATAACAATAAAAGTAATGATTATAAAATGATAATAATAATGATAATGATAATAATAATGATAATAATAATAAGGATAATAATGATGTCAATGATAATAAATATAATAATATAATAGTAATAGAAATGATAATAATGGTAATAACATAATGATAATAATAATCATAATGATAGTAATAATGGTACAAGCATTCATAATAATAATAATAAAAGAAATAGTGTTGATAATGAAAACAATAATGGTGATAAGAATAATGATATAAATGATGATGTTAGAAAATACTAATACTAATAATAACAATGATAGTAAAAATAATAGTAAAAATAACAATAGTAATAATAGACATGATGAGGATAAATAATGATAATAAGATTAATGATAGTAATAACAATAAAGACGATGATGATAATGATGCAAATTATGCTACTACTACTACAACTGCTACTCCTATTACTCCTATGAATAATAACAATAATAATGATAATTATGATAATGAAAATAATAATAGTAATGATAATGCCAATGGTGATAATAGTATTGACAATAGTAATAAAGATGATCAGGACAATAACAATGATAACCGTAACAGTAAAGATGATGGTGAAAATGAAAATAACAATAACAATAACAGCTACAACAACGTCAGTAACACCATCACCACCAATAATGATAATATTAATAATAATTATAATAATGATAACAATAATAATGATAATAATGATAATAATAATAATGATGATGATGAAAATAATAATGATAATAACAACAGTAATGATAATAATGATCATAAAAAGAATGATAATAATGATAAAAATATTAATAATAATTATAAAAATAATAACAATAACGATAATGATGATAATAATAGAAATAATAATGATAATGGTAAAGAAAACAATTAATATAATGATGATAACGATGAGGATAATAAGGATGATAAATGATGACAGTAATGATAATGATGATAATAATAAAGATACTAATAAAAATAATGTTAATAATGATAATGATAATAATGATCATGAAAAAAACAGCAATGATAAAAAGATCAATATTGTCACTAATAGTAATAATGATGATAACAATGATAATAATGATAATACAAATAATAAAGATTGTAAGAATGATAAAACTAATAATGATAAAAAGACATTAACATCATCATCATCATAAGAACAACAAAAACAATGATGATAATAAAAATAGCAACTAGAAGCCTCACAGAGATCACAAACTCCCGATAAGCAATAAAGTCTCGCAATGCTAATGAATCCTAAAAAAAAAAAAAAAAAAAAAAAAAAAAAAAAAAAAAAAAAAAAAAAAAAAAATCCTGGACCCGAATCATGATCATCGCCAAGATTTAAGGGCATCTAAGTTGGGCTAAAACGCACCTCTGGTAAAAGAAAAATCATAAAAATCCGTTCATAATTTTTTGAGTTATCCTGCTAACCAACAAACAAACTAACCAACGCTACCAAAATATATAACTTTGGCGTAGGTAATAATAATAGTGATAATAATAGCAGTGATAATAATAGCAGTCATAATCATAATAGTGATAATAATAGCAGTCATAATCATAATAGTGATAATAATAATAGTGATAATAATGATAGTGATAATAATAACATTGATGGTGGTGAAGATAAAAGGGATAATGACCAGTGAGGAAAATAATAATAATATCAGTGTTATTATCATTGTTGTAGTTGTTGTCTTTGTTGGTGGTATCATTATCATCCGCACCAATTGTATTAGTATTAATGGTATTATTAGTAGTAATATTACTATTATTATCATTATCATTATTGTTACGAGATTAACATTATCATTATCATCATTATCATTACCAATATCAACATTAGATATCATTACGAATATTATCAACTTAGTGGCCAATATCATTACCAGAATGATCATATTCAAGATACTGATATCTTCACCAGAAGAAGAAGAAAAAATATTGAAGAAAAAGAATAAAGAAAGAAGAAACATAAAATAATCCGAGGAAGAAGGCCAAAACAGAAAAAGAGGAAAGCGAATATGAAGGATCATAAAAACAAAATGATTAATACTCTTTCCTCCTTTATAATTTTCTAAAAGAGCCTGATATTCACCCTCGCTGCGTATACGCGATGCCGTGGGCGTTGAGGGGGGGTGGGGCGGTAGGGGGAGGGCGGGCGGCAGGGGAGAGGGTGTAGGTACGAGAGTGGGCGTAGGGGAGGGGGGGGGTTGGGAAGCCCCAGGGGAGTAGAGGGGTGGAGGTAGGGTATGAGAGTCGGTGCATGGGAGAGGGGGGGTGGGGTATGAGAGTAGGTGTAGAGGGGGAGGGAGGAGGGAAGGGGAGTCTATGCGTACCGTGCCAGCATAGAACAATACTTGGCAAGGGAAGAATCATTTTAATGTGCGAGCGCGCGAGAGGGCCCTGGCTGGGACCAGGTTTTCTGCCGTGACTCTCCCCTCCGTCTCTCTCGCTCTCTCTTCCTTTAATTCTCTCTTTGGTTGTTTCTGTGTCCCTTATCCTTTCTGTTTCTCTCTTCCTCCGATTCATTTTACGTCTCTGTGTCTGTCTCTCTCTCTCTCTCTGTCTCTTCTCTCTCTCTCTCTCTCTCTCTCTCTCTCTCTCTCTCTCTCTCTCTCTCTCTCTCTCTCTCTCTCTCTCTCTCTCTCTCTCTCTCTCTCTCTCTCTCTCTCACCTTTATGACATATGTGTCTGCTACCTCTCATATTTTTTCGTGTTAATTAAATGTATTCAGATATAGGGGCGTCCGTATGTTATCCGCGTATTTATGAGTACACACAAAATTTATTCCTGTGCGCGAGAGAGAGAGAGAGAGAGAGAGAGAGAGAGAGAGAGAGAGAGAGAGAGACGAGAGGAGAGAGAGATGAGAGAGAGAGAGAGAGAGGAGAGAGAGAGAGAGAGAGAGAGAGAGAGAGAGAGAGAGAGAGAGAGAGAGAGAGAGAGAAGGAGAGAGAGAGAGAGAGAGAGAGAGAGAGAAACAGGAGGAAGAAAGAAAAAAAAATGGAAAGGAAGGAACAAATAAGTAGATAAATAAAGATAGACAGAGAGAGAAAAAAAGAGTAGAGTATAGTGCTTAATTCAAACTTTATTCCTATAGGCCTTCTGTTCATATCATTGTCGCCTTTAAAGGTAAAGGAAGGCACTCACTGGGACTGAAATTGTTAATGTTAATTTGTTCATTTGATTTTTTTTTTTTTTTTTTTTTTTTTTTTTTTTTTGCTTGTATGAAAGTGGATATTGGGATTATCAAAATATGTTTTAACGACAACAAGTTTCAGTATGAAAAATCATTTTGATCAGCGAAAGTGGAAATATAGCAACAAATAAATATAATACAAAATTGTTGGCATTTCGTGAATAAAAAGAGAAAAAAAAGAAAAAAAAAGAAAAAAGGGGGGAAACGGTATGTTATTGGCATTTCCTTTAAAAGACAAATCTAATGAACGTCGCTTCTGATTCTTCATTCTTACTGTTGATTTCTTTTTTTTTTTTTTCTTTTTTTTTTTTTGCTCTTCTTACTGATTCTTTTTCATCTCTTCTTTTTCTCCTTCTCCTGCTACTGATTCTTCATTCTCACTGTTGTTTTCTTTTTTCTTTTTCTTCTTTTTCCCTTCTAATGGTTCTTTATTCTCGCTGTTGTTTCTTATTTCCCCCTCTTCCTCATTTTCTCTCTCTCTCCTCCTCCAACACAGCCACATTATTCTAATCCTCTTCCTACTTCTTTATCCCCTCTTTTTTCCTTCACCTCCTCTCTCTCTTCCTCCTCCATCTTCTTACTCCTCTCCTCCCTCTTCCTCCTCCACCTTCTTACTCCCTCTCTCCCCTTCCTCCTCCTTCTCCTCCTTCACCTCTTCTTCCTTTTTCTCCGCATTTATTCACCTCTTTGCTTACTCACTGCAACCCGTGTTCCATTTCGTTTCACATTTCACTGTTTGTATTTAGTGACGAAGGAGGAGGCAACAGGAGCCATTACTCTTGTTGAGCAAACTGCAGTGTCTGTGTGTTTAATCGACGTCATGATTTTTTGTTCACGGATCCTGTGTAATAGGATTGTTTTCGACGCAGTGAGAGGGAGGGAGGGAGGAGGAGGGGGGGGGGGGGGAGGGAGAGGGGAGGGGAGGGAGAGGGGAGGGAAGGAGGGAGAGAGAGGAGGGAGAGGGAGAGGAAGGAGAGGGAGAGGGAGGGAGGGAGGGAGGAGAGGGAGGGAGGGAGAGGAGAAGGAGGGAGAGGAGAGGAGATGGAGGGAGAGGAGAGGGAGAGGGAGGGAGGGGGTGGAAGAAGGAAGAGAGGGAGGGAGAGGAGGGAATAGATAGATAGATAGAGAGAAGAGAGAGAGAGAGAGAGAGAGAGAGAGAGAGAGAGAGAGAGAGAGAGAGAGAGAGAGAGAGACAGGAAAGAGAGAGACAGACAGACAGACATACAGAAAAAAAACAAGAAGAGAGAGGAGGGATGCAAACAGACAGACAAACAGAATGAGTTAAGCAAAAGAGAGAAAGATACATAAAGACAGACAGACGAATCAGCCATCAACACAGCGTCCATACCTTACCACCATCAACAACAGACAACAGCGACAACAGCAACGGGCGAGAGATAAACCCCAGAGATAGTGAGAAAGCAAGAGTTACGAACGCTTGATGGCGATGCTATTTGTGTGGCGGAAACAGAGTGGGAGTGAGACGGCCCTTCACCTGGCGGGAGGGGGGGGGGTATGGGGGAGCTGCGGGGGGCCAGGGCGGGGCGCCGAGAGGGAGGGAGGAAGGTAAAAATTATTATATATATATATATATATATATATTATATATATATATATATATATATATATATGTATATATACACACATATACATATGTATGTATATTTATATAGATAAATAGATAGATAGACAGATAGAGAGATAGATTGACAGATAGATTTTGTATGTATAATATATATATATATATATATATATATATATATATATATATATATATATATATTATATATATATACATATATATATTATATAATATATATATATATATATATATATATATATAATACACATATACACAGACACACAGACACACATACATATACATACACACACACACACACACACACACACACACACACACACACACACACACAACACCACAACACACACACACACAGACACACACTAACACACACACACACACACACACACACACACACACACACACACACACACACACACACACACACACACACACACACACACACACACACACACACACACACACACACACACACACACACACACACACACACACACACACACACACACACACACACACACACACACACACACACACACACACACACACAACACACACACACACACACACACACACACACACACACACACACACACACACACACACACACACACACACACACACACACACACACACACACACACACACACACACACACACAGACACACACACACAACTGAAAGGCGAAACAAAAAGAGAATGAGAAACACAAGAGCTTCATGCATCTGCCGAGTGACTCGTCCCGGCGCGCAGGAGGCCGCTCCCTCGCGAAGGCGTCGGGATGCCAAGGGCGCGCGGGTGGAGATCGCGTCGCGCCTCCTCGGACGCTCGCGCCGGATGCCACTAGCGTAGCCACTTGCGACCACACACCGACACGCAGAAACACTTGCACACAGTATATGCCATACTCTCTCTCACACTCACACTCATACGCAGAAACGCAATCACACAGATACACACACATATACACACTCACACTAACACACACATTTGATTAATATTCTTGTAAATTATGAAAAAAATAATAATGCATATATAGATACTTCATTAATATGCCTATATATATATATATATATATATATATATATATATATATATATATATATACATATATATATATATATATATATATATATATATATATATATATATATATATATATATATTATATATATATATATATATATATATATATATATATATATATATATAGTGTGTGTGTTGTGTGTGTGTGTGTGTGTGTGTGTGTGTGTGTGTGTGTTGTGTCTGTATACATATAAATATATATAATATTCTAACAATAATCATAATATTTCAATAAGGATAAATACAGCAACAAAATTATGATAATAATAATAAGAATAATGATAATAAAATCAGAATAAAAAAGAACAGTGATAGTGATAGTAATAATCATGGTGATAACAATATTGATTATGATAATAATAATGATAATATTAATAATGATGATAGTAAAACATCAATAATGATAATAATAATGATAATTTTAATAATGATGATAGTAAAACACCAATAATGATAATGATAATAACAATAATAATAGTAATAATAATATAATGATAGTGATAATAGTAATAATAATAACAATTATAATAATAATAATAATGATAATGATAATAATGATAATAAATATAATATAATTAAAAAATAATAATAATAGTAATAATGATAATAATAATAATAATAATAATGATGATGATGATAATCACAACTATAATAGTAAGGAGGATAAGAATCATCAGTAACAACAACTACAATAATGATAATGAAAATGATAATAATAATAGCAACAACATCAATAATAATAACAGGAGTGATAACAACAACAACAACAATAATAATAATAACAAAAATGATAATAATAACAATGTTGATAATGATAACAATAACAATATCAAGAACAATAATAATGATGGTAATTATAATAAAAACGATGATGATAATGATAGTAATATCGGTGATGATAATATTGATAATCATGTCTATAATGGTAATTCCACTAATAATAATAATAACACAAATTATAATAATAACAATGATTATAATAAAAATAACATAAAGAACAATTAATAAAGAAATAATAAACAGCGCCGTATGAGAACAAAAGGCCAACAATCTCCCGTGCAGGATCATAAATACACCAAAGACATCAATCTTTTTAATTGAGGAAGGGAGATGGGCTCAGGTGCTGAGACAAAGCCATAAGATGCAACTGTACGTCTTCGTGTCAGCTGATGAGGTAAGGCCATTCTCGGTAGATGGGTTTCAGTCGGTGTGAGTAAGTG
>NW_020868490.1:74647-77147 GCF_003789085.1 Penaeus vannamei | reverse complement strand
AACAAAGGAAAAACGAGGGGAAGCGAGATAGGGGGGGGGGAGAGACCAGACAACCAAGAAAGAGAAGAGAGACAGAGCAGGCGAGCGAGCGAGCGACGAGAAGAGAGAAGAGAGAAGAGTAGAGAAGATACAAGCAGAGAGAGAGAGAAGAGAGAAAGAGCAGAAGACGAGACAACAGAAGAGAAAGAGAGAAGAGAGAAGAAGAGATGGAGAGAAGAGAGAGAGAAAGAGAAGAGAAAGAGAGAAGAGAAAAAGAGCGAGAGAGCGCAGGAGAGAGAAGAAGAGAGAAAGAGATAAGAGAGAGAGAGAGAAGAGGAAAAGAAGAGAAAGAAAGAGACGAGAAGAAGAAAGAAGAGTGAGAAAGAAGGAGAGATAGAGAGAGAAGAGAAAGAGAGAGAAGAGAGAGAGAGATGAGAAGAGAGAGAGAGAAGAGAGAGAAGAAGAGAGAGAGAAGAAGAGAAGAGAAGAGAGAGAGAGAGAGAGAGAGAGAGAGAGAGAGAGAGAGAGAGAGAGAGAGAGAAAGGAGAGAGAGAGAGAGAAAGAGAAAGGAAGAGAGAGAGAGAGAGGAGCAAGAAGGAGAAGAGAAGAGAAGAAAGAGAAAGAGAGAGAAAGAGAGAGAAGAGAAGAGAGAGAGGAGAGAAGAGAAGAGAAAGAAAAAGAGAGAGAGAGAGAAAAAGAGCAAGAAGAAGAGAGAGAGAGAGAAAGAGAGAGAGAGAAAGAGAGAGAGAGAGAAGAGAGAGGAGAGAGAGAGAGAGAAAGAGAGAGAGAGAGAGAGAGACTGAGACAGCGACATGCATATGCAACGCAATAATAAGAAACGGATATAAACACCGAGACAGGCATATGGTCGCATCAAACCCCTCCGCCTGGCATATCCTCCTCACATCCACACACCTGACATTTACTGAACAGCACGAGTAGGTTTAACCATTTTTCCAGCCTTCAAAACTACACTGTACTGCGTCTTCAAAGTCTTTCATGGTTTAGTCATCAAAAAACGGAAGGTACACTTGACGCATTAAACATGAATCGAGGGCCGCTATACTCTGACCTTACCATAAGGGTGGGAATAGTTCAGGAAATAATGAGAGAGTCCACCTTAGGGCGAAAGGCGAAAGGCAAATGAGAGGTCAGCTGCCGATAGGAATGTTGTGTAAAAAAAAAAAAAAAAAAAAAATCTAAGAACAGAGAGAGAAATAGAGTTATGTAGAAAAGGAGGGAAATAATGATGTTGATAATGATATTAATAGTGATTACGAGGAAAAAATAATGATAGAAATGATTGTAATGGTAATTATGATTTGAGTATATAATGTTATAATGAATGATAATGATAAATGATGATATAATGATAATAATAATGATAACAATAGTGATAGCAATGATAATAATGATAATAATAATGATAATGATAATGATAATGTTAATAGTAATAATGATAATAGCAATAATAATGTTAGTGATCAGTGTCGGTAATGTAAAAAATAATGATAATAGTAATAATGATAACAATAATAATAATCATAATTATTGATAATCATAATAATAACAAGTATAATGATAATGATAGTGATAACAGTAACAACAGCAACAACAAGAATAAAAAATAAAGATGACAAGAGTAATAGCAATTATGATAAAAGCCATAATGTTAATAATGTAGTAGTAGTACTGATACTACTACTACTGCAACCAATAATAACAACAAACAACAACGATAATGATGATAATGAAAATAACAATAATAATAAAAATAAAGATAATGGCAATGATAATGATAATAATAATGATAATAATAATAATAACAATAATAATGATAATAATAATAACAGTAGTTATAATGATAATAAAGATGATAATAATAATAGTAATAATAATAATAATGATAATAATAGCATTGATAATAATAATGATTATGATAATAATGATGATAATAAAGATGATGATGATAGTGATAATGGTACTGATAATGATAATGATAATGATAGTGATAATGATGATTAATAATAACATTATAATAATAATTATGATAATTATACTACTAGTACTACTACTACCACTACTACTACTACTACTAGTAATGATAATAATAGTAATAATGATAATGGTAATAATAATAATGATAATAATAATAACAATAATGATAATAATGATAATAATAATAATAATAGATAATATAATAATGATGATAATGATAATAAAATAATAATAATATTGATGATAATGAGGATAATAAAAACTGTAACAATTGTATTAACAATAACAATAATGATGATACAACTACTACTATTACTACTACTAATAATAATGATTATGATGATAATAATAATCATCCTTATTGTTATTATCGTTATCATTATCATAATAACAACAATATTGATAGTAATGATAAAATGGTGATGATGATAATAGTAATAATAATAAAGACAATAAAAGTAATAATAATAATAATGACAATAATAGTAATCATAATATCAATGACAAAGATAATGATAACAAT
>NW_020868490.1:57500-60755 GCF_003789085.1 Penaeus vannamei | reverse complement strand
GATATGTGCCTTGTGTGTGTGTGTGTGTGGTGCTTGTGTATGTGTGAATTCTTAATGTGACCACACACACGAACACACACACATAATCTATATGTGAAATGAATATGGATATGAAGAGCAAGCACACTGACCTGCATTGAGCGACTCATCGTCGAAATCTTACTGCATGAGCGACTCCATCGTCGGAAATCCGCCTACCGAAAAGTTGGCGAGCGAACTCACCAATAAAACCAGAATAAGCGTCGGTGTGGGAGTACTCTATATTACACCCAAATACCGTTTCTGCGTCGTGTTAATTGCCTCCGAGAAGGGGAGGGGCCTCGTTTACCCCCCCCCCCTTCCCCTCACCTCTTACCTGTTTCTGATTTCGCCTTTGACTCTGACGTTGCAAAAATCCCCAACTTTTGCGCTACTGTGTTTGCCGACGTGTGTGCTAAGTTACTTGCACTTTGTCTTTTCTCTTTGTTATGTAAGATTACGCCGGGAATTCTTTCGCGAGCGGGTGTGTGCTTTGAAACTCGGCCAAAGTCTTTATTTATGCTTCTTGCTACAGTCACTGTTCCTGGAGTTGGTTGAATGAAGCTGCAGAAGAATTTTATTGTGCTGAAGAGAAGCTCGCCGGGGCAGGAAAGTTGCCCGAAAGTTTCTTTATAAAAAAATGGTGCAAAGTACAAGATTTACTGCGTTACTATAACATATACGGGCTAAAGTTCATGCTATAAAGGGCAAAGTGTGAGGTATAGTTTAGAACATAGAAATTGTGAGGTACATGTAAAGTATAAGGCACGTGGCTTGAAATCTATCACGTTTCGCCGCTCTATCACACCGAGGAAAATGCCTTCGTCTCCCCAATCAGGTTAACCGCCATCTGCTTGTGCCATCCGCTAGTTAGTTTCTATTCCTGTCTTCTACATTCTTCAGTTCCGTATACAAATAATTATGATTAGTAACTTTACTGTGATCACGGGAACATGTGCTCAGCAAGAATCAGGATGGCAGATTAACAGATCCTGTCTGTTATTCTGTAAGTTGCACATACATTAGTTAATCGATTTTACACGGCTTATATAGTATTTCTTTTTAATTTACTGGGGGTTGTATGACAATTGTCAATGGCCTCGTATTAGTTTTAATATGTTGCCCAAAAGTAAATATCTCATCTGAAAAGTATTTAGCCTTATCAAAATAGTTTTAAAAAGCACATTTTGTTTTTATTATATTCCATTATATAATATATGCAGTAAATATGTATGTAGCAGATAAATATGTTTCACTGAGGTCACAAACACACTCTAGATAACTTGCTAGAAAAAGACAATGACGGAGTAGATAAAATTAATAAAACATTACTTAATCAATATATAGCAATAAGTTAGCAATACCAGAATGAGAACCAAGGTGTAACGCTTAACTATTATTAAATATTTTATATAATCCACTGTGAATGGAAGCTGTAAATCTGTTTTGTTAAACATTTTTCTTCCAATGCAAGGTCGAAATCATACCAGATACTATATTTCAGAGGTGAGGATAAGAAACAGGACTTACATCAATCTTTTCGCAAGCTTCAGTGGATAATGACCTGATACAGAATTTTTATTTCCTGTTCAACAGTCTATCCAATTCTATATTTTTTCTATATCCAGCATTATGCAACCATTCTCCAAACAAGAATAAACGGTAACTCTTCAGCCGGCAGTATTCACCTCCAGGAGACCCTCCCGACAACAAAAACTTGAAGATCAACCTTAGAAAGCAAGGTTCTCGTTCGGCCTTTGTGTTGCAACTTGCAATGTACCTGCAAGCGTACTCCTCGTCGGCTCCGAATTGCCCCTTTGGTCATTGGCAATTTAGATAGCGAGGTAATAAGAGAATCCCGACGGAGATCGTTTGTCATTGAGATTCGCGGAAGTGCAAATCCTTTCGGACACGGAGCCTAAGAACAAGGCTGCCTGGTTGATAATGAGCGATGATGACGGTGTTGGTGATGATGAAAATGGTAATGAGGAGGTGATAAAGCTAAAATAATAATGATATCGATAATGATAGCAGTCAATAATAGTCTTGATGAGAAAAGTACTGCTACCATTACTTGCCCTGCAACTAAATACTACTAACAGTAAAGATATGTATTAATATAACAAGAACATTTAAAATGGGGAAAATCTTTTCGACAATATGCAATACCAATAATAACAATTATGACTTCTCATTGTCATTATTATCATTACTTTCATGAATATAGTTATTATCATCGCTATTATCATCATCACTGCCAAGTCTTATCTTCATCATTATCCTCATTTTCATTATAAGTGACGTTATTATCATCATACTATGGCCATCTAAAAAAGTAACAGTATTGATAATAATAATGATGAAAATAATGGTAATAATGACAATAAAGATAAATATACTACTATTCATTAAATGATAATAATAATGACAATAACAATGAGGATGAGAACAGTAATGATAACAACAGCAAGTACAACAAATAATAACAATAGGAATACCACTGCTAGTACTGTTAATAACAATAATGATAGATAATATTTCTACAACTACTAATGATGATGATAATAAAAGTGAGTACGATTGGTATCGCCAGCACTATTACTGTTATAATTACCAACATTATTATCAATATTGCCATCACCGCCACCATATTCTTCAAAGCTATTGTAGCAGTTGACAGGGAGCTTCCTCCTGTTCTTGTTGCCTGGGGCGAAGTGCTCTCTTTCTCTCGACACACACACACACACACACACACACACACACACACACACACACACACACACACACACACACACACACACATATATATATTTATATATATATATATATATATATTATATATATATATATATATATATATATATATATATATATATATAATATATGTATATATATACATATATATATATATATATATATATATATATATATATATATATATATATATATATATATATATATATATATATAATATATATATATATTAAAGTGAGAGAAGAGAGCGGGCAAGAAGAAAGAGTGGTAGGCGAATATATATATATATATATATATATATATATATATATATTATATATATATATATATATATATATATATATGTATATATATATATATATATATATATATATATATATATATATATATATATATATATATATCCCACACTTTCCCCTTACGCTATCTGCCTGTCCATTTCCTCTCGCTGTATCTCCACATATGCCATTCATTCTTTCTTCT
>NW_020868490.1:40000-42500 GCF_003789085.1 Penaeus vannamei | reverse complement strand
TAGACACGAAAAAAAGAAAAAAAGGCAGAAAGAATATATATATATATATATATATATATATATATATAATATTATATATATATATATATATATATATATATATATATATATATATATATATATATATATATATATATATATATATATATATACACACGTTCTTTTTTCGTGTCTTTTTGTGTGTGTCAAGCATTGAAGGTGCAACTCGGCTGAGGCGGACTCGAGGGCGGATGAAATTCACTGGGGATTGAAAAGCGTTGTCTGGGTGGAATCAAGGCCGCCTGTCAGGGGAGAATCGTGGCTCACCTGCTCCCGGTTGGAATTCATTTAGAATTACACACAACGTTATATATTGCGTGGTGACCTCATGCTGTCCTCTCCCTTCTCTTCCCTTTTTCAAACTGAATTGGGCATCTACCGTGACCAGTTCCTGTGCATTCGACTGGCTCCTTGGCCATCTCTGGTATGAGGAGGTAACGAGGAACTTTTACTCGGTGCTTGAAGAAATGAAAAATAATTTTCATAATTCTTCGTTTTTTCCAACCCTACTTGGTACAAATGCCGAGTAGGCCTTCACTAAATTGATTTGAAAGGGGCACGTAATACAGTGTCCAAATAAAGTTGCAACGTTATCAGTACTGAAGTTGGTCTGAATATGAGTATCGGAATCGATCAAATCTTAGTATTTGTGCATTCCTAAAAGCCCTATCACACTAGCACCTTTTCCGTCAATTTCTGGGGTTCCGTCCGCATTTGAGGCTTTCCGCAAGGATCGTCTACAAACGGAACGCCTCCCAGACCAAGACGGTTACGACCGTTTCCGTCTGGGTAATTTCCGTGTTGATCTTGTGCTGTTAATAAATTAGGTAGGATGAGTGAATGTAAACATAAGCTAATATTTTAGAACATTCGTATATACAATATATATCATCATATTTCTTTAGAATAACGTAATGTGTATGAGAATGTTCGTGTAACCTCACCGATAGCGCCCTGTTTGTTTACATGATTTTTATACAGAGTTCATTCGGAAGCGCAAAAAATGACGGAAAAAGTGCTAGTGTGATAGGGCCTTGATAAAAATAGTATTCGTAGCAACTATAATGGGGAAATAATATAAGGCCATGGTAATAATAGTATGAGTAACACACTAAAGGAGATGGTAATGGCGAAAATGATAATAAAACAATAATGAGAATTGAGATGATTTTTTGGGTTCTAGGTCACCTCCCAGCCACTCACCACATTTAAACCTCCACAGCACCTGGACAATCCCACTGGAGGACCGCTCGGGCGTGAATCAGCCATCTCCAAATGTTGATTCGCATAGCAAAGGCCTGGTTACCTTTACTCTCAATTATCCAGTTCTAACTCAATATCTAAGGACTCCTGGATACATGATCCATACGGTATATTAGAAACTGTTCCACCGCTCTATATTATTCAGAAAATATACTTGTACAAATAGGAAATAGGACACAAATATAAAGTAAAACAAAATCAACTGCACCTCCAGTAAAAAGATGGAGAGGGGCAAACACGCGTCTCTCCAGGGCCTGAAAGTGTGAGGTGGTAATGGCTGCACTTGCCTTCCCTTTAGTACTTATAAACAAATTATTAAATGTATATAATCTGCAAAGAAATAAGCGTATATTATTTCTTATGTACATTAATATTTTAAAATTCCCACAATAATGATAATCATAATAATGATTATTATCTTTTAAGGATAGTTAATGTGATGATAATGATCACTGTGATAATGTGATGCTCATAATTATTATCGTAATTATTAGTAATTATTATAATTGAATAAAGAATGATGGTAGTCATTGTGATGATAATGATAACTAATGAAAGCAGCAAAATTATGTTCATTGTTGTCATCTTGTTATTAGTGTTATATATATCAGCATTACCATCACATCCATCCTCAACACCGTCATCACATCACAACTCCCGCCACTACGCTCACGATAACCACTATCACCACCACAGCCCTTGCTATCAACACCACCACCCTCACCATCATCCTCATTATCACCGCCACTATCCGCAACAGCATCACCAACACCGCCCTCACATCATCAGCACCTCCACACCTGCCGCCACCTCCAACGCCACCTTCACCATCAGCGATGAAAATATCTTTTATGTAAATCGAGAACCAGCAGCGGCTCGCGATCGCGGTCTACGCTAAGCCTTGGGTGTAAGCTGCCTGGGATACCGGGGCTTCTCGGCGCGTGGAGTGCGGTCATCTTACTAATGCCTTCAGACGAGGGGGATGCCGCGCTGGTCAGCGGGGGGGGGGCGCGTGAGGGCATTTCTGGCGGAAGGAGGTGCGGGAGGAAGAGGAGGGAGGAGGAGGACGAGGGAGAAGAGGGAAGAGAAAGAGGGGAGGAGGAGGACGAGGGAGAAAGGGGAGGAGGACGAGGGAGAAGAGGGACGAGGGAGAGGGAAGAGAAGGAGAATAGATGGAGAGGATACTGCAGAGGACTAT
>NW_020868490.1:12500-22500 GCF_003789085.1 Penaeus vannamei | reverse complement strand
GTGGGGGGTGGGGGTAGGGGTGTGAGGGTAGTGATGGAGTGAGTTGGGTGAGTAGGGGTGGGGTGTGAGTGATATAGTAGTGGTGGGATGGAGGTGGATGAGCGGACGATGGTGGTGGGTGAAGAGAGGTGGGAGGTGGTGGATGATGAGTGGGGAGAGGCGGAGTGAGGTCGTGGGGCAGGCGGGCGGAGAACAGGGTTGGGGGTGAGTGGTGGGTAAGGCGTGTGGTTGGTGTCGGGATGTGAGATGTGTGTCGGTGCAGGATGGATGAGGCTGGAGTTGGTAGTTGTGGGACGAAAGAGAGTATAGAGGTGCGAAATCGCGAGTGTGTGGGTGGAGTGAGAGGTGAGGCGAGTGCGTGCGTGGGGGTTGTATAGGGGGGTTGGGGGGTGGTGAAGAGGAGGTGAGTGGTGTGTTGTGTGTGCTCGGAGGGTGGCGAGGGTGGAGCTGCGCTTGTCACAGTGTGTTGGGTGTCAGAGCAGTTGAGAGGTGAGCGGGTGCGATAGGCGACGAGAGGTAGCGAGTGATGAGGTGGAGCGAGGTGAGTGGTGAGGTGTGGTGATTGTGGCGTGGAGCGAGGCGAGGCGAGCGTGAGTTGCGTGGTGGTGGAGCGAGGTCGATGCGAGGTGGGTGCGAGCGAGCACGGACGACATCTGAGGCGTGTGATGCGAGGGGCGGCCGTGGGCGTGGTGGGCTGGATGGCGGGTTGAGCGAGCTGAGCGAGCGTGAGGCGTGAGTGCGAGTGTGGAGTGGTGGGTGCGATCTTTGCGATGCGAGGGCCGAGCGAGGAGCGAGCGAGCGAGCAGGCGAGCAGCAGTGCGGAGCGAGGCGGATGTGGCAGCGTGAGGCGACGAGCGAGCGGATCTGACGAGGCGGCTGAGCGAGCTGGATGGTTGCGAGAGCGAGTGGAGTGGGTGATGTTGTGTGTGGAGTGTGAGGTAGCATGAGGGTGTCGAGAGGTGAGGGCAGAGCGAGAGAGTGGAGGTGTTGAGCTGACGAGAGTGAGTGAGTAGGGCGCGAGCGAGCGAGGGAGGGCGATGCGGAGGAGTATGAGGTGGGACGGAGGTGCAGGCGGATGCGAGGTGGATGATGTGGCTCACGTAGTCGAGGGCGGCGAGCGGCAGCGGGGTGGAGTGTGCGAGGGCGGTGGAGGTGGGTAGTGCGAGCGTGAGCGAGCGAAGGAGTGGAGTGGTGCGAGGAGGACGAGGTGTGTAGCGGAGGTCCATGCGAGCGGAAGGGGATGGATGTGAGTGGGGCGAGCGAGCGAGGCGACGAAGCGGAGGCAGCGGATGTGAGCGGCGGAGCGTGTGCAGGGCGAGGTGGAGGTGGGATGTGGCGGCAGCACGGACAGGGGCAGGAGACGACGAGGGCGGAGGAGCGCGCGAGCGAGCAGTGAGCGAGCGGAGCGAGTGCTGACGAGGGGCGAGCGTGAGCGGAGTGTGACGTGAGCCGTGGGCGCGATGCGGGGTGGTGGGGCTGCCGGCGGACAGCGGAGCGACGAGGAGGTAGGAGCAGCGGGACGAGCGAGCACGAAGCGACGGAGGCGGGAGGCGTGGGCGAGGGCGAGCGACGACATGGCGAGGAGCGACACACATACGAGGGTGGAGAGTGGTGAGTGATGTAGGTGGGAAGGGGGTGTGTAGGTTGAGGTGGGTTTGGTGGTGAGGGTGGGGGTAGGTGAGGTGGTGAGTAGGGGGGGGGGGTAGGGTGGAGGTTGAGGTGTGGGGGGAGGGGTGAGGTGAGGGGGATGGGTGAGTGGTGAGTGAGTGGAGGGTGTGAGGGGCTGTGGTGGAGTGAGGTGGGTGAGTGTGAGGGCTGGTGGGTGAGTAGTGGAGTAGTGGATGTGAACGTGGATGAGGTGGTAGGTGGAGGGTTGAGTGGAAGGTGAGTGGTACGGTGGGTAGTGTGAGGGTGTGGAGTATAGGTATAGGTAGTGGCGACAGCGTAGCGACGAGCAGTACATGGCACTCGTGCGAGGTCAGCTGTACCTATGCGAGTGGGTGTGAGCGGTGCACACAGTAGGTATGCAGTACACAGCTGGCCACGCACGAAGCAGCGTTAGGGTTGATTGGCAGGCGAGCAGTGAATGAGGGCGGTTCATACACACACGATACGATTGCGTGAGCGAGTGTGTAGGTGATGTGTCGACGAGGGTGCAGAGCAGGTACACAGCACAGGCACCAGACGACACAGCAGCAGGGCAGCGACGACGGACAACAGGCAGTGATGGATCACGAACATGATGCATAAGACACAAAGCATACACAATAGTTCATATGCGTCACCCACCACACTACCAAATCAATGGACATACACATCATATTATGCACATCACACACACATATGCATCATACACACACATATGCACATCACACACATATTTGCATCATAGCACCACACCAGTATAGTGCACACACTACACATATTATGCACACACACACATGTACACACGATCAACATATATGGCGCGCACACACACAACCACACACACATACACACACACACACACATGTACACACGCACACACACACATGAGCCACGCACATACATGCGCACACACACACACCTACACCGACACACACACACACACCACACACACACACACACACACAGACACATCAACAGATTCTAATTAATATATATATATATATATATATATATATATATATATATATAATATGATATACATATTATATAATATAATATATATATATATTATAGATAGATAGATAAGTAGATAGATAGATAGATAGATAGATAGATAGATATGCAACACACACACATACATGCACTCTCACACACACAAACACATACACATGTATGCACACACACGTACACACACACATATATGACCACACATAATGATAATGACAATAATTATTGATGTTATTATTGTTTTTATCATTACTTCTATGATATATTGTTATTGTTTTCTTTATTGGTCTTCTTGTTTCATTGCTGTTGTTGTTGTAATAATTTTATTATCATTGTTAATATCATTATTATTATAGCCGGAGGTTTGTCATTGTAACTGTAAAAAATATAGTACTAATGGTAATGAATACGATGGTAACAGGTTCAAGATGAAACAGAAAAATAACAAGGTAGTATTAATGATGATATTGAAGTTGGTGATTATGATAATGATAATAATTGATAATCAAACATGTTGAATAATGAAACGAATGATAATGATAAATAATGATAATATAATATATATGATAACAATAATAATAAGGATAATAATAATAGTAATGATAATAATAACAATAATAATGGTAATAATAATAATAAGGATAATAACAATGCTAATGCTAATACTAATACTAATAATAATAATAACAATGATGATGATAATAATACAAATAAAACACCACCACTGCCAATGATTGTGCTGATGATGGCGATAATAATAATAATAATAATAATAATAATAATTGTGGGTGTGGGAGTCACAGAATGTCTATCAGATGAGGATAGATAC
Source organism: Penaeus vannamei (assembly GCF_003789085.1). NCBI lineage: Eukaryota > Metazoa > Arthropoda > Malacostraca > Decapoda > Penaeidae > Penaeus > Penaeus vannamei. The sequence continues at coordinate 19,016 of NW_020868490.1, read as the reverse complement.
ACGCACGTAAATCTGTCGGTGGTATTATGGCGGATGGTTTGCATCGCCATTTAACTGGTAAGTTATCTCCTCAGGGAGTGGTTGTTGTGGGTGTGAATTCCCACGGGTATGACTGAGTGCTGGAGTTGAGTAGAGATCAACGGGGAAGCCAGCGAGGCTCCCCGACGGCGAAGGCCTGGGCAGGCCCGGGGGAACTGTGCCAAGCTGCAGGTTGCGGGGTTGTGCTACTGCAGTATATTGACAGGAGAGATAATGACACGCGGTCTGCACTGACAACATCTGTCTCGTGCCGTAGCAACCGTGCGATTGTCTTCTGTCTAAAACAATGACAATGTTGCCATACATATATGACTGTTACGTAATTTGTCCACTGGTACATTACATATACAACTCTCCCCCGCTCATCACGTTCACATGCCTATGAACGGGCAGAAATACTCTGAGAACATCGCCTGTGGCCATAACTTCTGGGCTGACGACATCGTGGGCAGATGAATCTGGGTGGCTGGGATCATTATTGGAACACATTTTCTACAGGTGCAAAAAGGATGTTCCTCGTCATAAAAATGATCTCATTCCTTCCAGTATTGGAGCAGGATCAGCGTCTTATACACCACGGTTGGTAGGGAAACCATGAGTCTCTGTCGAGGAGCTTGATGTATACTGAATCATCACGAGTTGTTGTGTGCGTCTTGCCTAGTACCAAGTCACTTGACTGAACTGTTCCTGACTATACTCAGTGTGGCCATACGGTGAGTAACTACTCTTCTGACACAGTGGTGTGTCTCATCACTAAGTGTAACATCTTCAAGGGATGGCCAGTTCACTGGAGCGCGAGAAAGGGCATCTGGGATTGACAGAGCCTTTTCTTTACGCCATATAGCTGTGAAGACGTAGCCTGCGATCTTCTTTAGGCGCTGGAGTCGAGGGTTATCAATGGCATCTAACGTGTATGAGCTAAGTATGGGCACTAAAGGTCTATGGTCCGTCATGAGGGTGAAGTGGGGCAAACCAAGGAGGTAATACTTGCACTTCATCATAGCCCATACTACTGCCACTAGGTCCACCTCAATTGTGGCATATCTCGTCTCCACATCTGCCAGCAACCGGGAACCACATTACGCTAATCGCCATTCTCCATTTGAAAATTCAGCAATGACACGAACCTTCTCTTTAACAGCTGCGATTCCATTTCCGGATAGTCTATACCCACAGAATGACACTTCTGGGCCTGCGAGTATGAACTTTTCAGCATTTATGGGGATACCATGTGCACAGCATCTCATAACTTCCTGTACTCGCTTCAGGTGGGATGCCTAGTCTGTCTTAAAAGAAGATATTTTCTACCACCTTTACACACTGCTCCATTCCATCGAGGGATATGTTACCATGATGGCAGCACTCATTACCTGTAGCCACGAACCTCATGGATCCACGACAGAAGCGGAAGCGGCCATAAGGGGTGATGAAGATTGTTAAGTGTTGGTCTTGCTCCTCTGAAGGTAACTGCCAATACCCGTACAATGCATCCATGATAGAAAAGTAACGCCCCTTTGGGTCAATACGACGTACAGCAACATGAGGCTTTGGTGATGAATGGGCAGGACGGAGCACTTGACGCTTGAGTTTGGTGAGGTCAACAGTTATCCTTCCAACACCTTTAGGCTTAGCTACATCCACTAAGGGGTGACACCATTATGAAGGCTCATCACCTATAGGGGCAATGATATCCTAAGCAATCGTGGAGTCCAACTCTTTCTTGACGTCATCCTACCAGGCATAGGGAATGACTCGGGGCATGTGCACAGCAAATGGTTTGGCATCCTCCTTCATAAATATCCTCCTTTAACTTCATACCCTGGCGAAAGCCTTCCTTTGTTATGAGTATGTCTGAAAATCTCGCAGGAGAAACCTCTTTGCCTCATCAGGGGATGGAGACAGTGGAGGAGGTTGTGGTGAACACAAAGGAAACCATTGTGAAGAAAAAGTGGGGCTGCCCGTCGGTATGTGGCCTCCTGGGGTGGCATTTAATGGCGAACAGACATAACTTGAGAAGTTGTGGCAATCTTTGCTAAATGTGCAGGATCTGCTTGTAGGCTCTTTTTGGCAGAGCGTTTGCCACGTCGTCTGCTATCGCTGGTATGAAACTGGTTGTTCTGGATTTGTCGTGGGCAGTCCTTGGGGGTGTGTGTGGCTCCATGGCGGTAGAGGTCACGGTAACGAGGGCAGTCCTTGGGCGAGCTCAACACACTTATCCATCCCTATATGGTAACTGTACTATACGTCATGCTGGCACATAACGATTCAAGGACAGTACAGTTCATATATGATCCATCAGGATTATTCAGACCGAAATCTGTAGAGGTGTCTCGGACTGACATAATTAATCCTAAAGACTAGGAGATCACCACCCATTACTGTTGTGTTAGATCCTGTGTCAGGTATGCAGTCTATTTGTGCTGAAGACGAACACTCTAACTGTCGTAGATGCACGCCAACACGAGGTTGTTTCAACTGCACATATCTCGGACTGACATAATTAATCCTAAAGACTAGGAGATTAACACCCATTCCTATTGTGTTAGATCCTGTGTCAGGTATGCAGTCTACATGCTGAAGACGAACACTCTAACTGTCGTAGATGCACGCCAACACGAGGTTGTTTCAACTGCACATATCTTGATACTTGGGAAACAGAAAGAACATTCCCTTGTGGTCATCTTTATGGACTGGCAACAGCTGGCAAAGTGACCTATTTTACCAAAGGTACAGCAAGTACCAGTAGAAGCAGGACACTTCTTAATATGTGATCTGTTTCTTTAGCTGGGGTCATGGAGATTGGGGAGGACGACTGATGGCTCTGCAGTGGATTTCTTCACCATTCCCCCGCTAGCTCGCCTCTTCTGCCCATAAGTAGACACTGCCAGTGTAGGTGAATGCAATGGACGTAATTCTTGGGTGGCAGACTCGGCAGCTTCATTAGACACCTCTTCAAGGGTAGCGTCAGACTTAAGCTCTAGAAGGTGTTTTGTCTCTTCTTGGACACCTATCAAGATGCCATGCCTAATTTGGGTCTTGACGGAAGCATTGCTATAACCCTTACACAAGTCCACATCATCTGCTGTTTGTTTCATGCACATAAAAATCAGTGAGCTTCTCATTGTGACCCTGCTTGCACTGGCAAAAGGCGAGGCGTCTTAAAGCCCCATTCCTTTGGTCTCGCATAAATCATGGATTCGCTGGAGAGCATCCAGGCTAAAGTCGGAGATACACCTGAGCTGTGCTCTAGCGTTCGCCCTATGTCGGCAGATAAGCACGAACGCAACTGTATCAGCTGCTTGTCTTGATGTAGGCCATCCAGGTCAATCATGAAAGCATAATCATTCCAGCACTGTCTCCATTCTTTGCATGATCACAGTGTAACGTCCTGGGCAAGGGATGGGAAAGGCTGGACTGAAGCATTTGGTGCTGGAGTAGCTGACGAATGTGCCGAAGCTGGAAAGTAGCAGGCTATCGTCCCTCAGCCTGTGGGAAGGTCGGGGACGTGGTGAGGGCAGCGAACAGCTGTAAAAACCGTTGTTCATCAGCCTTCTTTCTCTGCTCGTCGTCCTCTCTTCTACGTCTGTCTTCCTCCTGTGATCGCATGTCTTCATCTCGTCGTCGGTTGTAGTGAATTGCAACGCCCCTGGCTTGTGGTGGCAGGCGTGCCATGGTGTAGGGCTGCTGCACTGCCAACCTTAAACTCATAACTCTTCAGTGACTGTTATCCTCGAGTCTGGCCCTTTATATTCTAATATTTTAAAACCATTAAGATACTGGATAAGAGTAAAAACCATGAATAAAATGAGGAAAATCAAATAAACCAGAAAAGTAAGGCATGAACAATTTAAACTGACTGAGGATAGGGCAAAATGAAAGAATTCTAATTATATATATATTTCTTATGCACCACTTAATCAAATCCATGTATAAAATGTGCACTAGGTCACGTACTTACAATAAGATATCCAGGCAAAGCAACGGAAAACAATCACCCACTCCTCAGGCACATGGCAAAAACACGCAAGAACAAGGAGCTAAGCCTATAGTATGAAAAGGAAAAGAAAGTGTGCGGCTCCTTTTAAAGGTATAGGGTGCGCACGCTCTCTACGAAAGAAATTCGGTAACAATTAAATGATCTGATAATATAAATCAGAACTTAAAAAGATAACTAAAAGATTAAGAAGGTATAAAACACTAAAAATACAGACAAAAGATTATTAATATGAAGGAAGAAAACGGAAAACTGGATAAACGGGGAAACTTAAGAAAACTTTAAAAAAAAGTAAAATAAGGGCCGGATAAAAGACAAAAGATTCAAACAGGCACACACAACACCGAAAAGCAAACTGAACATAAAAACGTAAACACAAGATAAAACTAGAGTTACAGGTCGTCGTGGATAGGTAAATCAGAAGCTCAGAGGGCTCCGTCACCGACAGCAGAGAGGGACATGGCGGTTGTTTCACGACATCGGTGTTCTTCCACTTGTCTCCATCTGGCTTTCTCTTGTCGTTCCTTGTCCTCCTGTCGACGTTGTTCTTCTGCCTATTTCCTCTCTTCCGCCACTTGCCGCCAGATTCCATCATTTGCGACAAGATCATTTTTACTATTATCATTATCATTGTATTATTATAACTATTACCATTATCATTTTATAGGTATCGTGATCATTTTATAGGTATCGTTATCATTATCATAATTATTTTTCATCCTCCTTATTATTGTAATGTTAATGAAACAGATCTTATCATTGGGAAATGCTCTTTAGGCGTAATAAGCCTTGGTGGTCTTGCAACCTAAAATTCACTATCCTCACCATGGATGCAAATAAAAAGTTCAACGCGCTCAAATCGTTTTGCTCGGCGCGTTTCGGTCGAAACTCTCCGGCGCGTTTCGGTCTTAACTGCATAGCTAAAAATGGGTATAAAGCACCCTGGGAGACAAACCGAAAGCATAAACTGTTTGGCCTACCAGCCTGTAAGTGACAAAAAAGTTTGGAATAAAAAAAAAAAAAAAAAAAAAAGGAGATATACAGGATCTAAGAAAGCCTATGAAAAGACTTGAAAGGGAAACGATGAACCTCTTGAAATGAACCATCATCCATCATGAGGAAGAATAAAAAAGCAGTAAGGTTTGAAGTGGCAAAATTACAGGCAAAATCAGCCAAGTTCAAGAGTTTTCAAAATATGATAAACAAGTATCGAGTCAGCCGGTTGTTCGAAGTGAGACAGAAAAAATCAATGAAAAGATGAGGAGGAATGAAAAGACACTCAAGATGCAAACTGGTTACAAGAAAAAAGAAAGAAGAGGAAAACGGACAAAAATATTACACACGCATAGATTTCGGTAACCAAAAGCATAAAGCCTAACCAGTGTAAAATATATCTAACTGGAAGACACTTAGACGCGAAAGAGTCCCAGGATATTCTAACACACAGGCATTTTAGATTTTCTGGGAACCAAAAGCATAAAGTGACCGCTGGCACACACCCTAACCAAGTGTAAAGCCAACATACTTTATTATCCCTAACTTGGAAACACAGTATTGATTACGCGAAAGAGTATCCGGCAAATGAATACGTATCTCTGGTAACTCAACACGAAAAAGCCAGCCTGCTCCGTACTATTATACGCGCACGATTATGAAGATAGGCAAATCGACGGCAGGAGAGTATGAAACTAATTTTATGCATCTGAGAACCAACGAGTTGCTCACATGAATGGAAAGCGTTGAGTACGGAACTCACTACGCCGACACACGCTGTCCCACGATGAATACGGCTAATTAACGCCTAGTCGAATCTAACTCGCTACTACGCATTGGTCGTACTGCTTTGAAAACGAGTACACCTCCACTAACAGCATATCCACCGGCGATCACGACACTATCCCGAATGAAACAGTCAATCGAGCATGGTCCTTAGCACATGTAGTCGACTCATACTCAATGCTCATGGCAACTGAGAGCCAAACATCAGATCACACTTGCCTTCGCCATTCAGATGTGGAACACGCTAGTGCCAGATACTCGTACTGCATCTTACATCTGCCTAACGACGGCGATGGCAAAGCAACTCACCGTCCGTGCTTGCGTTCACGCTAAGCAGTGAAAGTCGGCCACCTACGATTGCGACTCGCCCGTAACAGTGAATGATTCAATTAACGGCCGTAGCGCTTATACTGGATGAGTCGAAAGAAAAAGGCAGAATTCTCGCCAGCGATCAGCTTCGCTAAAGAACATACGGTAAGAAGCCGAACTCTCGATGGCAGATACCAGATATGGAACCTTACGTCGGTACACAACAGTCGTATTGCGATATAATGTATAATCGACTCAGAGCCGCCCTATGAAGATTGCCGGGAATACAGACCAAGTAATTAACATTGTTCAGAGACACTTGCTTACCAAACCGGATTTAAAAAACTAATGATCCATAACTCCATTTACGTCTACGTGCGTGGAACGAACAGATA
>NW_020868489.1:329563-361040 GCF_003789085.1 Penaeus vannamei | reverse complement strand
ACCCGTTCCGCCCCCCCAACCCCACCCCTTCACCTCCCACGATGCTAACCTCTCCCCTCCTTTCCTTACCATCCCCAACACCGTCCTAACACTAACCCTCCCCTCCCTTCCCTTCCCCTCCCCTCCCCTGTTCGAACCCCCAAACCCACCCCCTTCACCTCCCACGATGCCTAACTCCTCCTCCATTCCTTAACCATCCCCATTTCCTAACACTAACCCCCCCGACCTTCCCCACCTTTCCTAGCCCTTCCCCTACTCTTACCCACCCTGCCCTAACACTCCAATCCCCCCCCCCCCGCCTTCACTCCTCCATTCCTTACCATCCCAACATTGTCCTAACACTCTCAACCCCCACTTTCCCCTCCCTTCCCAGTCTTCCCCTACCCTTACCCACCCTACCCTTAAACACACCCAAAGCCCCCCCCCACCCCCCCCCATCACCAACCCCCCACCCCTCATCTCTCCTCCCCCTTCCTACTTTTATCAAATGTGTATTTCCTTCCTCATCTGGTATCCCTCATTTCCCCGTATCCCTTTCCCTCCTCCCCCCCCCCTCCTCCTCCTCCTCCATTCATAGGACTAAGGACACTTGAAGACGCCGAGAGAGACGTCTTACTCGAGGTGGTCGATAGGAGCAAAGAACCCAATTAGAAGCAGCAGAGGAGGAGGAAGAAGGAAGAAGAGAGGAGGAGGAGGAGGAGGAGGAGAAGAGAAAGAGAAGGAGGAGGAGGAGCAGTAGTCCCAAGTCTTAGAAATGCTGAGTTACGATACGATAGTCACTCTCTCTACTACCTTAAGAGAGGCTTTCAACCCACGGAAAGAGAGATAAAAACCACTATGAAGACACACGGAAGGCTACATCATGGATCCCCCAAACTTGGAAATAAAACCAGAAAACACTTACATAAAGAACGTAGTGGTAAACTATACGACGAACTAGAAAACGTGGTGTTTACTTTTAGAGAGAACGCAAGGCTAAACTAGAGAACTTGATAATAAACCAGAAAACACTGCTGGTTACATGAACGCAGCGGAAAATTATACTATGAGAGAACAGAGACTAACTAGAAAACATACTGTTTACCTAAAGATAGAACGCGAGGCTGAACTAGAGAACACAGCGCTTGCCTCCGTAGAGAACGCTGGGCTAAACTATAGAGAGAACACAGCGTCGACTTCTGCACAGAACCCAGGGACGAACCACAATGACACCCTCACCCCCACCCCACCCCTACGCCCCATACGTTCCAGCCCCACAAACCCCTCCATAGCCCTGGCGTCCGACTCGTTTCCTCCGCGCCCACGACGAGCCCTGCGCAACTGGCGACGGGGTTCACTCTACGTGCATGTCCGCGGGTCGTTTGGGAGGGAGTGGGTGACCTTGAAGGCGAGGGAGGACGACCTTGGGACCTTAGTCGAGCCCGGCAACGAGGCGGCGGCAACGCGGTCCCTGCTCGAGGCCACGCAGGCAGTACAGGCTGAAGGAAGCCGCGGTGGCCGCCGTGGGTGTTGCTATTTGCACTGCTTGGGGTATGGGAGGCTAGGGAGGGGGTGCGAAGGGGAGGGGGGAGGCTAGGGGAAGGGGAGTGGCTAGGGAGCTCGCGGAGGGGGAGGAAGGGAGACAGTTTGAGGAACTCACAAAGGGTGAGGGAGGGAGTCTCGTTCTAAAGGGGGATGGGGGGACAGGGAGAGGGGGAGAGGGAGGGGGAGGGAATCTAATTCTAATTCACAAAGGGTGAGGGAGGGAGTCTAGTTCTAAAGGGGGATGGGGGGATAGGGAGAGTGGGAGTGAGAGAGGGAAGGGAGCTCACAGAGAGAGTGAGTAAAGGAAATAGCTGGGGGGAAGGGAGCTGGGCAGCTGATGAGGCACCGTCCAAGTACACACATATCTCACGCGGCGGCTGGGGCGGTGTCGAAAAATCTGTTTTATAGCATCTAGTGACTGCAAAGCTTTAAGTACGTCTCCAGATGACTGATACATTTAGCAGCTACTTCTCGTAGGTCGGCGGGGGGATGAATCGCCGATTATCTCGTATATAAAACTTAATACGGCTCCTTGACCTGCATAATGAAACCCTTGCTTGCCCTTTGGCGTTTAAAAGCACTACTTTCGGGGAAGCACTCCCCACCCTGGTCCTAGCTCATGGCAGGAGTAACTCTGCCAATTTCACCATCAATTTCTTGTATATAACATGTTTCTAGGGTAAGTAATGATTCAGGCATTTGGCCGTTCACTTTGCAGCTGCTAATTTCACCCAGAGGACACTTGTTTACACACGGGCACGAGCATACTGACGCATGCACAAAAATAAAATTCTAAAAAATAATAAATGTCGAATATCCTTATTCACCTACTCTTACTGAATCAGCTGAGAGACTAGCCAACACTCCCTTCTTTGTGTAACTACAGCTCGAACTCCAGCTCCTCCTGCTGCTCTTCCTTATCCTCCTCCTATTCCTTCTCCTACTCCGTCTCTCCCTCCACCTCCACCAGTGCCTCCACATCAACCACTTCCTCCACCTCAACCACATTCCCCACCTCAACCACATTCCCCACCTTTTCTTCTTCCAATACCTCTTCCTCCACTTCAACCTCTTCCCCCACCACCACCTTCATCTATAACTAGCACACTCTTCCCTGCCACCCGAAGCCACTGATCAAAACAGCAACGCGATCGTACTCCTTGATAAGATTGGAAGACACCCCCCCTCCCCCTCCCCCCCCCCTCCCCGCTCCCTTCCAATGACCCGAACACAGAATTTCTCCGACGCAAACTTCACTCCCGTTGCATGCTTCACCCAAGCAGAGCAGCAGCGGCCAGAGAGACCTTCACTAAGTGTGCGCGTGGATGAATGCATGATACCGCGTCTAACTTTCCAAATGTGTTCGTCAGTCCGGCTGTGCCAATCGGACGGGAGTGTCACATACGGTGGTGACGTTCCTCTCCCACCGGGGACACAGTGGCAGAGACCCCCCGGAAAACCCACCGTGAGGCATGGGTTCCTCTGAGGCCGAAATTATCAGACTGAAAAAAAAAAAAAAAAAAAAAAAAAAAAAAAAAATCCTCTTTACAAATGATAGTGCATGTTGTACAGTACAACGCGGACCCCTTCACACTCTGGTAAGAAACTTCTTTCCTGTTTAACACACACGACCGCACCATTCGGTACTTTCGTCACATTGCATATACTACATCTACCTACCTATCTACTTATCTATCCATTTATCCACCCATCAACCTACCTATCTACTTATCCATTATATCCACCCATCAACCTATCTAATTATCTATTCTATCTATCCATCCATCAACCTACCTATCTACTTATCTAAGCTATCTATCCATCTATCCACCCATCAACCTACCTATCTGCTTATCCATTCTATCCACCCATCAACCTATCTACTTATCTAATCTATCTATCCATCTATCCATCAACCTACCTATCTACTTATCCATTCTATCCACCCATCAACCTATCTACTTATCTATTCTATCTATCCATCTATCCACCCATCAACCTACCTATCTACTTATCTAAGCTATATATCCATCTATCCACCCATCAACCTACCTATCTACTTATCTAAGCTATCTATCCATCTATCCACCCATCAACCTACCTACTTACCTATCTATTCTTAAAGCTACATAGATATTTCTAAAATGATCATTCTACAGACAGCTATTTCTAAACACACACACACACACACACACACACACACACACACACACACACACACACACACACACACACACACACACATATCGATCGATCTTTTCAAGGAAGATGTGCCCTCCCTTACAAAAGTTACCTTTGATGCCACGAGTTTGAGAAATATCTACACGAGTTCTCATGAAACCTGAAGATATTGCCCTCATGTTATATTACGTATCCAAATAACTTCTCTCCACTTCCGTAAGTCACAAATGCTGGTCTTTTCTGATCTAAACGTTCTCAAAGTGTCTGTCTGTCTCTTATCTCTCTTCCCCCATCTCCCTGCCTCTCTCTCTCTCTGTATGTCTTTATCCTTCTCTTCTGTTCGTTTCTGTCACTCTCTCTCTCCTGTCTCTTTCTCTCTCTTCCCCATCTCCCTCCTCTCTCTCTCTCTTCCCCCATCTCCCTGCCTCTCTCTATGTATGTGTGTCTATCCTCTTTCTGTTCGTTTCTATCACTCTTTGTTTCTCTCTGTTTCTTAAACACTCTTCTTCCCTTATAATAAACGTTCAGAGATTCGTTCGACAGATATCAATAAAAAAAATGTACTACAGTGCAACATCAATTCAAATCTAGCAAACCAACATCAACCTTAAAATAGGAAGAGCGATCAAAAACTCCAACTAGACAGACATCTGAGCCCAGAACCACCGTAGTGACGAACCGATCTCCTTAACCTTATTCGCCGCACGTCCCGCAATAACAGTCAAAATTTACCGCGACCAATGGGAAATAATATTAAAGCAAACGATACCACCATTACCTCGTCACAAGCTCGACCCCACGCCCATTCGTCACCCAAGGGGGTTTCCTAGCAGCATTCAAGTCACCGCCACACGATCGAAACCAGGCGTGTCGGAACCGTAGACTTTCTCCCTCTCTCTCTCTCTCTCTTCCCCCCCCCCCAACCGTCGGCTACTACTCCCCGAGTGCCCGCCGGAGCTAGCTCGCTTGCCACACCCATATACCGGCCGACGACGCCGCGACGACCACCACCGGCGCACGACCACGGCTAATCAGACTGATTCGGCAACCCAAGTTAGTTTCACTGTTTTGGGCCTATTTGGTTGACACTGAAAAATCAGCTGCAGCTCGACCGGGAAATTCACTCTTTTCAAATATTCACGATGTTAAAAATGTTTTAACAACGGCAGATCACAAAATTTGCATGAGACAGTGAGGGGAGTAAATGTTTTAAAATGTGTGGAACATGCACCGGAGAACAGGTTGGAAAGGCATGAACTGACAAACCGACTGACGGACACACACAATGAAATAGGAAGACGGAGAGAGAAAGAGAGGGGAATACATAGACAGGCAAATCGATTTAAATATATAAAGATATAGAGATGGTGACACAGATATGGAGAGAGAGAGAAAGACAGAGTGAGTGAGTGAGAGAGAGACAGAGTGAGTGAGTGAGAGAGAGACAGAGTGAGTGAGTGAGAGAGAGAGAGTGAGTGAGTGAGAGAGAGACAGAGTGAGAGAGAGAGAGAGAGAGAGACAGAGTGAGTGAGTGAGAGAGAGAGAGTGAGAGAGAGAGAGAGTGAGAGAGAGAGAGAGAGAGAGAGAGAGAGAGAGAGAGAGAGAGAGAGAGAGAGAGAGAGAGAGAGAGAGAGAGAGAGAGAGAGAGAGAGAGAGAGAGAGAGAGAGAGTGAAAGACAGAGAGAGAAAAGAAAAAAGACTGGGTGAGAGTGAGAGTGAGAGAGAGAAGAGAGAGAGAGAGAGAGAGAGAGAGAGTGAGTGAGAGAGTGAGAGAGAGACAGAGTGAGTGAGAGAGTGAGAGAGAGACAGAGTGAGTGAGAGTGAGTGAGTGAGAGAGAAAGACAGAGTGAGAGAGAGAGAAGAGAGAGAGAGAGAGAGAGAGAGAGAGAGAGAGAGAGAGAGAGAGAGAGAGAGAGAGAGAGAGAGAGAGAGAGAGAGAGAGAGAGAGAGAGAGGCAGAAGTACGGACAGGCAGAAATAGATACGGAGAAATTCAAAAATACAGAGACACAGACTACGGGCGAGAACGACTCGTCAAACCAAACCAACCCAACTTATTCAAACCAACCCGACTTATTCACATCCCTCCCCACTCAGCACACTACAACGAAATATACAAAACCGTCGAAACCCCCTTTGCACTTGATGGGAAAACACGGAATCTAACGCGACATATTTTTAAAAGCCATTTGCAACTTCCCTTAAAAAACAAAATAACCAAAATACGAATGGCTTTGCACTATTTCAGGGAGAGAGAGAGAGGTGTCCCGAGCTCCACCGACCGTCCGTGAATGACTCGGTCCCGTGACTACTGCATGACTATGTGCACCCGGGAATTCATGAGTGGCCTCTGCCTCGCATGGTGATCAGTCGCTGAAGACCCGAAATATTTTGATATGAAGACCAGAAATATTCCGATGTTCGTTTCGTATTTCGCATATTTCACCAAAAAAATTTAGTTGCCGACTGGGGCCAATCATCTCTTTATTTGTACATTTTTCGTAAATCCAGGAACTTGGTAAAAATTCACGTCTCTCGTTTTAAAGTTAGCTGAAATCCAGTTAGAGTGACATTAAACTGCAGTAATAAAGAGGGAAAAAAATCCTTGCCAGCAGTTCCGTCGCCTCTTGTTCATGTTTTCGGAAGCTCCCTTTTCTTCTAAAGAACCGAGAAAAGTGGTTAAAATTATTGAACTGTCGCCTTCCTCTCCCAAATGCCTAATATTTACCATACACTGCATCGCCATCTGTTCCGTCTGCCGTTGAAACACTGGCTACATTAGCGTGGCTTCCTCTGGTTAAAAAATAAATCAAAACGCTACATACGTTCATATAAAATCAGTTCAAACCAAATCGCAATAAATTCACATTAAATAAATGATCAGAAATGTGATAGTGCTAAAAAAAAATCCTGGTAACACATACCCTTAATTATGCTGCGTCCAACTTCGACAAGATTCGTAAAATATCATACCAGGAATATAAGTGACAAAAAGATGGAGCTCGTACCGGACGTGAATTGATATGTTCTGACTCTCCAGCCCAACATATCACGACAACCGACAATTCTCGCGAGTAAAATGTCCAAGTCTTCAAAAAAGGAAACGAAATCAGGCGTGCAAAGCCGACAAGAAAAAAAAATCGGATTTACAGAGCCTAAACTTGCCAAGGACAAACAATATAACGTCTATAAACTTCGCCTCTTTCGGGGCGTGATGCGAAATAAATAAATAACACGTTGCTTTTATTCTTTATCTCTCCGTCTCTCACCGCACATTACTTGGCCATCTAAAGTGCTGCAGGTGAAAATGCTGACGCCTTCAAAAACCTTTATAGAGTACTTGAAAAATGACTGATGCCAAGTGCCCCACGCCAGACTGCAATATACACACTGCATGGCGCCATCAACCTCTTCTGTGATCAGCGGGTTTATAAACCTGTACATGACATCATTTCAAATTACCCTCCCCCCCCTCTCTTCCTACCTCTCCTCCCCCTCCTCTCTACCCTCCCCCTATCCCCCCCAAAACCCGTGCGAACACTTGTACACTTTTAATAAGAGTTAGTATACACACATACACACGTACGTAGATACACACGTTCTCCACAGCAAGCCTAGCGCTCTCCTTTCCCACACGCCAACCGCCGGCTAATCGAGTCTTGGAGAAACGGATATAAAACCCATAACCACAACACCTCGATTAAGAAATATATAAAACACGGAAAAGACACACACAAAACCGACTCTCCCCGCTTATAAAACCTAAAAACGGCGTAATAAACCGGCGGAAACACGCTAAGCGGACTTTACCTGAGATACGCACAGCCACAGGTTACGACAATCGACTCTAAAACTCACTCGCTAAACTCAAGGACTGTTTCTCGACTTACCAGCTCTCTCGGTGAGTAATTTTCGCTCTTCTCACTGCTGTCGAATTAGTACACTTCCCCCGAAGGAAAAAGTGGTCACAGGTCGCGAGCTTTTGCACTTCCCCATATACAGTTTCACACCTGCGTCGAATTCTTTAAGGGGCGGGAAAAGATCTATCTTTTATCCGATTTTTCCTTCAAAAAACTACTAATTTTTTTTTAATCCCCCACGAAAAAAAACACTACCCATCCACTGGGATCTCTCAACCTCTCAGAGCCTTAGCACACAGCCCATCTGATCTGGTATATTCCATTCAAGATCTCCTCATTACTGTCATCACCAGTTCCCCCGAGAGTGAAATCACAGGCGTTGAGCAGCGAGTGGACGACGTAGACCTTTCCTCACTGGCAGCCACCGCTCGACTGAAGATGGCGGCTATCGGCGCATTCAACTCCCCGCGCAGAGGTTGCCGGTTAGCCTTTTCCGCGTCGCCATACCACCCACCACTGCCGTCGCCTGTATTACGAACACTTTTCTTTCTTTCTTGCTTATTTGTCTATTTTTAGATGATACGAATATCTGAGGATATATTGATTAGATTTTATAATCAAAGTTTTCGGTTAACTTGACTGACGTTCATCGCCATACCGTCCTGACCACCCGGTGTATTTTTACGACGAACACCTTTTCTTTATATATATATTTTCCAATATATGGACCATTCTTCATAAGAGGGAGGTTGTTAGATATGTTACTTTTCAATTATTACCTGATAAATCCCAGGAGGCATTTCTCTTGCTCTGGGACGGTGGTCGGTTACACTTCTGTTACAAGTGTTACTTTATATCCCATCCGCAGGGCAAATATTTACAAGCGCGAAGGGGAAAAAAATCATGTCAAACAATTTTTTCCACCCAAACGCGAACAGGAGCGACCGGCCAGACCTCACCCTTATCCGAACAAATAAAGCCATAACAAACAAAGGAAAAACAGTAGCGAAGAATGCTTTAGGTGATATATAAAGGCTTATTTCAGACGCCATGCCACGCCCACTTGGCCGCCCGACGTAGCCATAGCAGCTGGCTACGGCGGCCATCTGCCTCTCCTCTCCCGCGGGCAGTGGCGGTGGAAATCAGCTTTTGTCCATCGGCGTCGGGTTAACCTTTCGAGTGGCTGCGAGGCTGATGGAGATAATAGCAAAGGAAAAGGATAATATTAAGGGATATATATTAATTTGAAATCTCTTCGACAAGTTCGGAAAGCACTCGTTACGATACAAACGAGCGATAAATAGCCAATGCATGTTAGAAAAGTAAAAAAAAATGAACGTGATCATTTCGCCAAATATATCTAGTGAGGGTGATCAAAGACAGTAGCCAAAGCAAAATGATATATATCTTTTTGAAAAACCTCTTCGCCAGTTTGGAAAGCACTCGTTACGACATAAACGATCCAGTTTTTTTAAAAAGTAAACAAAAAGCTAAAAAATAATAATGGTGATAATTTCGCAAAGCATATCTAGTGCTTCGAGTTGATATAATTACTCAATTAGCAGACAAATCCTCCAGAGTTTAAGCATGAGTGCAATATTCTCTTAATGCGTGATTGCACCCTAAATAGTGTGATTAGGGTGACACGGTCCTTGCAAGGTGAAGTAGTTAGGTGATCCCCTCACACGCAATCCTGAAGATTAGGAGATTACTAACAATTAGCAGGTTTGTTGAAATTTGTGTCGAATGCAATATTGGCAATGTGGGTAAGCGCAGGAATTCTGATTTATTTAATTTTGTTAGGGCTTAAACTGTTCTTGTAATTAATGGAATAATCAGAACAACTTTTGTTTTGGCAGTGTGATCATAGTTATCATCATTAGCGTAACTAGCGTGACTATCAGAAAATTATAATCATTACTCTGGCGCGACGAGTAACTAAAAATGTTAACATATCGAAATTATTGCTGCAACAGTGACGGTTATAAATGACATTATCATTATCTGTTTCCATCACAATTATACGTACACAGTGATTTCTGATCAGTATTTCATATTATCACTATCATTACTATTTATTATTGATTTATATTGCACTTTATCATTATTATTATCATTTCTTATATAGTTCTACTTTTTATTTTTTTTATACACATATAATCTTTATAAGCATAATCTTACACTTATTTATACTTATTTAACACAATGCAGTATCAGTTTAAGACAATGCATTCAGCAACATTCAACATTTTCAACATCACTGCAGATTCGGTGGTAGAACCTGATCAATGTTGAGGATAAGGGAATGACGTCAGATGTGTGGGAGACTGACGGCTGACGGCTGACGGGCTGACGGCGAGTGGCTGACAGTGAAAAATGGCGATCACCTTCAATCCCCGTCTTTGACTATCTGACTGTCTCTGTCTGTCTGTCTGTCTCTGTGACTTTGTGTCTGTCTGTCTGTCTCTCTGTCTTTGACTGTCTGTCTGTCTGTCTCTCTGTCTCTCCTTGTCTGTCTCTCTTTCTTCTGACTGTCTGTCTGTCTGTCTGGTCCTCTCTGTCTGTCCTCTGACTGTCTCTGTCTGTCTGTCTGTCTTTCTGACTGTCTGTCTCTCTGACTGTCTCTGTCTGACTATCTGACTGTGTCTGTCCTGTCTCTGTCTTCGACTATCTGACTGTCTCTGTCTGTCTGTCTGTCTGTCTATCTGACTGTCTCTCTGTCTGTGTCTGTCTGTGTTTGTGTCTGTCTGTCTCTGTCTACTCTGACTGTCTCTGTCTTGACTATCTGACTGTCTCTGTCTGTCTGTCTCTCTGTCTTCGACTATCTGACTGTCTCTGTCTGTCTGTCTGTCTGTCTGTCTCTCTGCCTTTGACTATCTGACTGTCTCTGTCTGTCTGTCTCTCTGTCTTCGACTATCTGTGTCTGTCTGTCTGTTCTGTCTCTCTGTCTTCGACTATCTGACTGTCTCTGTCTGTCTGTCTGTCTCTCTGTCTTCGACTATCTGACTGTCTGTGTCTGTCTGTCTGTCTGTCTCTCTGTCTTCTGACTCTGCTGTCCTGTCTGTCTGTCTGTCTGTCTCTCTGCCTTTGACTATCTGACTGTCTCTGTCTGTCTGTCTGCTGTCTGTCTGTCTCTCTGCTTTGACTATCTGACTGTCTCTGTCTGTTTGTGTCTGTCTGTCTCTCTGCCTTTGACTATCTGACTGTCTCTGTCTGTCTGTCTGTTTGTGTCTGTCTGTCTTCTGTCTATCTCTTCTCTGTCTCTGTCTGTCTCTCTGCCTGACTGTCTAACTGTCTGACTCTGTCTCTCTGTCTGTCTATATCTGACTGTCTCTGACTGACCTGTGTCTGTCTGTCTCTGTTCTGACTGTCTGTGTCATCTGATCTGTGTCTGTGTCTGTCTGTCTGTCTCTCTCTACTTTTGACTATCTGACTGTCTCTGTCTTCGACTATCTGACTGTCTGTGTCTGTCTGTCTCTCTATCTTTGACTATCTGACTGTCTCTGTCTTCGACTATCTGACTGTCTGTGTCTGTCTGTCTTCTATCTTTGACTTATCTGACTGTCCTCTGTCTGTCTGTGTCTGTGTCTGTCTGATCTTTGACTATCTGACTGTCTCTGTCTTCGACTATCTGACTGTCTCTGTGTCTGTCTTGTCTCTCTATCTGTCTCTGTCTGTACTACTTCTGACTCTGTGTCTGTCTGTCTTCTATCTCGACTATCTGACTGTCTGTGTCTGTCTGTCTCTCTATCTTTGACTCTGTCTGTCTCTGTCTGTCTGTCTGTCTCTCTGTCTTTGACTATCTGACTGTCTCTGTCTTCGACTATCTGACTGTCTGTGTCTGTCTGTCTGTCTGTCTCTCTATCTTTGACTATCTGACTGTCTGTGTCTGTCGGTCTCTCTATCTTTGACTATCTGACTGTCTGTGTCTGTCTGTCTCTCTATCTTCGACTATCTGACTGTCTGTGTCTGTCTGTCTCTCTATCTTTGACTATCTTGTCTCTGTCTGAGACTGTCTGTGTGTTGTCTGTCTGTCTCTATCTTCGACTATCTGACTGTCTGTTCTGTCTGTCTCTCTATCTTCGATATCTGACTGTCTGTGTCTGTCTGTCTGTCTGTCTCTCTATCTTCGACTATCTGACTGTCTGTGTCTGTCTGTCTCTCTATCTTCGGACTGTCTGTGTCTGTGTCTGTATCTGACTGTCTGTCTGTCTGTCTGTCTGCTCTGTCTGATATCTGTGTCTGTGTCTGTCCTGTCTGACTATCTGTGTCTCTGTCTTCGTCTCTGACTCTGTGTCTGATCTTTGACTATCTGACTGTCTCTGTCTTCGACTCTGACTGTCTGTGTCTGTCTGTCTCTCTTCTTTGGACTATCTGACTGTCTCTGTCTTCGACTATCTGACTGTCTGTGTCTGTCTGTCTCTCTATCTTTGACTATCTGACTGTCTCTGTCTTCGACTATCTGACTGTCTGTGTCTGTCTGTCTCTATCTTTGGACTATCTGACTGTCTCTGCTTCGACTGACTGTCCTGTCTGTCTCTCTATCTTTGACTATCTGACTGTCTCTGTCTCTTCGACTATCTGACTGTCTGTGTCTGTCTCTCTCTATCTTTGACTATCTGACTGTCTCTGTCTGTCTGTCTCTCTATCTTCGACTATCTGACTGTTCTGTGTCTGTTGTCTCTCTGGACTATCTGACTGTCTATCTTCGACTATCTGACTGTCTGTGACTATTTGACTGTCTGTGTCTGTCTGTCTCTGACTATCTGACTGTCTGTGTCTGTCTGTCTGTCTGTCTCTCTATCTTTGACTATCTGACTGTCTCTGTCTTCGACTATCTGACTGTCTGTGTCTGTCTGTCTCTCTATCTTAGACTATGACTATCTTCGACTATCTGACTGTCTGTGTCTGTCTGTCTCTCTATCTTCGACTATCTGACTGTCTGTGTCTGTCTGTCTCTCTATCTTCGACTATCTGACTGTCTGTCCTGTCTGTCTCTATCTTTGATATCTGACTGTCTGTGTCTGTCTGCCTGTTGTGTCTGTCTGTCTCTATCTTTGACTAATCTGACTGGTGTCTGTCTTCGACTATCTGTTGTCTGTGTCTGTCTCTTACTATCTGACTGTCTCTGTCTTCGACTATCTGACTGTCTGTGTCTGGTCTCTGTCTCTCTATCTTTGACTATCTGACTGTCTTGTCTCGACTATCTGTTGTCTGTCTGTCTGTCTCTCTGTCTTTGACTATCTGACTGTCTCTGTCTGCCTCTCTGTCTCTTTTGTCTGTCTCCCTCTCTGTCTGTCTGTCTGTCATACTCACTATCACGCTCACTCTATCTCTCTCTGTTTGTCTGTCTCTGTCTCACTCGCTAGCTCACTCACTCACTAAGTCACTGTCTCTCTCTGCCTCTGCCTCTCTCTCTCTCTCTCTTTCTCTTTTTCTTTCTCTCTCTCTCTCTCTCTCTCTCTCTTGAGAAACGATAATAACAAAGACAACAGAAAGAATTACGTTAGATAACAGAGTTCTATTAGAGTTGGTCCTAAATATCCCATGGTGTTAACAAAAAAAAAAAAAAAGCAAAATCAACGAAACGGAAAAAGAAGAATCCACAGCCACACAAATGCACACAAATCCCACCCCCTCCTCCGCCCCCTTCCTCTTGCAACAGCAATATCCGAAAAAAGCCTTGCATAGTAGGGGGGGAGGGAGAGGGTTGAGGGGGGAGGGGGGGGGGGGGGAGGGGGGGGGAAACAGTGCCCTAATTACGGTAAGGTCGAGACAATGAACTGAAGCACTCCTTGCAACGACCTCAATTGCACTGCAGAAGTCACTGCTCCGTTAGGAAGCGGGGAGTTAGGAGTAGGGGGCGAGGGGAGGGGTGGGAGGGGTGGGTAGGTGCACATGGCGAATAAAGATCTGTTACTGTACACTCAGGTTGCCACTTGATGGGCTGCGTCGTCTCTGGATTTCCTTGCCCTTTCTCTTCTGTTCTTTTCTTTTTTTGTGTTCTTTTTCTCATTTGTCCTCCTCCTTCCCTCTCTCCCTCCCCTTCCCTCTCCCTCTCTCCTTCCTCGTTCCTTCTCCTTCCCTCTCTCCTCCCTTCCTCCCCTCTACTTCCTCCCCCCCTTCTCCCTCCCCCCTCTCCCCCTCTTCCTACCCCTCTCCCCCTCTCCCAAAATCAGTCTCCATTTCTCTCTCTCTCTCTTTTCTTCATCTTTATTCCCTTGTTTTATGCATCAGCGGTTGTGTTTGAACGAGGACGACCTGCAGCGTCACATAAGAATGACGGTTACAGTTTTGAATTAAATTTCTTTTTATAATGTGACTGTCTCTGGTGCTTTGTTCTCTCGGGAAAATACGGCGTGTCATCTAACTGTCTATCTTTCTCTTCTCTCTATCTATCTCTTTCTTTTTTTTCTATTTTTCTTTCTGTCTATCTTTTCTCTTTCTTTCTCTCTCTCTATCCTTCTATCTTATCTCTGTATCTTTCTTTCAATCTTTATCTCTGTATCTTTCTTTCTCTCTATCTTTTTATCTTTCTTTCCCTTTTATCTATCTCTCTATCTTCTTCTTCTTTCTTTCTCTATCTATCTCAATCTTTCTATCTACCTATCTATTTCTTTCTCTCTGTCTCTTTCTCTCTCTCTATCTCTCTCTTTCTCGCTCTCTAACTCTCTCTATCTCTTTCTATCCATCTCTTTCTCTCTCTATCTCTCTCTCACATACACCACAGATTTGCACCATGCTTTCTATCCTGTATCTATATAGAATTAAAATAAAAAGGCGATAACGAAAGATAGAAAAAAACAAAAAACAACCAAAACAAAAAGGATAAAACCAAATAGTAAGAAAAGAGAATCGAGAACGAAAGATAGAAAAACAAGAAACAACAAAAAAACAAAGGATAAAACCGAATAGAAAGAAAAGAAAATCCAGAACGAAAGATAGAAAAACAAAAACAACAAAAAACAAAAAACAAAGGATAAAACCGAACAGTAAGAAAAGAAAATCCAGAACGAAAGATAGAAAAAACAAAAAAGCAACAAAAAACAAAAACAACAAAAAACAAAAGGATAAAACCAAAGCAACAAAAACAAAAAAAAAAGGATAAAACCAAAGCAACAAAAACACAAAAAAACAAAAAC
Organism: Penaeus vannamei; assembly: GCF_003789085.1. Taxonomy (NCBI): domain Eukaryota; kingdom Metazoa; phylum Arthropoda; class Malacostraca; order Decapoda; family Penaeidae; genus Penaeus; species Penaeus vannamei. The sequence goes on along the minus strand of NW_020868489.1, from coordinate 346,334 downwards.
AAAAGGAAAAACCAAAGCAACAAAAACAAAAAAACAACAAAAAACAAAAAAAACCAAAGCAACAAAAAACAAAAAACAAAAGGATAAACCAAATAGTAAGAAAGAAAATCCAGAACGAAAGATAGAAAAAAAACAAGAAACAACAAAAAACAAAAGGATAAACCGAATAGTAAGAAAAGATCCAGAACGAAAGACAGAAAACAAAAAAGCAACAAAAACAAAAAACAACAAAAGGATAAAACCAAATAGTAAGAAAAGAGAATCGAAGACCTCTCTCTCGTTGCCAGAGATCTCTTTTTCCTTCCAATTTGATCTTTGTCAGCGATATCACGGGCGCTTGATCTTGATCCAGGGCCAGGTGTTGTGGCAAGTGGACGGGGGGGTGGGGTGGGAGATGGGGGGGGAAGTCGGGAGGGGAGGGGGAAGGGGGTAGGAGGGAAGGAGGAAAGATGGGGAGGGGAAGGTAGGAGGGGGAAAAGTCGGGAGGGGGAAGGTAAGGGGTAGGAGGAAAGGGGAATATGGGGAGGAGGAGGAGGAGGGGAAGGATGGGAGAGGGGGAAAGAGGGGGAGGGGAAAAGGATGAGAGGGAAGGAGGGGGGAGGAGGGGAGGGAGAAGAAGAGGACGGGAGAGATGTCCGGGGGAGGAGGGGGAGTAAAGCCAGGGAAGGGGGGCAGGAGGGGAACAGAGGAGGGAGGGGGGCACTCCCCTCCCTCCTCTTCCTCGTCCAGAACCCGCACCAAACAGAATATTGATGAAGGCAAACCTCGTACGTACAGTAAACTGGTTTTCTAAAACGAGTAAAGTCAGACAGGGGAAGGGTAGGCAAGGGGGAGGGGGGACGGGGAGAGGGAGTTGGCAGAGGGGGAGGGGGGGAAGGTGAGGGAGTGGGTAGGGGAGAGACAGGGAAGGGAGAGGGTGGGCAAGGGGGAAGGTGGTGGGACGGAATGGGAAAGTGTGGATGGGGGACGGGAAGGGAGAGGGTGGGCAAGGGTGAGGGTGTGGGCAGGGGAGAGAGAGGGGGGATGGCGGGAAAGAAGAGGGCAGGCAAGATGTAGGGGGAGTTGGTGGGGGCGTGAAGGGGAGGGGATGGCCAGGGGAGGGGGCAGAGGCGAGAAGGGAGAGGAGAGACGGGGGGGGGGGCGGAGTCGTTAGTTATCACTCTTTTGATCTGAAAGGATGTGTTCTGAATGATAAACCCGAGTACGCACGAATGCACACACGTACACACACACTTACACACACATACGGATATTCTCACATACATTTACGCACACAAGCAACACCGCATTCACCCACGTACACAAAAGCGTAATTAAATATTAAATCTTTCCGTCGACGATCTCTATCGTGAACCAGATATCAAAATATATACACATTTTGCAATCAGTGTAAGTTTAAAATCCAACATATCTCATTTATTCCGTTTCCAATAACTCTCCACGCTTTTTTTTCTACGAATTTCGTTCATCACGAGTGTAATCTGCGACGTCTATCTTACCCTTCTTGCTAATTATAGCCTGCAATTCGCGTGCACGTAATACCCCGTTTCGCAATACACGTTATGCTGTTGGGATATCATGTTGTATCGTGTTTTTCGCATTTCTCGTGTAGCGATTGATTTACATAAACGGCATATCACTTTTGTAGCATTCCACTTTGCTCGGATCGTATTGCGGAGGGAAACAATACACTCGTCATGCTACATTAGATACATTATACTGGTTAAATTGTATGTTTTATCGTGCGGCTCACACGCTGTTCATTGTGTAGTTATGTATGTACCGTTTGTCTAAGGTTACAGGATGGATACACAGCACCGATTTCATTTTTGAAGTAAATAAAGATATGATTTATTGTTTTTTTAAGGGTTGTGTTGGTTTGTGGGCCATTTGCACAAATATTGCCATAGAAGAAAAGTGTCTTGGTTTGTGTCGGTCTATCGAAATATATAGGTTTTCTCTCCCAACTCAGACCCCACCTTTTTCTGCATATTGTCCGATTTATCTCTTTCTCATATCATCTTTATTTGGTAATGTTATTGTAGTGTGGTCCGTCTAACCCAGGGGACCCGTCACAGTTCATCAAACTCTTCATGAAATTCTGCCTTCCCTTGATGCTGGCGGGGGATACAGGCGCAAATGGACCTGGTTACCCCCTGTCAATCCAATACCCTGAAGTGGCAGCGTGGGGGGGGGGGGGGAACTGAATCATTGATTTGGGAGTTCCAGTGTCAATACCACTCTCTGATGTTCAGCCTAACCATAGGGTAAAATACTACTACAAATTAATCTAAGAAAAATACAAAAAGTAAAAGGCACTTAAAATTACTGACTGTCGTATGCAAAAACTAAAAGAAAAGATTTCCAGAATGGAGAGCCTGGCTGAAGGCCTTACCGTAATACAAAGACAAATCCAGCAAGTCTGGCGTCACAGCTGAAGGATTAAAACCCCCTAAACCTAAAAGAAAACTACGACAGCATAAAAATCCAGGTCTGGTGAAACCAAAGCATGAGAACTAAAACTAGATCACTCAGACTTCCTACTTTGAAATGTTAAAAGTTACAAATAAAGGTAATTTTCTATATTATTTCTATATTTTCTATTATAACCGATATCGACGATTTTGGTATCGTTGGATTCCTCTCACTCTATACAATGCAAATATGTAGGTTTTATTGCGCGGAAACCCCCCGTTAGCGACAAACTTGGCCCCGATAGCGGGGGCGACGATGTCGGAGCGGCGGACGTAATATATAAAATTACCCTAATAATATAACCTCACAGTGAAAATAATCATGGTTATTCACATGACTTTCCATTGAAAGGGGCTGCGCCCCCTGCGACCCCCCTGGGGGCTGCCGCCCCCAACCCCCGCCAAGGAAACAAAACCTCCACCACGTATTCACGGCAGGATAGAGCGCACACGAACTAGATGGGGAGCCGATAACCTACAATAACCTAGGATTTTTAAGGTACTAACCTGATTGATTAATGCCGCTAATTAGTAGGGAGGGTGCTCCTTTGCCGCAGAATGTGAAGGAGGCAGGGTGCGTCCGGCAGGAGGTCCTAGGCCGGAGGATACAGCTTTCTTCCGACGGAGGAGGCCGTGGCAAGCTCTTAGCATTTTTTCCTGGCTAGTTGCAATTTCAAGCAGAAAATCCGTCTCCGAATACGAGCACCCTCCACACTCGGCCGCGGCGGCTGACTGCTTCTGAACGCGACGGTTATTTCGGTTAGGAATACGGATGTCGTTATTCCAGAGCACGGAAAACTCGACCTTGAGGCCATCGGTGTAACATCGAAAAAGGCGCAACACCCGCCTACGAGGGCGGGCCACCCTGTTCATCCTGATTATACTATAATCGTCTCTATATGCAATGCTGACTATGACAAGGTTAATATGCTGATTCAGTGGGAATCTTACGAGGTAATTGTATTACGCCCGCCGCTCCGACATCGACGACGATTGTGTAACGCTCTAGCCTGCCGGGAATAGGTGGTGGAGGTTTTGTTTCCTTGGTGGGGGTTGGGGGGCGGCAGCCCCTGCAATGGAAAGTTATGTGAATAACCATGGTTATTTTCACTGTGCGTTATATTATTAATGCTATTTAACCCCGCATTTTCCCTGGAACCTTCCATGCCCTCCCCTGCTATCGGGGCCAAGTTTGTCGCTAACGGGGGGTTTCCGCGCAATAAAAACTATATATTTGCAATGTGGAGAGTGAGAGGAATCCAACGATACCAAAATCGTCGATATCAGTTATGCGGACGTAATAAAGAAAATTACCCAAATAAAACAGAAAAAAAAACCCAGCCAAGTTCATTAAAAATAAATAAAATAAATACACAGATGTTCAAATCATTCAATAAAAATGACGTTATGATCACGTCTAGCTCCTAAGAAAAGAATGGCAGGTACTTCATTACTTAGCTTGTTATCTTCCGTGATCGAATGAAACAGAAAAAAAAAAACAAGCCAGCCAAGTTCAATAAAAATAAATAAAATAAATACACAAACATGTTCAATTCATTCAATAAAAATGACCTTATGATCACGTCAAGCTCCTAAGCAACGAATGTCTCTCTTCTCGTCTCTTGTTTATTTATTAACTAAGTATGGCGACACTATCGGTGGTTCAGTGGTTCAGGAGGAGAGCGAAACGCACTCACTCACGTCTCGACCATTACTGTTTATTGTTTTCGTTTCATAAATGTGGAAAGGTAGGTATGAATGAGAACGAATATCTCCACAATACAAGAGATGTATTTAACCGGTTTCGATTATATCTTCGTCAGAAATACATGTATTTCTGACGAAGATATAATCGAAACCGGTTAAATACATTTCTTGTATTGTGAAGATATTCGTTCTCATTCATACCTTTCCGCATTTGTCAACATGAATACGGTTCATCCTTCGTTTCATAACTTTCGTTGCCCCGGTGACGTCAGAGGCAAAACATTTCTGGTGAAATATATTCATTAAAAAAATAAGCTAAAAATACACATAAAATGGACAGATGTAAAACTAAAAGTATAAGATAGAAATCATAAGAATAAGAAATGCTATAGCTTAAAAGAATAAAAACTGTACGTAAAAAGGCTTCCCTTAAACATTAACATGAAAACGAAGTAAAAACGAGACCTTAAAAATTTACCGGTTTATAATCCTAAAATGAATAAAAACTGATGATAAATAGGTTCATTAAAATGTCTGGTTCTTAAGTTATAAATAAAACATTCATATGAAATAAACACTGCACGTAAAATGCTTCCCCTAAACCTTAAAATGAAAACGAAGTAAAAACGAGACCTTAAAACTTTACCGAATGTTTATAATCCTAAAATGAATAAAAACTGATGATAAAAAGGTTCATTAAAATGTCTCCTTGTTAAGTTATAAATAAAACATTCACAGGAAACCAAAGGTAAAAAGGGGAAACTGTGATAAAACAATAAAAGTAAATAAAAACAAGAAAATCGAAAAAAAAAACGAGACAAGACACGTGACAGTCAGGGAGGATGAGAGGATGAGATGCAGCATCCAAGACCACCTTATATCATTGCCTTACATACTCTCTCTTCTATACCTTGACGAGGAAGATTGTGCTAAAAAAAAAACAGCAACAAAGACGATTAGAATAAAATTTCAAGGATTTCCTCAGTGTTTTTAGACTGGCAAAGAAATTCGTCTTGAAGGATGTCTCAGCGATGTCGTCTCTCTCTCTCTCTCTCTCTCCCTCGCTTTCCCCCTCTCTCTCCTCCTCACACTATCTTCCTCTCTCTCTCTCTCTCTCTCTCTCTCCTCTCTTCTCTCTCTCTTTCTCCTCTCCTTTCTTCCCTCTCTCTCTCTCTCTCTCAAGGTGCATCTTCTAAGAAAAAAAACAGCGAAGTGTCTTCTCCAGGTAAACCGCTCAGCAATTTGAGATAAACTTCTTGCGCTTTTCGATGCAGGAGCCAGGAGAGTCCACAGGAATATGCCGATCAGCTGGGGCGAAGTTGCGTCAGTGTGCTTGACTCACTCCTTCGCCGCAGACCTCTCTCGCTTCTCTCCCATATTCCTCCCTTATTCTACCTGCCTTACCTTTCTTACCCCTTCTAATATCTACTCGTGGTTCTTTTCCCTCCTTCGTCTCTCTTACTTCCTAGTCTTCCCTCCTCCAGTTTCTACCTATTTTACCTTCTACCTTCTAACATTCTACTCTTGGCTCCCTTTCCTCCCTTCGTCTCTCTCCTTCCTAGTTTCCCTTCCCCAGTATTCTACCTCTCTACCTCTTACCTTCCAACATGTCTACTCTTGGCTCCCTTACCCTCCTTCGTCTCCCTTCTAGTCCTTCCACTCCTTCCAGTGCTTCCCTCCTCTTTACTTTTAACTCCTATACATTTTACTCTTGGGCTCCTTCCCGCCCTTCGTCTGCGCCTCCCTTCCCCTCTCCTCTAATTCCTACCCTCCACGTTCCCTTGCCCTTCCCCTCCCTTCCCCTTCGCCTCCCCGCCCTATTAGCCCCTATACCCCTCTTCCCGCCATACCCCTAACGTATACCTACTCCCATACACGTAACACCTCCCTCCCCACACCCATCTACATCCTCCTCTCCTCCTCGCTTCCCCTGTGGCCTTCCCCCTCACTTTACACACCCTTCTCCCTCCCCGTTCGCTCACTTTCCAGGTTCCTACATCCTCCCCCTCCCTTCTCCCCCAACCTTCTCTCCACCCACTTCCTTCCCGCCCCCCCGTCCGTCCATCCTCCGCCAATCCCTCCCCGCTTCCCTCACCCCCGTCTTTACTACCCTTCCTCTCCACTCCCCCCCGTCCGCTCCTTTCCAGCCATTCCCCTACATCCCCCCTTCCCCCCCCCGTCTGTACAACTTCCTCTCCCACCATCCTCCACTCCCCCATCCGCACCCTTTCCTACATCCCGCCGTTCCCCACCCTCCCACTCTCCCAGTCGCTCCCTTTCCAGGCCCTTTCCCTCATCCCCTCTCTCACCCCGTCTGTACAAACCCTCTCTTCCAGCCCTTCCTTACATCCCAGCGCCACTCCCTCCCAGTCGCTCCCTTTCCAGGCCTTCCTTACATCCCTCCCCCTCCTCCCTCCCCTAGCTCCCCCACCCGGCCATTCCCTACATCCCCCCCCCCACCCGGTCAAGCCGAGCCATCTGCCAAGTTCGCGGCCTCATCACCGGGATCTTTCCAGACGCGCCGCCCTCTGAGCAACGGGATTCTCCTCGGCGCTGGTGAAGTCGCTTTCATAAGTTTCCCGGCAGGACTGAGGCGGAGATGTCAGACGAAGGGGGTGGGGGGTGGGGATGGGGGGTTGAATCCTGGGCTCTGGCCTGGGCTCTGAGGGGTAGGGGTGTGGGTGGGTGGGGTGGGGTGAGGATGAGGAGGGGGAGGGGGAGGAGGGAGGGGGTTGAATCCTGGGCTCTGAGGGGTGGGGGGTGGGTAGGTGTGGGGTGTAGGGAGGAGGGGGGAGGAGGAGGAGGGAGGGGGGTGAATCCTGGGCTCCTGAGGGGTGGGTGGTGGTGGGGTGGTAGGGAGGGGTGGTGGTGGGAGAGGGAGGATGGGGGGAGGAGGAGGGAGGGGGGTGCGAGGTCACTGCACACGACGGAGGAGGAGTTGGTCGATCTCGGCTGTCTTGTGTCTGACTGGATGTCTGTGTCTTCTTGGGTCCTCTTTTCTCTTTCTCTTTTGTCTGTTGTGTGTGTGTGTGTGTCTGTCTGTCTGTCTGTCTGTCTTCTCTGTTTCTGTCTCTTTCTTTCTCTCTCTCTCTCTCTCTCTCTCTCTTCTCTCTCTCTCTCTCTCTCTCTCTCTCTCTCTCTCTCTCTCTCTAGCACACACTCCACTCACAATCAGGCACCGAACGACACATAAAGAACACAATCCCAACTGCATTTCTTGGCGCCTAAGCAAAAAAAAAAAAAAAAAAAAAAAAAAAAAGAAAGAGAGAGAGAGAGAGAGAGAGAGAGAGAGAGAGAGAGAGAGAGAGAGAGAGAGAGAGAGAGAGAGAGAGAGAGAGAGAGAGAGAGAAAGACGAAACAGAAGAGAGAGAGAAAGAGAAAAAACGAAACAGAAAAAAAATAAGAAATAAAAGTAAAACAACAACAAAAGAACAAAAAAAAAAAAACATCCTCGTAGTTTGTTTGAGTGGACAGAACGTGCCTTTAGCAATCGCATTGGAGGTGATGTTTGTCTGTCCCGCTTCTATTGTTATTTTCCTTTCTCCTTCTTTAAAAAAAAAGTAGAGTTGGCGAGATGCTTTTGTTCTGCGTCCAAAGGGGCGTTTGCACAGCCGCATCCTACTTGACTTTGACTTTTAAATAACATGTGGTTTTTATTATCTTAGAGGAAGGGGTCGGTGAAAGGTTGTTTAATTTTTTTTTATTATCATTATCGTTATTATCATTTTCGTTATCATTGTTATTATTATTATTATCATTATTGTCATTGTTATTATCTTTGTGATTATTACTGGTATTATTATCATTATTATTATTATTATTATCATAATCATCTCATTATTATCATTGTTATTATTATTATCATTCTATCATTATCGTCATAACCATTATGTTATGTTATGTTGGCATGATGTTGTTAGCATTACTATCATTATTAATATCATTTTGATCATCATTATTATTATCACTATTAATATCATTATCATTATTACTATTATCATTACCACTACCATCATCGTTATTCTTGTTATTAACATCCTCCCTGTTATCACGACAATTGTTATCATAATCAATAGTTTGTTTTAATCATCGCCGCTAATTTCCATCATTATCATAATTACAATGATTTTCACAAACAGAAAGCTAAGGAGAACTAAAAAAAAAAAAAAAAAAAACGTGAAGCATTCTCAACATGGATTTGTTCTCATTTGTTCATCACTCACCTGCAAGTGTTCATGGTGAGTCGAGCAATTCAGAGGGTAAAATGTTCTCCCAAAGGACTAAGCTGTTATCTTATATGTTATTCCTTCTGTGTGATCGCTGTTATTCTTTCTTTCTTCTTTTCTTTTTCTTTTTTTAACATTCCATGCGTTTGATTCATATTTTGAATGATGTATCTTTAATGGAAAATGTATATACTGAATACTTTATTTGTATTTTTTTTCTTTTTTAATGTCGTTTTGGCTTTGTATTCCATGGGAATGAAAGTATAGTGTAATGAGATAATAGATGATGATATATGATGATAATAATAAGAATGATAATAGTAATAATGAATAATAATAAGAAGGATGATAATAGTAATAAGCATAATAATAATAAAATAATAATAAGGAAAGAATGTCAAGCGAACAGAGAGGGAAGAAGATACAGAACAAGAAGGAGGATAAGAATAAGAAACAGAAGCGGAAGAAGCAGAAAAAGAAGAATATAGAGGATAATAATGTCTCAACCGAACAGAGACGGAAGAAGATGCAGAAGAATGAGAAGAAAAAGAAGAAAAAGGAGAAGCAGAAGGAAACAGGAAACAGAAGACGGAGACGGAAGAAGAAAAAGAAGAAGAAAGAAACGAAACAGAAGAAAATGAAGAAGAATGCGAAGCAGAAGAAGAAGACGAAGCGGAAGAAGAAGACGAAGAAAACTAAGAAAAAAAAATAGAAACCAGAAAAAAAACATAATACCCCAACCAAACAGCCTAAAAAAAAATCATCCCCAACAGATCCTCCCTTCCCCGAGGTCAAGGCGAGGAGAGGTCAAGCCAACAAGAAAGGCCGTGTCCAGGAAGGCGACGACATCCCTTCGGTTCCTGTGTCCTCGAGGGATTCTCACGGTAGCAACAGGTAGCTGATATTGCCTTGCGAAGCTATCTCTCGTAATTGCTTTTTTTTTTTTTTTTTTTTTTTTTTTTGTCTTTACGATGATTATAATCCGGTTAAAATCTTTTTTTTTACTGGTTAAATTTATGTATTATTTTTTTTTTTTTAAGGGATATTTCTTTTCCGGTTAAATTATATATATATTTTTTCTTTTTTCTGTTTTTTAGGGATATCTTTTTCTGGTCAAATTATGTTTTTTTCTTCTTTTCTCTTTTTTTAGGGATATTTTTCCCAGTTCAAAATATATATTTTTTTCTTTTTCTTTTTTAGGGATACTTTTTTCCGGTCAAATTATGTATATATTTTTTTCTTTCTCTTTTTTTTTTTTTTTTTTTTTTTTTTTTTTTTTTTTTTGCGGTATTGTATGGAATTGTTGGGATGCCTTTGTGTTACATTGTCATGGTGCGGATGTTTTGAAATTCTATACCGGCGCGACAATTAAAAGCCACAGTGCAGATTAAGAATGAGAGAGGGATTCATTCATAAAAACTTGTTATTCGGTCTACTGCGGATAAACACACACACATGCACTACTACTACTACTACTATTACTACTATACTAACTACAACTACAACTACTAACTAACACTACTGCAACTACAACTACAACTACTACTACAAACTACAACAACTTACTACTACATACTACTACTACACTATACTACTACTACTATTTCAAACTACTACACTACAACAACACTACAGCAAATACTACTACTATACTATACAACTACTACTATAACAACAACTACTACTACAAGAACAACAACACAACTACTACTACTACTACAACAACAACTACACACAACAACTACTACTACTACTACATTTCCTACACTACTATTACTACAGCAAACAACAACAACTGCTACTACTACTGCTACTTATACAACTACTACTACTGCCTCTATTACTTCTAATGCACTTTAACTGCATGACACTGGCGCCTGTACCATGAGGAAGCAAGGAGACAGGTATGTGCGCACCGACCGCCAGACACCAACTACATTTCCTAAAACTACTATTACTACAGCAACAACAACTACTTACTAGAACTAACTGCTACTACTACTGCTACTTATACAACTACTAACTACTGCTGTTATTACTTCTAATGCACTTTAACTGCATGATACTGGCGCCTGTACCACGAGGAAGCAAAGAGACAGGTAAGTGCGCACCGACCGCCCAGACACACAGATAGAGAGGGTTTCTTAGGGGTACAATAAGTCGTCCCAAGTCGTACAACTTTTTATCCGGGGTGTCGAGGTTATGTTTGAGGGTTCGTGACCTCCGTGAAACGAGGAAAAGAAATGGGAGCGGACTTTCACGGACAGACGACGTGCCAGAAGGGGCCAGGCGATGAGATTCACGAAGGTGATAAGAGCGGCCATTATGCTGTACGTCGCTCTCTGTCTCTCTCTTTCTCTCTCTCTGTACGTCTCTCTCTCTCTCTCTCTCTCTCTCGTTCTCTCTCTCTCTGTTTCTGTCTGTCTCTGTCTCTCTCTCTCTCTGTCTGTCTCTCTCTGTACGTCTCTTCCTCGTTCTCCTCTGTTTCTGTCTCTGTCTCTGTCTCTCTCTGTCTGTTCTGTCTCTGTCTCTCTTTCTCTCTCTCTTCACTCTGTCTCTGTCTCTCTCTGTCTGTCTCTCTCTGTTTCTCTTCTGTCTCTGTCTCTCTCTGTCTTCTCTCTCTTCTCTCTTCTCTCTCTCTCTCTCTGTCTCTGTCTCTCTCTCTCTCTCTCTCGCTCTATATGGTCACCTTAATGTATTCGAAAGAGTTTGTGAATGTCTTGACCTTATCGGGAAGGGACAGGGAGGGGAAGGGGGTAGGGAGAAGAGGAAAGAAAGAAAGGAAAAAAAATACAAATCATATCTTGGAAGAATCAATTACATCGATGGAATAGATAGATAAATAGAGACCAAGTAGATATACTAAAAAAAAGAAAAAAAACTCTCGGATGCGTCTGAAGGAAATAGGGCGGGCACGGGGGAGGGGGGAGGGGGAGGGAAGGGAAGGGTAGAGAAGGTGAATGAGGGTAGAGAAAAGAGGGACTTCCCCCCCCTCCCTGTCCTTCAAGACGTAAATAAAGCCAATTTTCACGCGCGTGGGTCCCCCGTCGTAAATATACAGACGACGGCGATAGTTACAAGGCGCGGTCGTAAGAAGTGGCGTGAATTGCGAGGCAACTTCCCCGACAGAAAACCTGGTCAGGAAGTTAGTCGGTGAATGTCCGATTTCTCTCACAGATTCCGGCAGACGATCCAGGCGCGGCGACGTCGTGGGGGGGGGGTGGGGGTTGAGGGTGGGGGTGGGGGGAGAAGGCAGTAAAAATGCGCGGATGCAGAGTGGTTAAAGCCTGGAATATGGCGTCCTTCTCTGTAAATGTTGCTCGGGTTTTCCGGCCCAGCTGGAATTAGATACGTTTAAGAAAAAAAAAAAAAAAAGAATAAAAAAAAAAAAGTGTGGCTGCTGCGTTGTCTAATGCATGTTGAGAGGCGAAGTTAGCATATTTCTTCTCTTATGGCGGTTGGTGGAAATAAATCGTCGTTGTTGCCAGTGTTTTGAATATGTACAGAGATGGTAAAAAATATTTTTTCCCGGTTAGCGTTCACTAAAATATCTATTTTCCCCTTAACGTCTCTCTCAATATAATTCGTGACATCGCATATATAATTCCACGGACAATCACATTAGTCGTATCAGTAGAATAAACAGAGATAAACCAAGCCAATTTATTCAAGAAATCCGAAATCATACATCATACAATAATTTTGAGCTATCAATACGTGCACAAGCAAATCACAACCGTATAGACACTGCTCAGAATGTTTTAAACATAATACACTAAGAGGAGAGAAAAAGAACGTCCAGGAGGAGGAATTCAACTTCATCTTATCAACTCGACGTGACATTTGACCGGAATTCCTAAGATGGTAAAAACAAATTATGTAACGGGGAGTCACCTGAGCTCCTCCGATCGTCAGCTGTTTCGTTTTATAGGCGGCGATAACCGTGATCCCGACTCGAATTTCGCTCTAAAACGTAGTCTAATGTTTGCTATTCCTCTCGCGGGAATCACAAATACTGTGTCTCGTGAATCCGACTGCTTTTAGACGATAAATTCGAACGCGCTAAAAAAAATATTCCTCTGACTACGATTTTCGCCTGAATTCGAGATCCGTCGTTCCGAACACGGCGGCGGCATCGACTCGGTCTTCGGAAAAAAAAGTCAAGCATCATGAAATTAAATCAAAGAAAATCAGCAAATAAAACACGCTATCATAAACCTTTTAACCGAGATTTAAAACCAGCATCGCGACGACTCTTAAAAGAAAAACATAAATAAATAAACAAAGTAAAAATATCAACACAGCCGAATCCAATCCACTCGCCATCGCGTAAACCCAAACAGACAGAACGCAAGGACAAAACAAACGACCAACTCGCCTTTTTTAACAATAACAGAACGGCCCTCGACTCGTGAGATCTACACCCTGCCCGTTCGACAGGTACGAGTGAGGGAGACACACGCTCAATATCTATTAAGCCTGAAAGATAGTCGGAGCGGCGCAGAGACATGTGTAACCGGGACCTCGTTAGAGCTGCTCAAAGGGGGACAAGAGGAAGGTGTCAGGCGCTGTATCCGGTGCTATTCGCTTCATGACCGGCGGCTGAAGGGACCGGTGTCTAGGTAAGTCACTCAAGGGCCAGGGAGAGTGTGGTTATATTTACAGGAGATTAGTAAAAGGGTGTGGGAGGGGTAGGGGTCTTGAGGGCGTCTGTGCGTCGAAAGAGACTGTCTCTGTGTAAAGGGGATTATATGTAATATACTTGGCGTTATGATGCATAGTTTCTATTGAAAGGAATACTGTTTCGACAAGTAAAGGAATGGTCAGAATAAGTGTAATCTTATTTACACTGACCTGATAGAGAAGATATCAATATTAGAGACCTATTGGGTTCAGAATGACCTTTTTCCCTATAAAGTCATTAACCGAGAGACCGGTTAGGAGAATCACTTACCGAGGGAAGAACGGCTACAGTATTCGCCTTAGGTAATGGGAAATGCCTTTTGGAAGTCGCGCGGCCGCCCGCCACCCAAACAAACAAACGGAGGGGGTGGTCAGGGGCGTGAATACCCGGCGTTTATTTATCCAAAGCCGCATCTTCATCCACCGCCTCGCCGCCCGCAGGAACTCGTGGGTTTCAGGGCGTTGTAGCCTGAAGGGGTAATACGAGAGCCTCCGAAGAAAACTTTACGAGACGGGAGAGACGAAACAAATCTTCGAACGTGACATGTTGAATCCTAATTCTTGTATGATGCGCTGCCTCAAACGAGCGATTTTGCTTTAACTAGTCGTTATAAAGGGAATAATCCTGTGACTATCCCTACGTTGGGTAACTTAGGAGGCCGCAGGAAGCCTGTTGGAGAGCAGCTGGTGAACAGACGCGAGGAAACGCACGTGTGACTGTGTGCCCAGCTTGCTTCACGGCCCAAGGGGGAGGCGAGCAGGTGCGAAGCAGTTCGTATCACGTTCGAAGCCTCGTTAAGGATTCCCTCCGAGCACTTAGGACCAAGTTCAAAACCATATTACAGTCCCCTAAAAAAAAATAACTTTAGGATTCTCCTTATAAAAAAAATCTTTGTTCAAGGTACGTCGTGAGCAGTCAGGAGCATGTTAAAGTCTCGTTAATGTAAAGTGAAGAGCAGCTGGGAGCATGTTTACAACCCAAACAGGTCACAAACTTACCCGTGCGGTGGGAGGGTGTGGGCTGGGATACGCCCTGATAGAGGATCACCGGTAGCGAGAATACACCGTGTGAGGGCGGGTGTTGAAGGGACCGTGTCAAAAAAAGGAAAAGAAAAGGAGAGAGAGAGAGAGAGGGGGGAGAGAGAGAGGAGAGAGAGAGAGAGAGAGAGAGAGAGAGAGAGAGAGAGAGAGAGAGAGAGAGAGGGAGAGAGAGAGAGGAGAGAGAGGAGAGGAAGAGAGAGAGAGAGAGAGAGAGAGAGGAGAGAGAGAGAGAGAGAGAGAGAGAGAGAGGAAAGAGAAGAGAGAGAGAGAGAGAGAGAGAGGAGAGGAGAGAGAGAGAGAGAGAGAGAGAGAGAGAGAGAGAGAGAGAGAGAGGAGAGAGAGAGAGGAGAGAGAGAGAGAGGAGAGGAGAGAGAGAGAGAGAGAAGAGAAGAGAGAGAAGAGAAGAAGAGAGAGAAGAGAAGAGAAGAGAAGAGAAGAGAAGAGAGAGAAGAGAGAGAGAGAAAGAGAGAGAGAGAAGAGAGAGGAGAGAGGAGAGAGAGAGAGAGAGAGAGAGAGAGAGAGAGAGAGGAGGAGAGAGAGAGGAGAGAGAGAGAGAAGAGAGAGAGAAGGAAGAGAGAGAGAGGAGAGAGAGAGAGAGAGAGAGAGAGAGAGAAGAGAGAAGAGAAAGAGAAGAAACAGAAAGAGAGAGAGAGGAGAAGAGAGACAGACAGAAAGAGAGAAAGAGAGAAGAGAGACAAACAGAAGAGAGAAAAAGAAGGAGAGATTAAATATAGATTGTGCCTTTTGATGAGCGAAACGTATTAGCGAACGCCAGCAATAACGCCTCATAGATCACGGCGCTGTTTGATGAAAGCCCAGCCAAGGCCATGAAAGTAGAGTGCCTCTCGATAATAAGACGGCAGTGCCAGTTAATATTTCACGAGCCCATGGCACCCGCCAGTGTTGTGATAGCGTGGCCGTGCCTGGCGGTGCCTCGGATGGACTCTGGCACTGTCGGCGGACGCAGTAATGATGTCTCGCCATCTATCACATGTCGGACGGGCGGGGGCGCCAAGTGACGGGGCCGAAGCGAGCTGGCTCCTCCTGGCACTCAGGGCCTGCGAGAGCCAGCCAGGCGCCGCTGCCGACCGACGACCCCCCAGCACCGCCCAGAAATTCCCTGCTCTCGTAAACAAAGCGGCAAATAGCTGAATGAAGAGGGTAAGATGATAATGAGGGTGATGAAAAAATTAAAGTGATAATGAAAATGATAATGATAATGATAGGAACAATAATAACAATGATGATAATCAAAATGGTATTAGTAAGAACAACAAAGTGATAATGAAAATTATAATATTATCATCACCATAATCGTTATCGTTATTATTATCATTATCATCATTATTGTTATCTCTATCATCATCATTTCATCGTTATCACCATTACCCTTATCATCATCATTATCACCATTACCATTTATTAATCATGATTCCAAAAACCAACAAGAAAGACAATTCGCCTCCAACCAAAATGGAGTAGAAATCAAAAATGTTTATGCAAGCTGAGCAGATCGACTTCCTCGTCGTTGTTCTGGAGTCGACAGCTTGTACCCGAGGAGGAGCGAAGGGGAAGAGGATGTACTACAGGGGAAGAGTCATTTAGGGAAGCTGTAGTACACAAGGGGTCCTAAAATACATTAAAAGGGACTTAGCTCTGAGTAGGTGTAGATCTAGGGGATACTCCGCGAGACAGGTCAGAAAGGGGGAATTTATATATGTGTTGGACGGAGTGAAGAGGAGTGTGTATATATGTATTTTTTTATATATGAATAAAAGGAGATATAGAAAACGCGAAGAGAGTGATGGATTTGACGGAACGGAGATGAAAATGGATGATGGAAAGAGAAAAATGGATGTTAGCCTGAAAACGTGAACACGTTGCGAACATGTCACGAAAACTGGATAGAAAAAGTAAAAAAAAAAAGAAGAAAGAACTGAAAATAAAGAAATGGTATACAACGGAACTAGCTATAAAAGAGAGAGAGAAAAAATGAAAAAAGCGAGAAACATGGAAAATAAATAAGATACAATGCAATAGCGACCAGATGAATGTCTAAAAACACCAGTTATGAAAATGTTGCAAAAACATCTGGAATCCTATTGAAAGGTGTAGAAGTGAAGGAACGGGGAAGAGAGAGAGATGATAAAAATCGTACTTTACCAAAAATGGGAAGCAGTCGGACGGGTGATGAACGGCTTGGGAGGACTCTACATATGTATGATGAGAATGAACATAGGTATATATATATGATATATATATATATATAATATATATATAATATACATATAACACACACACACACACACCACCACACACACACACACATATATATATATATATATATATATATATATATATATATAGAATGAGAGAGAGAGAGAGAGGAGAGAGAGAGATAGGTAGTATGAGAATGACACACACACACACACACACAGACAACAAGTATACATAATATACAGAGTAGATACATACTCATATATAGATATAATATAGGAAGAGAGAGAGAGAAGAGAGAGAGATGAGAAGATAAAATAGATAGAAGATATATTGTATATATACACACACACATATGATATATATTACACATACATATACATATACACATATAGATATACAAATAGATTTACATATATATAT